>JAAGEH010000045.1:30752744-31043712 GCA_011751065.1 Lasiurus cinereus | reverse complement strand
GAAGGAAGGAAGGAAGGAAGGGAGGGAGGGAGGGAGGGAGGGAGGGAGGGAGGGAGGGAGGGAGGGAGGGAGGAAGGGAGGAAGGAGGAAAATGGTAACTATGTGGTGATGGATATATTAATTAACTTGATTTTGGTGATCATTTCACAATGTATACATATATCAAACATCAAGTTGTATAGCTTACATATCTTATCTAAAATAGACAAACATGTAAATTGACTGTACCTCTGCTACGTCACCAGCCAATTAGGAGGATATGCAAATTAACCCAACAAAAATGGCTTTTAATTTGCATATGCAGGTGCCAAGTGACAGGGGGTGGTGGGATGTTCTGCCCCACCCCCAGTCTCTCAGGGCCTCTGGGCAACGAGGGAAGGCAGGGCTGGAGTGGAAAAAGGTGGCTCCTGGAGCAGAAAGAGGCAGCTCCGGGGCCTGAGCTGAAAGGAGCTGGGCCGGAGTGGAAAGGCAGTGCTGGCAGCCAGGCAAAGGAAAGCCCATTCTAGCACGAATCTTCATGCATCGAGCTTCTAGTCTATATATAATTCCTGCTTGTATTACCTCAATAAAGCTGAAAAAAAGAACAGTACTTCAATTAAGCGATGAATGAATCAGTAACATTGGGAATATTTCAAGATAAGAAATATAGAGAAAAGAGGTTTGGATAGGAGGAAAAGATGAAGAATTTAATACTGTATATGTTGAATTTGAAACAGAAACTGGGGTCAGGCATTCAGAAGTGCCATCTGGTGTAGAACTGTCAATTTTGGAGTCCATAGGCACATAGGTAGAAACTCTCAGTATAATTTCTTGTTATTTTTGTCTTTTGCTCTGAATGATATAAATAATTAAAGGCATTGCTAAAATCAGATAAATCATAGTAATTTATATTTAGAAAAAATGGTTTATATTTGCTTTGGCAAATACTTTCCCAAATAATGATTGTATCTGAAGTAACCTAATTCATATCTCCTAGTATCATACAGTGTTTGTTGTTCAGTGGAAGTGTAAGGGGCTATTGGAAAGGTAAAAGGATAGAGTATGGATCAAGATGCAATCCAATTATATGTCGAGAGAAAACTAAAAATTCTCAGCACAATGGGATCATTGTTATCTGCTTAGTTTCTTTTTATCATAACACAGCTATTATTATTTACCATTTTTTGGGGGCACAGGCAAAATACCTCTATTTTAGTAAAAAGTCAAATGTCATGCCTTAATTTTATGCACTGTTCCTCACACCCAGACATTACACAGTAGTAGTTACAAATTCATATTAAACAGAAAAAGCATAAGTGAAAGATAGTTTTTCCCTGTTTTTTTTAACTTTAAAAATAAAACTAATTAAATAGTTTATATTTTGTGGAATAGGACATCTCTCATTGTCTATGAAGATCGGTACCAGGATTTTGTTTGCTGATGAAAAGAAATGCTACAGAGAAAAATAGTAAGAATCACAGTTTTACATTTATGTATACCATATTTTCCAGCATATAAGACAACCCCCAACTTTTCCAGTTAAAATATAGGGTTTGGGATATACCCGCCCTATAAGACGTCATAATAAGTTGTAATATTCATACCAGGAACACTACACCAAAAAAAAAAAAAGACAACTCCAGACTTTTGAGAAGATTTTCCTGGGTTAAAAAGTCATCTTATAGTCGGAAAATATGGTATTTTTCCTAAAATATTTCACAGTTTAATTATCATAATAACTTGTGAGGAAGGCAGGAAAGTTACCATTATTCCCATTCTACAGATACTCAACTTTTTTCAGATTTTGCCATTTTTCAACACCACTGAGTTGGAGTCTAGGAGTTAGGATCCACAAAAAAAACTGTGGAACTCTAGGTAATAATACAAATTACGAAGATTAAAAGATCAAATGCAATAAAATACACAATATTGGTATATTTCTCTAGTAATAAAATGAAGAGTTTTAACCAAAGATATCCCGGATTTTATTTATGATAACATTCTATCAATTGTTTCACAAATAAGGTGTCCACTGTATGCTCTGCTCCAGAAATGAAGTGGGTCATTTCAGGCCATCATGTTTGTTAGTTCAGTATTTCTTCCAGAGTCAAGGATTGAGAACATTTTATTAATATCATAATTTCCCATATTGCTGTATCTTTAGGTAAGTATTTGCTTTGGACTGGAGTAGACTTTATTATTATTAATTGATGTTTTATATTACAGCTACTCCCAAGCATTATTTGAGATGACTAAATAACCATAATTTGCATTACCTGAGATCTTATTTTGTACCTGGATGTACATGCATTTTATAATTTAACCCTACAACAGTATTGTTGTAATAGGAGTACTTTCATTACCCTCATTTCACAGATTAGACATTTAGGAAGAGAGGGGTCAAGTCATCCATTGAAGAAGGATAAGGTTTAAATTCTTATCCAGGTCCAGTTGACTCCAAAAGCCACCTGCTATGGAGTCTCCCTAATATCAAACACACATGAAGCCTGGTTGGTGTGGCTCACTGGTTGAGCATCGACTTACGAACCAAGAGGGTTCAATTCTCTTTTAGGTCACATGCAGACTTGATTCATAGAAGGGAGTGTGCATGAAGCAGCCTATGAATATTTTTATTTCATCAATGTTTCTATCTCCTTTCTTTTCTCTCTAAAAAATCAATAAAAACATTATAAAACAAACACACATGAAATATGGAGGGGACTAATAAAAGCAGAAGGAAAACTCTAGCTGGTTTGGCTTAGTGGATGAAGTGTCGGCCTTCAGACTGAAGGCTCCTGGGTTTGATTCCGGTCGGGGGCACATGCCTGGGTTGCAGGCTCATGGGGGTCATACAGAATGCAACCAGTTGACGATTCTCTCTCATCAATGATGTTTCTATTTCTCTCTCTCTCTCCCTTCCTCTCTGGAATCAATAAAAATATATGTAAAAAGAAGAAAAGCTTTTAGAAAAAGGACATGGGTTGCAATACCTTAGTTTCTGTAAGTATCCACTATATCCAGCTGTGAGTTTCCTGACAAAGCAAAAAAGATTAAAGTGTTTGGGTTAGAAACAATCTGACAAATAGAAACATCCATTTATTTCTTTCCCGGACAGTAAATTTTAGAATTAATTTGTCATTCCTCTTTATAATCGATATATTGAATAAGACAATGGTCCATAACTTTTCTAAAAGGTTTTGCAAAAGACCAAGGAGTCTCCTTCAAGTGGATGAGCATTTTGCATGAGATTTGCTAAACTTTTTGGGTTAGTGGTTTCTTGTTTTGGGTCAAAAATTGGAATATTTTTAGTTGGTATTTCTTCAAATAGTTTTCTGCTCCATTTTCACTCGAGTTGGTTTTTGGGACTTGTTTCATACATTTTAGTTAGCTTGAGAATGCCTCACATGTCACTGAGACTTATTTTACTCCTTTTATTTGTACTTCTGTTTGGATGCTTTCTGCTTTCTACTCAGGTTCACTGACCTTTTCTTCTGTTGTGTCCATTTTACCATTAATCTTTCCACTGTATTTTTAATTTTATATACTGTATTTTTCTATTCTAGTATTTTTATTTTATTTAGTAAACAGTTTCCCAATCTCTCCTGAAATTCCCCAGTTCTTCTCCCACTATAGTGTGTTGATTTTTTATTCATTTACTAGAGGCCTGGTGCACAAAATTTGTGCATGGGGTGGGGGACGGGTAGGGTGTCCCTCAGCCCAGCCTGCACCTTCTCCAATTTGGGAACTCTTGAGGAATGTCTGACTCCCCATTTAGGCCTGATCCCAATGGGAAGTCCGAGATCCCTCTCACAATCCAGGACTTCTGGCTCCCAAATGATCACTTGCCTCTGTCTGATTGCCTTTAATCCCTTCTGCCTGCCTGCCTGATCACTCCCTAATCACGCCCCTGCCAGCCTGATTGATGCCTAACTGCTTCCCGGCTGGCCCAATTGCCCCTAACTGCCCTCCCCTGCCAGTCTGATTGCTCCTAACTGTCCTCCCCTACAGGCCTGGTCGCTCCCAACTGCCCTCCCCTGCTGGCCTGGTCAATCCTAACTGCCCTTCCTGCAGGTCTGGTTTTCCCCCTCCATCCACTTTCCCCTGTCGGCCAGATCCCCCTCCAACTGTCCTTTCTTACAGGCCTGTTCCCCTTCTCCAACTGCCCTCCCCTGCTTGCCTGGTTGCCCCCAACTGCCCTCCTCTGCTGGCCTGGTCACTCCTAACTGCCCACAACTGTCCTCCCCTGAAGGCCATCTTGTGGTGGCCATCTTGTGTCCACATGAGGTCATCCATCTTGACTACATGGGTGGCCATCTTGTGTCTTAGAGTGACAGTCAATTTGCATATTACTCTTTTATTAGATAGGATGTTTAACATTATTTTAAAGGCCTTCTCTGCTAAGTACAACTTTTGGGTTGTCTGCAGGTCTCTTTTTATTGACTGATTTTTCTTTGGTTATTCACATGCCTAGATTTTTTTAAATTTTAATTGTATATTATCTATTATAGGTGATTCATTATAAAGACACTCAATTTTGATATCTTCCTCTAAAGAGCACTGAGGTTCATTTTAGCCAAAGTTAACTAGAATGCAGAGATTTGGCTTTATGCTTTCTTCTTGAGGGTCTCTTTAGGTTTTGCTCTTAGTCTTAGGGCAAATATTTTCATCCTGTAGCTTAATTTATATTCCTAAAATGTGGCTATTCTGGGATATCAATGGAGAAACCAAGATGTTTACCAAGCCTTTATAACTTCGCAGGACTCAATTTCAAAACTCTGTCTGCCTTGTGGTAGGAGGAAACAGAAATATCTGCTCTGATAACACTATACCTACTTTTAATCCTAGGACAGGATGAGCTTATTTTGTCCAGAGCATGTGCTGATGAAATTTCTACTTCCCTTTTCAAACTGCTACCTGGGTCAGGTGTGATCACTTGAGTTGCTCCCTTGAAGTGTTTTTCTTAGATGTGTTGCTGAGAGCTGGAGGAAGAACATAATGAGTTTGAAGTAGAAAAATACAAAGATAACTTCTTCCATTTCTCCTGTCCCTCGATATACTTCAGATCTGCCAGATGTCCAACTGTGATGAACTATATACTTTCCACATTCATCTATTGTCTTGTCTATTAATTTCCCCAAGGGTCTCTGTAAACTTTTGGAGAAGTTGATTTCAGACTATCTCCCAGAAACTCTGTTTAGTTTATCTTCTCCTGGGAACCTTACTCTAACTATAGTAATACTGACTTTTTCTACAGAACTAGTTTGATTCTTTTGATTAATTTGTTCAAAGTTGAATGAAATATGTTTAAGGAAATATATATGAGTGGTAAAGGATAAACACAAAGGAATATTTAACAAAGAAGAGAATGGTAACCTCTGTAGGGGAAAAAGAAAGTAATGATGAAGGAGGGGCTCAAGGAAGGACTCCTGAAGTGCTTGAAAAGTTCTTCCTAATCTAGATATATGGCTATTCATTGTGTTATGATTCTTTAAACTATACATATTTATCTTATACACACTTCTGTATACATTTCACAATTTTTAAAATAAAAAATAACTTAGCACAACAACAACAACAACAAAAAAGACAGAAAGGAAAAGAAGGAGATATTAGAAAGTGATTTCCAATTGTATATTTATGTTGTATGTAGGGAGACTAATGTGCTATTTTCAGAAAGAACTGCTCAACAAATAATTATTGATGATTACATTTAAAGATGCAATTAATTAAGATAATGTCTTTCCTTATGGAAGTAAAAAGCAAAATTTTAGAGCCTGATTCACTCACCAGGGTTCATACCTTACCTCTGATAAATTCTAATAGTGTGATTTGGGGCATATTAATTAATCTTTCCCAAGCTCAGTTTCCTCAACTATAAACTAAGGATAAAAGTAATTGTTTGATAGAGCTGTTGTTAGGAGTAATGAGTTAACATGTATAAAGTACTTTCCAGCACAGCATCTGGTACATAGTAGGTTCTCAATAAATATGTCTAACAACCCCACCTATAAATTTATTTCCGTGGGTATTTGGCAACTAGAGACAGAGTCACATATATAGACAAATTAAATTTATATTGGTCATGGGAGGTTTTTCTCAATTCATCTTTCTTGGAACTTCTTTTTTATTCTGCTCAACAATGATATCCCATTGTTATTAGATACCCAATTGCTTTATTCTTCAATTTCCTTAAAATTCACTTCCCTAGATAATTTCTCATTTTTTTTAAAGCATATGAAAATAGGGGATGGGAAAAAAAAAGAAAATAGAGGATAGGAGCCCTACATAAGGAGGAAACAGATTTGATGAAAATAAATAATGTATGAAAAGGGACCCACAGAAAGATTACACAAAGCCCTCCTTATTTTAATGATTCACATGGTAGAATTTTTTTGTACTAACTAGTAGTATCCAAGAATATGAAGAATATGTATGAAGAAGTACCTGGCCCCAAGACATATTGCTTTACCTAACACAAATCCTTGATAAACACATATTTTTCACAGGCTAGCAAAGGCTTTTAAAGATACATGAAAAAATCTTTCTGTATATTTTTCCCCTAAGGCTAAAAATTTCAGAAACTGCATAAGAAAGGAACAGTTTGCTAATGAAGTTATCACTCCTAATTAAACTCAACACTGAATGCATCCTCTTTACTTCTTTAGACAATCTATTTTTTGTTTTCTTTTCTAACCTTTCATCCCCAGCAGTGATTTTTCTTGATGCAGAGGTTCATATCCACATTTCACATATAAATATGAAATGATAACTCAGAAACAGCACATTCCTATGCTGAAAAAATATTATCAGTGCAATGAAGGGTCAAAGTGCGGAGTGTAAGATTTGAAACTTAGGCAGACTGAAGATAGTGAGTCCTGAAGTAATAAAAGTGGACCCTGAAATTAAACAGATTGAAGTCTGAATCCAGGCTCAATCATTCTTTAGGTCTATCACCTAAAGCAAGCTATTTAATCTCTCTCCGAATCAGTGTTCTTTTTAGTAAAGTGACACCTCATTTATCTTCACAGAGGTAGTATGGAATTAAATGAGAAGGCATATGTGAAGGGGCTAAGATGATACCTCTCTATTTCCCCTTAGTATCTATATTAAGACAGATCTAAGGCCTCATGAATCCCACAGGCACTAAAGCTGCTTCCCCACTCTCCTCCCCATGTTTTTTTTTCTTTTTTTTCTCTGACCTGTACATTGATTACACTTACATAATATAGCTCTAAGGGCTCACTCACTTGCTGCCTCTCACCCTACCTCCAAACACAAAGCTACCTTAACAAATCAAAACCAGGTTCTTTTTGATTGACAATAAAAGAACAATACCCATAGAGGGAGGAATGTCTGTGCCTTATAGCCATGAGTCCTTCCACTCAAATAACTTTCTCCTTGAAGAGTTTTTATCAGTAATGCTTCCCTAAGCCTCTTTGGGGAATGTTGTTTCCCCAAAACATGTACTAAAGTATGATTATAGAAATTTTTCCAGTAACACAATGAACACAATCAAATATATGTTAATTGCCCAGTGTGCCCCTGGCATAGTTCTAAGTATAAGGAAATTTGGCCATCAATAAAGCAGACAAACACCCATGCCCACATGGAGCTTATATTCTTGTGTAGACCAAAAAGTAACAGTTAAAAATAGGTTTCCTGCCCAATCAGTGAGGCTCAGTTGGTTGGGAGTCATCCCATACACCAGAAGGTGGATGGCTTAATTCCCAGTCAGGGCACATGCGTAGGTGGTGGGCTTGTTCTCCAGAAGGGGTTATGCAGAAGGCAGCTGATCAATATTTCTCTCTCACCAATGTTTCTCTCTCTCTTCCTTGTTCTCTCTGATATCAATAAAATCATTTAAAAAATAGGTTTACCAAACACATGGGAAAACACAGGGAAAGAGACAGAGCGTGTAAAGTATAATTTGATAACCTGGTTTATAAATCTGGCTTCTTATCTCTCTTCAGCCTGTAACCTACTCCAGAATGTTTTTGACTAATCTTTGTCTCAATGTGCCATTAGATCTTTCTACTTCAACATCTAGAAGTGTCCTTAATCTTGACTTCACACCTTCAAGTCAAAATAAGCAGTGTGGGACATAGAGATCACCTTCCAAAAGTCAGTGTCTTACCTCAAAACTAGTCGCACTGATTTTTAGGGGGTAGGAGAGACTCACTAATGTTCACATGGATTGTAACCTTTCCCCATCATCTCAGACAACAACATTAAGTAAGCAATGGTATCCAGTAAACACAGTATGAGCAATGAGCAATGAGCACATACTGCCGTAGTGCAGTGGTAGGAAGAATGGCAGTATTTAATCATATATAACATACAGGTATGGCATTTTAATTTAGTTGCTGGGTTTTTCCTATGTCTTATTGGTGACTACACAATTGTGTGAAAAAATTCTTTCTGTCACCGTATGAGACTAGAAAATTCATGTTTCAGGATATATTGGGATTTGTTTCTTAAGATAACTTGTGTACTTGCTCTATACATGCATACTTATAACAAGATATTTTGACTGGCTTACCTAGGTTTAGATCCTGCTGGTTTCAATAGCATCCTCCTCCCACTTTTTGAGGGCTTAACTATAATTATTTTAACCATACATATAGTTTTACCATGCATATATTTGCCTTTTGTACTCAGGACCCACAAAAATAAAATATTAGATATTATAATTTCTTATCTTACCTTTAGCTGAGCATAATTTGACATGTGCTAAATATATATATTTTAGAAAATTATTTAAGAGGGATTGTTTCTTTATTTGATATAAAAAAGAACATTTTAGAGGTTCATTCTTTAGAAAACACTTTAATTTTAAATGCTGTGGCAAATTATCAGGCTCTGCTATGTTCACTTTTCAAGTGACAGTGCTATTAGGATACTATCACACTGTGCACTTTTAGGGGGTACACTGCATTTGGGGATGATTAAAAGCTGTAAGTATCAGTGAGTCTATCAAGCCTGATTACATTTTTACCTTCTCAAGACCCACTGGGAAGAGACTTTAATTCTAGAATAATGTTATAAAGGCTTTCATAACTCTTTATCAGCTCTCTGGTTCATGCACTTATTTTTATAATGTAATTTACACTACTTCATGGTTAATTCTTTTCTCCATGTTTGCAAAAACATTTTATCGAGGATTTTCTAATGAAGGTAAAGCTCATTAACACACAGGCTCAATAGAATCCTTTTTATCTACCATCTAGATCCTCTTCATTGGTCCTACCTTTTGTATCTCTTTAAACTCCATACCAGTCTTTCTCCTGAAATAGAACTATCTCCATCCCCAATTCCTATAAAAGTGGCTTTCTCCCCCTCCCCCACTTTTACTATAATTAATGTGAGGAGGAAGTTTCTTAACAAAATTTACAAAACTTCCCTAGCTGGTTTGGCTCAATAGATAAAGCATTGGCCTGTGGGCTGAAGGGTCCCAGGTTCGATTCTTGGATTTCGGATTAGATCCCAATAGGCAGGCAGTCAATCAATGATTCTCTCTCTTACCATTGATGTTTCTATCTCTATCTCCCTTACCCTTCCTCTCTGAAATAAATAAAAATATATTTAAAACACCACACACACACAACAGGTATAGAGCTTGCACCAAGTTGATGTTGGTCTTAGTTATATGCTCTGTACCTTTGGGTAAATTTCAGTTGTATTCTTGGCTCATCTAACTTTTATGGTTCCAAGAATGAGTATACTCAATTTCTTTATCTTTTCTCTTTTTCAAAAATATATTATGAACCTGTTTATATGTCATTGAATTTCCTGACTTAGCATATTCTCTTTTCACTAAATCTTATACAATTCCCTCCTTCAGTGTATTAGATTCTCTTCTAATCAATTCTGCCTAACTCCAATAAAGAAAATGATTCCTCAGGCATAGAAGAGAAAAGTGTTCTATAAATGAAACAAATGTTCATTTTCCCTTTAATGTCATCTTTTTTACTCTAAAAAACTCTTTATGGTAGAAATAGCTCTAATTAAAATCAGCTTTCATTTATGCTGAAACAAGGTTAATTACTGTATTGCACATTAAGAATAATGAACCATTTGGGAGAAAATTTATTCCTGTTATCATTAACTGTTATGGTTAGTATTTTAAATACTTTTGTATCATCTTTTAGCTTAAAGAGAAAAATTTAGATACTATTTTTTAAAACAGCAAAGTTACATTATCAAGAAAGTTAAAAGATACCCCACCTTCTCAGTGTGGTTGAGCGGTTGAGCATTGACCTATATGAATCAAGAGTTCACTGGTTGGATTCCCAGTCAGGGCACATTCCCAGGTTTCAGGCTCAATCCCCAGCAGGAGGTGTGCAGGAGGCAGCTGACTGATGATGTTTCTCTCTCATCAATATTTCTACTCTCTATCCCTCTCCCTCCCCCTCTTTCTAAATATCAATAAAAAACTTTTTTTTAAAAAAAGTAAAAAGACAATCGACAGTGAGAGAAAATATTTCCAAATCATGTACATGTTAAAAGTTTAACATCTTTGAATGTATAAAGAACTCCTAAAATTTATAACCAAAATACAAATAACTAAAATAAAAATGGACAAAAGACTTGAATAGACACTTCTTTAAAAAAGACAAATATATGGTCAATAAATACTAAAAGATACCTAACATCATTAGTTATTAGAGAAATGTAAATCAAAACCACAATAAGGTATCACTTCAATCCCACTAAAATGTCTTGAATAACACTTTTAAAAATACAAAAAATAACAAGTGTTTGTGAGGACATAGGGAGATTAAAACCCTTTTTTAATGCTAATGGAATGTAAAGTTTTGGAAATGTAAAGTCATTGTGGAAAATGGTTTGGTGTGTTTTCAAAAAGTTAAACTTAGAATTACCATATGACCCAACATTTCCACCTTTAGGTATGTGTTGCAAAAAATTGAAAGCAGAGACTCAAAATGATATTTGTATGCCAATGTTCATTGCAGCTTTACTCATAATAGCCAAAACGTGGAATGACCCCAAATGTTTATCAACAGATGAATGGATAAACAGAATATGGTATCTACATAGAATGAAATATTACTCAGCACTAAGGGATGACATTCTTATCCATGACTAGAGACCCGGTTACTGATTCATGTACCGGTGGGGTCCCTCAGCTTGACCTGTGGGGATTGGGCTGACACTGGCTCTCCAACATCCCCGTAGGGGTCTCAGATTGCAAGAGGGGGTAGGTCAAGCCAAGACACCACACCTGTGCATGAGGAACCATTGGAGAACTTCAGGGCATGTCTGTCCCATCTCTCCCAATCCTGATTAGCCCCAGCAGCAAGCTAATCTACCAGTCAGAGTGTCTGCCCCCTGATGGTCAGTGTGCATCATAGCAAATGATCAAATGGTCGAATGGTTGGACACTTAGCATATTAGGCTTTTATTATATAGGATATGACATGGATGAACACTGAAAATATTATGCTATATGAAGTAGGCCAAATAAAAAGACAATATGATATTGCATTTATATGAAATAATTAGGCAAATTCATAGTGGCAGAGATTAGATTGGAGGTTATCAGAGATGGGGAGGAAAGGAGGACTAGGGCATTATTACTTAACTAGAGGCCTGATGCACAAAATTCGTTCAATAGTAGGCTTCCTCCCCCAGCTGCTAGGACTGGCTTTCCTCTGGCACCCAAGACCCAGGCTTCCCTCCCAGCTCTGGCTTCATCCAGAAGGTTGTTCAGTCTGATTAGCATTTTATGCTTTTATTATTATAGATGATTACAGAGTTTTGTTTGGGAGAATGAAAAGATTTTGAAAGTAGTAGTGACAGTTGCCCAACATTGTGATAGTAATGAATGCCATTTTAAAGTTGTTCTCTTTAAAATGGCTATATATATTTTACCATATAGTATACATATCATATATTCTGTCATATATATTTTGCTACAATCTAAAAATTTAAAAATACATTGCAAAAAAAGCAAAGTTATATTAAGAATGTGTTGCATTTATGGTGTGCTGATAAAGATTAGTGTTTATGGTTGTTATTAATTTCAAATAAACTTTATAAAAGTTTGTTCTTACATACAACTTTTCCTTAGTTAGGATATGAAAACTAACTCTGAGAATTTTTTCAAAAAATTATTTTCTCCATCTATTCATGAATATAACCAAAAAATCTAAAATTGGCATACTGATATCTATTATAGACATACAACATTAATAACTAATTCAGAACCATACATGATGAAATTATTTTAACTGATAAATCCTATCTAATGAAAGAGAAACATGCAAATTGACCATATTTTTGCTACACCCACAAGCCATGCCCACCAGCCAATCAGGAATCAGTATGCAAATTAACCCAACAAATGTGGCAGTGGCCATGGAGTTGGAACAAGCAGGAGGTTTGGTTGCCCCTGGCAATGACGGAAGCCAAGCTTCCCACTCACCCTGGCCGGCCCTGGCCTCCACTTAAGGCTACAAAGTTTCAATTATAGAAGATAAATAAATCCCTGATACCAGGGACTCCACTTGGGTTTCCAGGGGGCATAACCAGCCTGCAAATTACCACAGGCCTCTTGCCCAGGCTACCCCATGCCCCCCAGGACACTCTTCAGGGCAAACCAGCCAGTCCCCACCCATGCACTAGGCCTCTATCCTACCTAATAAAAGAGTAATATGAAAATTGACCATCACTACAGCACACAAAATGGTTGCCCCCATGTGGTCAAAGATGGCTACTCCCATGTGGACACAAGATGGCCAGTAGGGGAGGGCAGTTGGGAGAGACCAGGTCTATAAGAAAGGGCAGTTGGGGGTGATTAAGACTGCAGGGGAAGGCAGTTAGGGGTAACCAGGCTAGCAGAGGAGGGATGTTGGGGGCGACCAGGCCTGTAGGGAAGGGCAGTTGTAGGGTACCAGGCCTGCAGGGAAGGGCAGTTAAGGGTGACCAGGCCTTCAGGGGAAGGCAGTTAGGGGTGAACATGAATGCAGAGGAGGAGAGTTAGGGGCAATCAGGCTGGCAGGGGAGCAGTTAGGCATCAATCATGCTGTCAGGGCAGTGGTTTGGGGGGTGATCAGGCTGACAGGCAGAAGTAGTTAGGAACAATCAGGCAAGCAAGCAGTTGGGAGCCAGCAGTCCTGGATTGTGAGAGGGATTTAGGCTCTAAACGGGCAGACATCCCTTGAGGGGTCCCCCCTCCATCCACAAATTTCATGCACCAGGCCTCTAGTTTCTATAATAATGGCTTATTATTTTTGCATTATATAGTTCTTAGAAAATCTATATGGCTCCAAAGAGTAACATTATTTACGTTAACATACTTATCTGAAGTGGTAATTCAGGTGCACAATAGGTGTTCTTTACAAGTTCTAATAGACATCAAGTCTGCAGTGGTACTCAAGGATTTTTATCTTAGAGGAGGCACTACCATTTAGAGGCTTGTTTTTAAGAGAATTTGAGACAGTAACAATAACAACAAGGTAATTTAGGAATTGCCTCCATTGCTTTCTCAGAGCAGATAATTATAATTCAAGGAGCAAAAATGTTATAGCTTTTGAAGATTCTTTGGATTTGTACAATGAAAATGTGCAAGGTTTTATAGAAATGTAAAACAATTCATTTTTACTGGTTGATCATACATAGTACCTCTAACAGTTTTGCATCCTTACTTTGCAAAGGGAAATGTGGAGAGATGCTAGGTTTGAATGCTCATTTTTCTGCATTTCTTCTGATCCCATGACTTCATATTCAGCTGGTTCTACATGATCACAAGAAGCCCTAGAAATGAAGTAGAAATTTTTTCATTCCAATCCAGCCTGCTCAGTCACTGTCAGCATCTGCTTGATAAATTGTAGCCAGTCACCAAGGATCAGAGTACCCTTAGGAATGCTTGACTGATTTAAATACTTATGTCAAATCCCAGAGGGAAGGGAGGAGAGGTTGGGGGTAAGGGAGAGAGATCAACCAAAGGACTTGTTTGCATGCATCTAAGCCTAACCAATGGACACTGACAATAAAGGGGCAAGGGCATGAATGGGGGGTGGGGGCAGTGGGGGGATAAGGACATATGTAATACTTTGATCAATAAAGAAATTTTTTAAAAAAGTAAAAAAAAATACTTCTGCATAATGTGAATTCTGAAGAGAATAGGAAAGATGAAAAAAAATGCTTGACTTAAGTACTACTAATTTTTTGTTGTTGACAGTATTACAGATATCCCTCATTTTCACCCCCTACTGCCCCCCTCCACCCAGCACCTAACCCACACATATTGTCTGTGTCTATGGGTTATGCATATATGCATATATGTTCTTTGGTTAATCTCTTCCTGTCTCCGTTACCTCCCTCTCTACTGAGATCTGCTAGTCTGTTCCATGCATCCATGCCTCTAGACCTATTTTGTTCATCAGTTTATTTATTTATTTTTGTTAGATTACACATATAAGTGAGATCATGTGATATTTGTCTTTCTCTGGTTTATTTTGCTTAGCATAATAATCTCAAATCCATCCATGCTGTCTCAAAGGGTAAGAGCTCCTTCTTTTTTACAGATTCATAGTGTAAATGTACCACAGTTTTTTATCTGCTCAGCTAGCAATGGACAGTTGGATTGTTTCTAAATCTTAGCTATTGTAATAATTTTTGCCAATGTCTTTTTGCCAAATAGGACAGATGAAGGAAAGTCTGCTTTGGCAGTATCTGAAAGGGGTTCTTCAGCAGACAGGCTGCTTTACAGAGTTTGCTTCCTGCTTCTATGAAGTATAGAGGACTTTTTTCCATACAATATTTTTTTCATTTTATATATTAATTTTATTCCTGGCTTTTTATTATTTTCTATCCTTCATTTATACATTATTGTGATTATCCTAGATATTAATTGTATTTTAGCCTTTTGAATTTTGTTTATGTTACCTTTAAAACATTTTCTGGAAAGAAGGAAGGATTTTACTTCTAAAAAAATACATTTACTAAATGTTTACTATGTATTAAAACTCTTTAAATATTTTGTATGCATTAATATATTTAATCCTTACAACCCTACATAGTAGGTAACCAGTATTACTCCATTTTCAGAAGAGGAAACAGAGACAGATAAGAGGTTGAGACAGAGCTTTTATATGATGGATCTAGGGATCCTGGTCTCATGGCTCAGCTCAACTATTATAGTCAAACTAGAGGCTCAGTGCATGAAATTCGTGCATGAGTGGAGAGTGTCCCTCAGCCTGGCCTGCACCCTCTCCAATCTGGGACATCCCTCTCACAATCTGGGACTGCTGGATCCTAACTGCTCACCAGCCTGCCTGCCTGATTGCCCCTAACTGTATCTACCTGCCAGACTGATCACCCCCTAACTGTTACTCTGTGGCCTGATTGACACCTAACTGCTCCCCTGCCAGCCCAATCACTCCAACTACCCTCCCCTGCTGGCCTGATCACCCACAACTGCCCTTCCCTGCTGGCCATCTTGTGGCAGCCATATTGTGAGGACATCATGTGGGGGAGTTGCACGATGCCACCTAGGCTTTTATTATATAGGATGCCACACATGGATGTTTGGTCACTTATGGGTTACATATAAGAAGGGGGCCCATAAGATTATAGTGGAGCTGAAAAATTGCCATCACCTAGTAACATAGTAGCCATCTTAATGTAGTAATGCAGCATGTTACTTGCATGTTTTGGAGATACTGGTGTAAATAAACCTATGCTGCCAGTTGTATAAAAGTATTACACATACAATTATATACAGTACATAATACTTGGTAATGATAATAAACAACTATGTATATGATCTGTGTATTTACAAGACTATATTTTTAATCATTATATTTTAGAGTGTATTCTTTCTACTTATTAAGAAAAGATTTGATGTAAAACAGTATGCTGTGTTGTGCTGGCAGCAGCCTCAGACATTTTGTGTTTAGTGTATCTCTTGACTGCATCCTTTTCTCTTGTGTTTGATTTAATCTCATGTTTTGTCCATCATGGTCAGAAGTGTATAAAATCTGTGGCTAATGTTGTCAGTAAGAGGACATGTTGAGTGATTGACCTGGGAAGGAAATTAAAAGTGATTAAGGACCATGAAGGTGAGAAATCAGTGATTATTGCTCACCAATCAGGCATGTCCCATTCTACCATAGCTAGGATCTTGAAGATCATTTAAACCACCCAGAGCTAGCAGTAAATGCAACATCATGGTTGGGTCTAGTTCTTTCTTCCAACATTGCAAACAAACAAAAGCCATGATCATCATGGTATGAGAGGGATATACTTCTGTTTCTATTCTTCAATCCAGGTCATTAGAAGTTTCTCCCTATCTGATGTAGGCACTTCTCTAATTTATGTTAGTCCAATTGCTTTCAATGAATTTTGGGGAATATATTTAGGTGGCTTGCAGTTACTTTCTTATATAATTAAGTTATTGCTAGCCATCCCACTGCAGGAATAATTTTAAGGATAAATTTTGAGTAGAAACAATGTTATTTAATAACCCAATTAATGAAGGGGGATGCATCATATGAACACATTGGGAAAATATTTCAATTTGACATGAGTATGAAATTGATGAAGATAATTCTAGGACAGACTGATGATCTGAGAGCATAGATTTCACACAGGAAAAATACTTGATAGAAATTTTCTAAATGTGACAATAATATAAAAAATATTCATGAAACTACTAAAAACAAATTGCAAAGCTAAAATAAACAATTGTAATTCCTTTTAAAAATTCAAGCAGTCATGTTAGAGGATAGGATTATTTTCTTACTATAGAAAAATTATATTTGTAAAGAGATGTTTAAAGAGAAAGCAGCCCAAAATGTAGGAAAGCTATTTTAACAGCATGTTAGGTCATTAATTAATAAAAAGATTATGCAGTATTGCTGGATTTATCTATCAGTATCTTAACATTTTAATTTGTTATGGGTAATTTTCTCATTCAAACTCATATTTACTTTTGCATATAACTTTGTATTTATAATACTACATTTTTTTCTTATTAAGGGAACCCCAATATATATAAGCCTCACAAAACTTGAATGTATTCCTGAATCTCTGTATAGTATTTTCAGTTTACAAAGTATTTTCTTGGTTGTTTTTTAAAATTATTATTCCTGTTTTTCTTGATATTGAAGGGAAGCTCCAAAGGTTTCAGGGACTTGCTCCTGTCTACTGAGGTCTGAAGTTCAATCCCAGAATTAACGTTTAGATTGTTTGGTTCTGCTGTTCTCTTCCCTATACTTCACTGCATTTCATGCCTATAATCTTTTAATTAAAGCAAAATCTCCCAGAAATGTATGACTAAATGAAAGCAACACCAGATTTTAATGGTTTGACATGACCTTGTAAGTAAAACCTATTTCAGCTTCCATAAAGCCATGAAGAACTAGATGAACACTTAAGAAAATAGTCTAAACTTAGACTTTACAAGTTAGAAGTTTGTAAATGTTCAGGGGCATGACAAAGGAGATTTTTTGTTAAGCAAATGAAAAGTGTCCATGAGGGCAAAAGGAAAAGGCTCAAAATAGAACAAGCTATTTTTAAACACTTTTTAATTTTTAATATATTTTGTTGATTTTTTACAGAGAGGAAGGGAGAGGGATAGAGAATTAGAAACATCGATGGGAGAGAAACATCGATCAGCTGACTCTTGCACACCTCCTACTGGGCATGTGCCCGCAACCAAGGTACATGCCCTTGACTGGAATCGAACCTAGGACCCTTCAGTCTGCAGGATGATGCTTTATCCACTGATCCAAACTGGTCAGGGCCACTTTTTAATTTTTATGTGACAAAGTTTCTTTGACACTTTAATTTTCTTTAGTTTTAACTGATTACGTTAAGTTTTAGAGAGAAGCTGATGTGACAGTGATATGTATGCTCTTCAAGCCATAATAGATTTTCACATATATGTAGTGATTCTCATTGGCTGTTATGTCTCCAGATTCATCAAGTCATTACAACCTGGAAGGTCTTAATACTTATATAGTCCTTATTGTATACCAGGCACTAAGTTTTTTACGTGCATGAACCAATGCGATGGTCACATTAATGCTATGAGATTGGCATTATTATGATCATTCCCATATGGAAAATGAGCCACAAAAAGGTTAAGTAACTTGTTCAAGGCCATGCAAGAAGTTAAATGGGACTCATACCCAGACATCAGTACCTGAGTCCTTAACCAGACACTATTCTGCCTCCGCTTTATCATATTTCTATTAGAGATGGTGCTTTTTATAACATTTTATTTGAATGTATTTATTCAATATGAAGACTTCAGCTATAGGTCAAGTTCTATATGCAGTTGTTTCCTTTATTTGTCCTTATTTCTTCTAAATTACAAATTCTTTCATCATAAATATAGACTCTTAGAAATGGCAGCAAGTATTTATTGGCACTGTCATATAGTTCCAGATTTTTAGAATGCATACAGGTCCAGAAAGCTGAAGAAATTTTCCACTGAAGTTTACTTTGAACATTCTGAAAGATGCTAAGTAGGCAAGGTTAATACACACCAACCCTAAAAAGCTTTAACTTGGGAGATATAGCCAATAGTTTTTCATCCACTCTTTAGGTGCTATCTAGGTTTGAAAGTATAAGCCATATTCTATTGCAGGATTTGGATTTGTTTAAAAGTTAAGCTCAGTTTCTTTCTCTGTCAAACATTGGATTCGTGGTAGTCAAGTTGATTATCCCATCACATAGTTTTCTTAAGAAACTCTAATATCCCCAAACTCAATATTAAAATCATGCCATTTTGGCCACGAGGTAACTAGTTTGGGCTACCAGTTTCTCTGTACAGCTCACTGAGAAAGGTCCTACAGTGAACCTTCTCTCACTTCCTACTGCTCCATCTTAGACCCCCACCCCATCCCCAAACTCCCTGTCCCTCCACCCTGTTTTAATTGTATGCATGTTATTTATCATCTTCTAAAATGTTAAGTTGAATTGTTTGAAATTATCATTTCTGTAGGGCAAAAACTGTCCAATATCAACTATCTAATTTACTTATTTATTTGATTTATTGTCTGTTTCTCTTCACATACCCACATAAACACCAAAAGGAGATGGGATATTTTGTCTGCTTCATCACTGATGTATTCCCTTCCATCCCTTCCCCACAATTAGTGTCTTTGGGATACAATAAAAGTTTGTTGAATAAATTAGGCCATATTTGCAACTTGAATAAGTTCCATCGATACTGAATCAAGATGAGGAGGCAAGTTAGGGGCTGGCAACAGATTCTCTATGAATATGGCAGCATGTAGCCTGGCATTTGGGTGCAATTTTTTAATTTGTCCAGCAATATTCATCCTTCCTGTACACACACACACACACACACACACACACACACTTGCACCATCAGTTTCTGATCGAAGTGCACATTTTCTTACAATGAACTTCTGTACCTCCATGTTGTATGTAATGATATTAAGTGATATCTAATAGTTCCATTTGATAAAGGAATATTACCTAAAGCTCATTCTGCTTTTTTGTGAGGGTGATATTTGTTAACTCTATAGCTAATTTGACAAGTGTTTCATTACTAGCAGGACATCTACCACTTTTTCCTGTGATGAGCATAACTGTGAAAGATACCTCTGTGGTTTTGGTTACATTTCCATAAAGTAAGTGATTGACAAAGTTAATTAACAAAGTTAGCAAATCTTGACACCAAATTAATCAATTTCATGCTAGAAAAATATGCATTTGTTTTGGTAAAATGTAAATGATTTATTAAACATAGTACTATGTTTACCTTATTATTATTTCATATAATCTCATAGCATACAGTACACTGAGGAATGGAATGATTAAATTTCTTGGTTAACAGTCTACTTTTTAGATATCTGTAGTTGTGTCTGTGATTTACATATAAGCATTATATTCATGGAATCTTTGTCAGAACACACACACAAACATTCAATTTCCACATATATACTGAAATACTGTTCACATATTCTGAACTGAAACCTTTGTTACTCTTTGTGTTATTACTTTCATGCATTTCCAAGTTACTTTGAGTCACTGACCTATTTTTGTATATGCAACACTATGATAACAATTTAAAATGCCAGCTTTATGAAAATGATGTGAAAATTTATTAACTGAGACTAATTTACCTTGTTAACTTTGACTGTAGCCATCCTTGCTGCTCTTGAACAGCATTTAGGAAATGATGATTAAAAAGCAATAATATTTTGGAGATGGTAATAATCTTGCATTTCATCTTAATGAAATGTAGTCGAGCAAAACTAAACACTTTTTATTCTGAAACTATGAAACCACTTGTGGACTACTTAATAATGTGCAGGCAGTGGTATGTTGGTAAATTTTAATGGTGGGCTCTCTAGTTAGTTCTCACAAAATCAAAGTTCCATTAGCTTCTTCCAACATGCATTGCAGGACCCATGCACCCATTTTGAGAAAACGTGGTCAAAGAGAGAAGAGTGTAACCACTCTTAATTAAAAACTGTTGTTTGTTTATTTGTTTATTTATTTGTTTGTTTTTTCTTAAAAACTGTGGTTTGCATTGTAAGTTTTCCTTTAGTTTTATGGCTTATAATTCACGTATTAAATGCAACAAATTATATTTCAGCAAAGATTCTATTGTTGAAAACAAAGGAAAACTTCATACTTATAGCCAAACTTTATTAAATACATGAATTTAAATTGGAAAGTGACTAGACTTTAGATACTTAAACCAAAATAGGTCACAAATTTATTTAAATCTGTGAATTGAATGGTAGCCCTCAAAAAAGAGATTTCCAAATCCTAACCCCATTTATTTTTCTTCTCAGGTTTCTATGGAAACACCTTTTGAGGTGGCCTTTGCCAGAAGATAATATTTTGTTTTATTTTTAAATAAAAAACAAGAAACAAATGCTATTTGCCTATGCAGAGCAAAAATTCTTTACAGACTTGAACCCAGGTTAAAATGTGATTTTATAATTTGTCTCCCAAGAAAGCCAAAATCATATAGCCAACACTACTTAGGGTTTGCATGTGAAACCTTATTTAAAAATAGGTTTCTGCAAATAATTAAGAATCTCAAGATGACATGATATGGTTTTAGAATTGGTCCTAAATCCAATGACTTATCAGAGAAAGGACATAGGAACACAGATGTGTTGAGGGGAAGGGCATGTGAAGATGAAGGCAGAGATTGGAGTTCTGCTATCACAAACCAAGGGACAATCAAGAACCACCAGAAGCTGTAAGAAGCAAGGAAGGGTCTCTGGTAGAGGTTTCCAGAGAGCATGGCCCTGCCGGTCCCTTGATTTCACACTTCTGGTCTCCAGAACTATGAGAGAATAAATTTATCTTCTTAAGATGCATGATGATGGTAATTTGGCAGTAGCCATTGGAGATGAATAAACAGTTCAATTGATGCTAGAACAACCAAGGGGTTAAAGGTGCCATACCCCCATGCAGTAGAAAATCCACATAAAACTTTTGACTCTCCCAAAACTTAACTACTAATAGCCTACTGTTGCCCAGAAGCCTTACCAATAACATAAACAGTCAATTGGCACACATTTTGTATGTTATATGTATTATATACTGTATTCTTACAATAAAGTAAGCTGGAGAAGATAAAATATTATTAAGAAAATCATAAGGAAAAGACAATGCAATTATAGTATTTATTGAAAAAAAGTCACATGTAAGTTGAATTCTCTGAGTTCAAACTCATGTTGTTCAAGAGTTGAATTCTAATTAAAGGAAAAATACTGTTTGGTTAGTTTCAGTTTTCAACACAAAAGATGTATTTATTTATTTATTTATTCTCTACATAAGAGCTCTATTTCTGCCACTATTAATTTAAATATAAATTACTATGTATTGATGAAAATTAATTAGCCATTAAAAAGGATTCCCTGTAACTATTAAGACTTCCTTTTAAGATTATGGTCTAGGAGGACCATAACTAACTAATGAGTACCATAATTAGTTTATTTAGAAAATTAGTAACCACAAAATCCAATAAATGCCTATAGACATTAGATAGGTAATTTAAATGAGTGAACTGACTGGTGTACAATAGTGCTGTACCTAAGAAAGAACTCAACTATTCAACTCTGGCTGCTTGCTGCCAATGGAAATGTGAGTTGCTAGATCCTTATATTTTTCTGAGGAGAAGCCAGGAGTACACCTTTTTATGTGATATCTCTGAAAATTTATTGTCTCAAAAAAGTAAAAGCAAAAAGAAAGGAAAGGGAAAAATAAGAAAAGAAGAAAATAAAAGACTATCTTTTTTGAGGCAAATCTGTGACCTCTCCTTTACACAATAACTTTTGTATTTAAAAATTTGTGTAAATTTAATTTTGGCAACTGGCATTTTTGTTTTGTTTTATTAATCCTCACCTGATGGTATTTTTACCATTGATTTTGTTTTGTTAATCCTCACTTGAGGATATTTTTCACATTGATTTTCTAGAGTGTGAAAGGGAGAGAGAGCGAGAAAAAAATATCAATGTGAAAGAGAATCATTGACTGGTTGCCTCCCACATGTGCCCCAATTGAGGCTTGAACCTGCATCCCAGGTATGTGCCCTTGACTGGGAATTGAACCCATGACACTTTGGTGTGTGGGCATTGTTTCTTTTCTTTTCTTTTTAATGCCTTCAATTATCAATGTTTCACAATACAACAGAGTTAAATCTCTGCCCTTTATCCTCTTGGACAAGAAAGTTAGAGTGGTTAGTAATCTATGGAGAAGAAAAACTCATTTTCCCAAAAGCAATTTTGAAGTAAAGATTTTAAAATAATGGGAGTCTTTTAAATTGCAAAGCAATACATATTTTATTATATAAATTTGGCTTTTCAGTTATTGCATTTTAAGAGACCAGGCTAATGTTTCTGTAATAAGTATTGTTATGAAGGATTTTGATTTCTTATCTCATGCTTGAAGCCTATAATTTCAGTACTAGTTATTATGTCTTAAAAATTTCAACCATCCCAGTTGAAAGAACGTTTATTTTCTCAATTTTAAACCTACATTTGGGACATGTATTTTTAGCTGTGGGGGTAAAGGTGCAATGGTTTGCTTTGCTGGTGTCATGCTGTCTTTAAATATTATGGAAAGAAGGAATTATGAACAACTTCTGGACAATATACTGCAGCACATAACAGCTGAGGTTAATTTATTTGGGTTCCTTACTGCTACCTACTGTGCAGTTACAATGGATAGGTGACAGTTTACATTATCCTGAGGCACGGTCCTCAGCTGAAGACTGAAGAAGACACTGTCACAGAAGCTGTGGGTCAGTGCTCTGGAGGCAGAGGCTTTGAGAGGCTGCACAAAAGTAGGCCAGACAATGGCTGGCTGCAAAGGGAGCAAACGGATGAGGCATGACATCATAGAAGCAAATGAGAAAAAGATTGGCCATTTCTACAAAGCACCCTTACTGATCAAAACTCATGAGGGAAAGGCAACTGTGCCTCATGGAACAAGATGGTAGAGTTTACAGTGAGGAGTATTTTAAAGGCATTTAAATTAACAAAGCCAATTGGGAGAAATATTTAAATAAATATGGCTCTCAGGAGAAAGTATGCCTACTTTATGGAGTTCCCTGAGGAGGCAAATGGATTTATGGCAAATGAGTTATCATAGGTTTGGAGGTGAGTGGCAGATGATTGCTATAGATAGATGGCTTATGAAAAAAATTCAAGGAGGAATAGGTGAATATTCTTTTGCATAGAAAAATATATACTGAGGTTTCTTATTGAGAAAACTTGTTTTAGTCAGCATTTTAAATTGAGATAAAATGTAACTGAAAGGAGGACAATCTAAATATCCAATTTGCATTTGACCCTGTATTATTTATGAATTGAAAATGCTGGTGAATTGATACAGATGCTAATAAATCTATGTGAGCAAAAATATAACTGTTGAGAACCAAGATGGCGGCATAAGGTATTGTAGCTCATGACCACACCAAAACTACAACTAAAAGACAAAACGACTATTTCCCAGAACCAGGGGAAGGCTGGCAGAGTGGAAGTTCTACAACTAGAAAGAAAGAAAAAAGTGCATTGAGACCTGGTAGATGTGCAGAGACTCAGTAAGGCAGAGGTACAGAGACAAGCACGCTGTTTGTTTGTTTTTTTTTTCAATTGGGAGGGAGTTACAAGTTCCCAACTGCTCTGAATTCCAGTTTCCAGTGAGATTCTGGGGAACCAGACTCATATGGGAGACACTGGACTGTCTGCCATCAGGTCGGAAAGAGAGGGTGCCTCTCTCGCAGAGGTGTACACAGGAATCATTGTTTATAGTGCTGGGGCATGGGAAGCAGGACAGGGAACAGAACATGGCAGAGAGGGCTGACTGGCATCCATTGCTGTTTGCCACACCCTAGCCTAGTGATTCCTTGAGACCCTGCTCCATCCAATTTATAAACCCACTGAGCTGTGTGCAGCGGCTTTTGCATATGAATGGCCTGCCCTTTGGCAGCTTAACCTAACAAATTGCAACTGGGTAAGACAACTCCAAAACTTCCAAACTCTAAGCGGAGAAATCTGCAGATCTCCCTGTAGCTCCTGCTGGGCGGTCTCAGACAGTAGCTGACTTGCACCTTCTTGGAGATCCAGGAACCAGCATACCTAGAGGTCAATGTGAGAGGTCACCAGACTTCAACTCCTCACATATATAAGTGACACACTCAAGAGGCAGACTTGGTGAGCATCAAAGCCCCACTGAAGCAAGTTCTGCCCCATAGGGGTATCTCCAGCACAGCAATTCTTCCATTATAGACACAGCTAATCCTCACAGTCAATTGGCCTGGAGGTCAATTACTCCCAGTGTACCAATAGCAATCAAGGCTTACCTACAAGAAGACTGTGTATCCAGCCCACAAAGGGATGAAACAAGAATGTCCACCTCAGGTGATTGGAGAAGCATAGCTACTGGGCTTTAAAGGACAACTAGCACACAAAGCCACTCCATCAACACTAGAAAGCAGCCAAAATGCAGAGACAAAGGAACATGTCACCAATGAAAAAAATGGAGGAAAGCAAACTACTGGACATGGAGTTCAAAAGCACATTTATAAGGTTACTCAAGAATCTTCTACAATCCATCAAGAAACTTAGTGAGACCTTTAAGGATCTTAATGGGAATGCCAAAAAAATGGAAAAGGACCAGTCAGAAATTAAGTATGCACTGTCTGAAATAAAGAATAATATACAGAAATCTAACAGCAGACTAGAGGACCCCAAGAATCAAAGCAAAGATTTGAAATATGAGGAAGCAAAAAATACCCAACCAGAAAAACAAAAAGAAAAAAAAAGAGCAAAAATGTGAAGACAGTATAAGGAGTCTCTGGGACAACTTCAAGCATACTGACATCAGAATTATGAGGGTGCCAGAAGAAGAGAGAGAGCAAGATACTGAAAACCTATTTGAAGAAATAGTGACTGAAAGCTTCTCCCACCTGGTGAAAGAAATGAACCTATAAGTCCAGGAAGCACAGAGAACCCCAAACAAAAGAAATCCAAAGAGGACCACAAGACACATCATAATTAAAATGCCAAGGGCAAAAGACAAAGAGAGAATCTTGAAAGCAGCAAGAGAAAAACAGTTAGTTACCTACAAGAGAATACCCATATGACTGTGAGCTGATTTTTCAATAAAAACTATGCAGACCACAAGGGAGTGGCAGGAAATATTCAAAGTGATGAATAGTAAGAACCTACAACCAAGATTACTCTACCCACCCAGCAAAGCTATCATTCAGAATTGAAGGTCAGATAAAGAGCTTCATAGACAAGGAAAAGCTAAAGAGTTCATCACCACCAAATCAGGATTATATGAAATGCTGAAAGGTATTCTAGAGGAAGAAGAAGAAGAAGAAGAAGAAGAAGAAGAAGAAGAAGAAGAAGAAGAAGAAGAAGAAGAAGAAGGAGGAGGAGGAGGAGGAGGAGGAGGAGGAGGAGGAGAAAGACTGGACTAAAATTGTATACTTATGGATGATTACAGTTGGAGAGGTAAGGGCAGAAGGTAGGATGGGAACTGGTGGAGTGGAGCTATGGGAGAAAAAAGAGAAACTATTGTAATAATCTGAACAATAAAGATTTATTAAATTAAAAAATATATATAATAGTTGTATCCTCCCCTATTTTTACTATACATGTTTATGGTTTTGAATATTTAGCAACACAATATGCATACATAGTCTAAAATGTACAATAGTACTAAGAA
Organism: Lasiurus cinereus; assembly: GCA_011751065.1. Lineage (NCBI taxonomy): Eukaryota > Metazoa > Chordata > Mammalia > Chiroptera > Vespertilionidae > Lasiurus > Lasiurus cinereus. Next base: position 31,017,528 of record JAAGEH010000045.1, on the reverse strand, counting down.
GCTTACAATAATAGCAGTTCCTGACTCAACCTTTTTCTTCTCTAATTCAGCTTAAGAGGCAGCCATCTTCTGTTCGTCTATCTGTATCCCTCTAGTGTTACTTTAATACACTTAAATAATGTAATTATCCTGCTATACTTGATAGGTTTTAGTTATTACCAGTATTAGACATAATGTAGATGCTGGCATCTGTGTCTGTTACCACACACTCCACTTTTGTTTTTCTAACAGTTGTCATGAGTTTGATTTAAGCAATTGTCCTTTGTAGCTGACATGTTATATATAAGTATAATAAATGGACCTCCAGGAAAAGACAACTAAAATGATCAGAAGGGTAGAGGTGCAGTTTGTAGTATGGCTACAAGATCTCTTTAGGGAGGACAGACTAAGGCTGATACTAGACATAATTAACATGTAAAAATATGTAAGTGCTGCTATGAATAAGGTAGACACAAACTTCTTCATTCAAACTTGAAATTCTGGGAAGTAAAATTATGAATGTACATAAACACTTTTTCTGTGGTGTGCTATTTTTTAGAGAATTCATTTACTGAACATGTGTGTTCAGTTCATACCACTAGAAGAGGACTATATTTTTATAGTTGGGTGTATGTGTGTTTTTGTGTTTTGTTTTGTTTTTGTTAAAGATAGATTCCCTTTTAGGGATAGATGAGAATAATTAAAAGTAAAACTTATCCAGGGTTTGTGAAATTTGCCCTGGTTTAAAATGTGTATTATCTGGGATTTTGTGTGAAAAAATAAAGTAGCCTTATAAATGCAATATAATAAATAATATATTTACTGAACTGATAAATGAGGGATGATTTTCTTCTCAAATGCACATATGCAAACCCTAAATGGTGTTAGTTGTATGATTTTGGCTTTCTTAGGAGACAAATGATGAAATCACGCTTTAACCTGGGTTCAAAAGTCTGTAAAGAATTTTTGTTTTGCATAGACAAATAGCATATTTAAAAAAATAAAATAAGACAAAATATTCTCTTCTAGCAAAAGGCCACCTCAAAAGCTGTTTCCATAGAAACCCGAGAAGAAGAATAAATGAGAACATCACTAACTCTTCAGAATGATCTACAGTGCTGAGATTTAAACTTGGCTTAAGATAACATTATCCAACATTACACAGGTTATTAGGAAATGCAATTTATCCACTATGAGCATATTTCCTATGTAGTTGACTTACTGCTCTTACCACTTTGGGATTGAAGTTATTTCATTTTTTATTATTAGGACAGTCAGGAAACTCAGATTTTAATGCAACTGCTGAAGCAATCTCCACAATTTTAGAACCCAGGGGAAAAAGGTGCACTACTTTCTAATTTTTCCGTATTTCAACTTATTCTAATTTAGGAATATTCTAAGAATTAAAAAGTAGCTATTTATTTTGTAAACTGTCTATATCACACTTCAAAGAAGGTAAATTTCATTCCACAAAACCACCTTAACCTAAGGAAGATTGTTCTGAAGCTTTATCTGCACTCAATAGGTAAGAGTGATGAGGCTAATTAGCATGTCTGCCAGGAATTCAGCATGGAGAAGGGATAGCCTTCATGGTGTATATTCTATCCTGGAAGTTGTAGAGTTGTGGTTATATTCAACAGACTATGTCTGGCATCCATCTATTTATCCTAATTTGTACTATAACTAGGTCTCAGTTTAAGTTTATACTAATGTTTCTATTAGAAATAGTTTTAGACAATAAGAATTATAAAACACTTTTGAAATCTGGAGTGAAGTTTTAGATTTTGCTTTTCTTATATCAAGTGTCTAAATAATTCCAGTTGTTTCCTCATCAAATTAATCTCTTTTTCCTTTTTTTAAAAATCTTCACCTGAAGGTATTTTTCCCATTGATGTCCGGAGACAGTGAAAGGGAGGGAGGAGGAAGTGGGAGAGATGGAGAGAAACATTAAGGTGAAAGAGACACATTGACTGGTTGCCTCCTGCTTGCATCCCAACCCGGAGTGATGACCAAAACCTCAGCGGAGTCTGTTTTTCCCTTTCATTGTATTTATTGTGGTGACATTGATTAATAAAATTATATAGGTTTCAGGTGTACAAGTCTGTAATACAACATCTTTATATTGTATTGTGTGTTTACCACCTTAAGTCAAGTCTTTGTCTATCACCATTTATCCCCCTTATATCTTTTTCCATCTCCTCCAACCCACCTTTTCCTCTGGTAATCACCATGTGAGTTTATTGATTGACTGATTGATTGATTGATCCTTTCATCTTTTTCATCAAGTCCTCTCACTCCCTCCCCTCTGATAGCTGTCTCTATCTATGAGTTTGTTTCTATTTTGTTTGTCAGTTTATTTTGTTCACTAGATCCCACATATGAGTGAAATTATATGGTACTTACCTTTCTCTGATTGGCTTATTTCACTGAACATGATGAATCCCAGGTCCATCCATGATGTCTTAAAGGGTAAGATTTCCCTATTTTTTAAAGCCAAGTGATATTCCTTTGCATAAATATACCACAGCTTTTTATCCATTCATCTACTGGTGGACACTTGGGCTGTTTCCAGATCATGGCTATTGTAGTTAACACTGAAATTGACATAGGGATGCATATATTCTCTTGAATAAGTGTTTCAGATTTCTTTCAATATATTCCCAGAAGCAGAATTGCTAGGTTAAGGAAAGTAATAAAAAGTAATAAAAATTTCTAGCTAATGCAATAAGACAAAAACTAAATAAAAGTTATACAAAGAAATACTGCTTTTGATCACAGATGAAATGATCATCTTTGTAGAATATTCAGAATTGACAAAAAATAAACAAAACAAAATCCCCAATTTTCCTGGAATTAATAAGCAATTATAGCAAGGTTGTGAGATACAAGGTTAATATACAGAACTCAATTGCTTTCCTATATATAAGCAATCAACAGTAACATTTGAAATTAAGAATATAGTATTCACATTAGCACCCTCAAAAATGAAATTCTTAGGTATAAGTCTAACAAAATATGCACAAGATCTATATGAAGACAATTACAAACTGATGAAAGAAATAAGAAAAGAACTAAATAAGTTCCATGTTCATGGACAGGAAGACTTAATAGTGTCAAAATATCAGTTTTTCCCAACTCGATCTATAGATTCAACACAATCTCAAAGTTCCAGCAAATTAGTTTTTTGATATTAACAAACTTATTATAAATTGTATATGGAATGGCAAAAGAGCTATATAGCAAATGGAATATTGAAAGAGAAAAACAAAGTTGGAGGACTGACACTACCTGATTTCAAACTTACTCTAAAGTTATATTAATCAGGACAGCAAGGAGAGCATTATGCTAAACAAAATAAGCCAGTTGGAGAAAGAGAACATCACATGATCTCACCCATTTGTGAAATACAATGAATTGACCAACAAAAATAGATCCAGAGACAGAGAAACATCAAACAGACCATCAAACCTCAGAGGGACAGTGGGGAGTGGGGTGGGGAGATAAGAGATCAACCAAAAGACTTATGTGTATGTATATAAGCATAACCAATGGACACAGACACTAGGGGGGCAAAGGCATGTGCTGTTGGGGGAGAGGGGGGTAGAAGTGGCAGGGGGGACCTATATAATACTTTAATCAATAAAGAATAATATTTAAAAAGGCAGCATGATAGTGGTGAAAGAATAGACTGATCATTGGAATAGGGTAGAGATTTCAGAAATAGATCACATAATATAGTCAACTGATCTTTGACAAAAGAACAAAGGCAATAAAGTGGAGCAAATGTAGTCTTTACAAGAAGTGGTGCTGGAACAACTGGACATTCACATGTAAAAATATGAACCTAGACCCTGAACTTACACTCTTCACAAATTTAATTCAAAATGGATCACTGACCTAAATGTAAATCATAAAACTATACAAGTTCTAGAGGTAGAATAGAAAATTTGGATAACCTTCAGTTTGGTGATTACTTTGGAGACAACACTAAAGGCATAATCTATGAAAGAAACAATCAATAAACTGAATTTCATTAAAATAAAAAAAAATACAAAAGACACTATCAAGATAATGAAAAAACAAGCCACAGACTGGGAGAAATATTTGTAAAAACACATTTGATAAAAGACTATTATCTAAAATACTCAAGGAACCCTTGCTGGAAACCAAACATTGTTCTCACTAAATGGATGTAAACAGTAAACTAGAAGGCTGGTCAACCTTAATTGCTCTGAAAGGTCAGAGCTAATCACTCACTGTTTAGTTGAAAACATTGTTAGCTGAAGCAGCCTCCACCTGTTTGTTTTATGTTAATTTCTGTTTTGTTATTTCCTGCCTAAAGGCTATGGGTGTGTCCCAAAGCCTTAATAAAAGGGAGAAAAAGGCCAGAGCAAGTGGTAGTCCTTTCCACTAGAGCAGTGGTTCTCAGCCTGTGGGTCGAGACCCCTTTGGGGGTCGAACAACACTTTCACAGGGGTCACCTAAGACCATTGGAAAATACAGATATGATTCATAACAGTTGCAAAATTACAGTTATGAAGTAACAACAAAAATAATTTTATGGTTGGGGGTCACCACAATATGAGGAACTGTATTAAAGGGTCGCGGCAGTAGAAAGGTTGAGAACCACTGCACTAGAGGAAGGCTCCCACCTGGCCCCCAATATTGCCAAATTAATATTTTCTAGTCTCTCTTTTCGTTTGCGTGCGGCCTCCTTCAGAACCCGAACCCTGAACCGGGAACCCTGAACCATGCGGGACGTGGTAAGGGGCTCCCACAAACCCTTAAACTCAACAATAAGAAAAGAACCAACCTGATTTTTTAAAATGGGCCAAGACTTTAACAGATACCTCACTAAAGAAGATATACAAATGGCATGTAAGAATATGAAAAGATAATTCACATAATTTTCCATCAGGGAAATGCAAATTAAAACAATAGGGAGATACCACCACACACCTTTCAGCATGGCCAAAATCTGGAACATTGATACCAAGTGCGACAGCGATGCAGAGCAATGGGAACTCTCATACATTGCTGGTAGAAATGCAAAGTGGTACAGCCCTTTAGGAAGGCATTTCAGAGCTTTCTTACAAAACTAACTTACTTATCATATGATCCAGCAATCACGCTCCTTGGTATTTACCCAAAGGAGTTGAAAACTTACACCCACACAAAACCTGTAGTCAGGTATTTATAGCAGTTTTCTTCATAATTGCCAAAGCTTGAAAGCAGCCAAGATGTCCTTCATAGATAAATGGACAAACAGTGGTACATGTAGACAATGGGATATTTATTACCCACCACTAAGAAGAAACTTGCCATTAAGCCATAAAATGACATCGAGGAATCTTAAATGCATATTGTTACATGAAAGAAAAGTCTGAAAATGCTTAATGCTGTATAATTCCAACTATATGACATTCCAGAAAAGGCATTATAAATTTGTCCAAACCCATAAATTGAAAACACCAAGAGTGAACCCTAATGTAAATTATGGACTCTGTAATATTGATGTGTCAATGTAGGTTCATAAGTGTAACAAATGTATCACTCTAGTGGTAGATGTTGATATTAGGGGAAGCTGTGCATTTGTAGGGGCAGAGAATATATAGGAAATGTATGTACCTTCCATTTAATTTTTCTGAAACTACTCTAAAAAAATAAATTCTATTCAAGAAAAGAAAATAAGTAATTCAAGGGGAAACAGAGTAAATATAAAAAATTAGGCATAGGTACGCATATCTTGATAAACAGTAAAATATTCCTCCTATCCCTACCCTTATTCTGCATTTCTGCATGGAATGTATTATATCAAACACATATCTATTTACCAGAACATTAGAGATAGGTCCCTGTGAAAAATGAGAACAAGAAAAAAATGAGATCTTACCAGCTTTTAATACTGACTAGCAGCATATAAACATAAAGATGCACTTTATACTCTGGTAGAATCCATCCATGTATTGGTATGTGAATTTGTTTCTACTGCCAAATACATCAGTCAATGTTAATTTATTTAAACTGACATGTTTATGCATCATTTTGGGGGAGGAGGATGAACAATGTTTCTAAATTGTTATCAACACATTATTTTCCAAAGTACAGTTAAGTCCTCATTTACAGTGGTTGGCAGGTTCTACGATTTTAAGCAAAATGGTGTATAACAAAACCAGTTCTACCATAGGCTAGCTGATACTAAACCAGAGTTAAGTTTCTGTGGCTTCTCATCAACATCATAGCAAAACAACGTTGAAAGGTCATTCATAGACCTGCTATACTGAAATGATAAGGGAAATCAGGTACAAAGATTAAAATCTTGGGAACAGAAAATAGGCTGCAATAAGTGTTTTACAGTAAGTGATGTTTTTCTGATAAACACCACAGAAGAATCCAATAATTAGAAGAATTAATTGTAAATTTGGAAATAAGTTTAAGACTAACATAGGGGAACTTGGACCTCTTCTACACAGACGTTTCACTCTGAATATGTTCCTTAGTGAATTATGTATGGTTATGTATTTCTATAGTGACTAGAAGTAAGTTATTTCTATATTGACTAAAAGTAAGTTATTTCCTCCTTGTAATTAAATAATCAGCACAGATATATTTTAAAAATACTCCAGTGTTGAATTTATAGTTGCTGTGCATTCAGTTTAGTCTACATCTAAAAATTGCTTCTCTGCAGTCTTTAAAATGCATAACCTTCAAGTAGAGAACACAGTCAGCTTTGACAGGATTTAATTTTTCTGAAATGTTAGTGGAAGTCATGTATTGCTAATGATTATGAAGTCAACTTAGCATCTTGTATAAAAAATATTTTTTCAAGGTTAATGAGGTTAAGAATCATTCTTATGTGAAAATGTAACCATTATAGAATTATAAATTTCAAAACTTCTTTTTAATTTTTCAACTTTCTGACAGGCAAATGTTCAATTTGTTTACTAATGTCCGCTTTTTTACTTTTGCATTCCTATCTTTTAGCCCAGTATTTGACACATAAGTCTCTAGTAAATGCTGGTTGAATGTAAATGAATTCTTTGAAAAAGTTCAGTTCTTTAGATCATAGGTATTACTTCCATCATTATCATCACATTGCCATCATCAGACATTTAATGAAACCCTTTATTAAGTTAGAAGAAATCTTGTCAGTGAAACCACATACTGTAAGAAAGGTAGAGCCTTGCAACATCAAAGCTGAAACTGGAAAATAAAATCAGGGTTAAACAACGAAAAGGGACCAGTATTTCCAGCTTTGTCACCATAACCCTGCCGCAGGGCTTTCTTGCTCACCCTCAGTAGTCAGGTGCCTGATTTGTATATACAGTAAGCAATCTACTTCTGCTCAGAAGCAAACATGGAGGCAAAGATTCCAGTGCAAAGAGAGAAAATAAATATATATGTATATATATATACAGTTGCTGCGCATACTATACCATTCAGTCTAGTCTACACCTAAAAATTGCTTCTCTGCAATCTTTAAAATGCATAACCTTCAGGTAGAGAACATAGTTTTGACAGGATTTAATTTTTTGGAAATGTGAGTGGAAGTCATTTATTGCTATTGATTATGAAGTCAACTTAGGATCTTGTATAAAAATATTTTTATATTATATATTTAATGTAGAGAAAGCTGATAGAAGATATGTATCATGATAGTTGTTACTCTTGGTAACTTGGAACTCTGGAAACTAGTTAAAATTCAAGCCACAAAATGATCCCACGTGTGGATGAGGAAGTTGTAGTATTTATATCCAGCTTCCATGAGTTATTGTTTGAACACTGCTCCCAGGCAGTGTCAATTTCCTGTCACTTCCAGTTTGCCAGTTATGTCTCTACCAGAAAGAGCCCTCAGGCACAGAGACACAGAATACTAGTATTTTGGAAATGGTGCCAGTGATACGTGAGCTGGTAAAGCCAAGGGGGAAGGGTGGGGCAGAGATTATATATGATACAAATATAATTCTCCTCTAAAAGGAACCAAACCAGCCAGTGTGGCTGAGTTGAGCGTTTGATCTATGAACTAGGAGTTTGCCAGGACGGTTCCTGGTTGGGGCACATGCCTGGGTTGTGGGCTCAATCCCCAGCAGAGGGCATTCAGGAGGCAGTTGATGGATGTTAATGTTTCCATTTCTCCCTCTCCTTTCCGATCTCTCTAAAAGTCAATGAAAACATATTTAAAAATAAATAAATAAGTGAAAGGAACTAAGACTAGGATTTTTAAGACAAGAGCAATTTAGATTTGGAAAAACTTGTTGTTGCCAAAAAAAGGGCACTTTAACGGATATGTGTCAGTGTTAAAAGCATAAAAAAATAATAATGATGATAATTGTAGTTAATTAGAATAAGTTGAGTTTGTATAGGGCCATGAGTTTGTAATAATATAAAGTATACAAAATATAGTTGTATCAAAAAAAGAAGAGTGAATGGGCATGTTTAATTTTTTATTTAGTTTTTAAAAATAGGAATGCTAATATGTTTGGGTATGTTGTTACTTCCACTTAATGTACATCTGTTTATCAAGCATAGATAAGTATGTATTTCTACCAAACACAGGGAACTATGAATATGATTCTGGTGAAAGTACCAATTACAACAAGGACTGGTCAGTACTAGTGATTATACATTATAACCAGTCAGGAAGGGGATAGAGCTGTGAATTAGCACTAGTAACCACACACAATGACCAAGGAAGAGGGAGTTTAACAGTGTTTTCAAGAGGATAAGTAGGCCCATCTGCTAAAGAAGAGAACTAGTGGCTAAGGCTGACAGTTTCCACCTGCTGGAAGACAACCTATATATAGCCCTACTAATAAAAATAATAATTAAAAATATTTAATGGTGTTAACAACAAAGTCAATCTTTTAGGACAGGAAAATAGGTTATAATAAATCTTGCCAAGTGAGAATGTAACAGTACAGAATGTAACCATCCAGAGAAAATATTTATTGCACTGACCTTAAATCAGAGTCTACAGACTCTGAAGTGCAAAAAAAATCTTAACACAGTGGTAAGCAAACTGTGGCTCGAGAGCCACATGCAGATCTTTGGCCCCTTGAGTGTGGCTCTTCCACAAAATACCATGTGTGGGCATGCATGTACAGTGCCATTGAAACGTCGTGGCCCATGTCAGAAGTCAGTTTTCGGCTCTCAAAAGAAATTTCAATCATTGTACTGTTGATATTTGGCTCTGTTGACTAATGAGTTTGCCAACCACTGACTTAACCTATAGTAAAATTTTATTAATGATAATATCAATGATGTTATTTTGAATACATATATATATGTATGTATAATATACGAAAAAATAACTATGTTAATGTTAGAATCCAGAGTATTAGAGAGAAAGAGACATTAAGTTAAAATTCTGTGACTTTAAATTTCAATTGGAAATATTAGACAGAACTCATGACTTTTTTTAAGGCTAAGTTGGTGGCCCACTCAAGCTGTCTTTTGTTTCCTCCCTCTCTCCCTTCCCCCCTTCTTCCCCTCCTTCCTTCCTTCCTTCCTTCCTCTTTCCTTCCCCTCCCTCCCCTCCTGCCTTCTCTCCCTTCCTCCCCCACTCTTTCTTTTTCTTTTGTTTTGTTAATCCTCACTATAATATTTTTTTTTCCTGTTAGTTTTTAGTGAGAGTGGGAGCAAGTGGGCGAGACACAGAGAGAGAAACATTGATGTGAGAGAGACACATTGATTAGTTGCCTCCCACACATGCCCTAATAGGGGCCAAAGATCAAGCCTGCAACCGAGGTGCATGCTCTTGACCAGAATCCAACCCAAAACCCTTCAGTCTGAGAGCCAACACTCTAACCACTGAGCGAAATCAGCTAGTGCCAGAACTCATCCCCTGAAAGGAATCAGAGTTCCTTGGGGGAAATTGTTGATTCTATATATGGTGCAGGAAAGTCCAAGATGAAGTTGCAGTATCTCTCTTTTTTTAAAAAATAATTTTTATTGCATATTTGGTAAAGCCAATTTTCACAGACTGCTTTTGATGTTTATTTTAAAATATATTTTTATTGATTTCAGAGAGGAAGGGAAAGGAAGAGAGAGATAGAAACATCCATGATGAGAGAGAATCATTGATTGGCTGCCTCCTGTATGCCCCCCAATGGGGATTGAGTCCACAACCTGGGCATGTACTCTTGACCGGAATCAAACCTGGGACCCTTCACTTCGCAGGCTGATGCTCTAGCCACTAAGCCAAACCAGCTAGCGCTGCAATGTCTCTTTGAGCCAGAAAGCAAGGACGCTACCAAAGACTGATGAGGTCATGTAAAAGAAAGCAGGAGCCAACATGAAGAGACTCTTTTTGACCAAAGTTAAGATTGTAATTGATTATGTCAGATTGAATATAAAAAAGCTGTATTTCTAATGGTAGGAAGAGGTGATGGAGGAGTAGGAAGAGAAGGAATATAGAAAGAAACACACCAAGCTCATTGGAAACTATTGGGTGTTGCTAGGACATCAACTCATTACTTTAAATATTGGCCATTAAAAATAATTAAGCATTTACCTTACCCACTAGAGGCCCATTGCATGAAATTCATGCACAGGTAGGGACCCTAGGCCTAGCTTGCAATCAGGGCTGATCAGGTTCTTTGCCTCCCTGCCTCCTGCCTCCTCCTTTTCTCGCTCCCTCAGCACCCCGCCATGGCCACTGGTCACTTGCCATGTTCTGCACCATCCCCTGGTAGTCATCACACATCATAGTGGGCAGTCGAACTCCTGGTCTCCTAGTCGAACTCCAGAGGGAACACTTTGCATATTAATCTTTTATTTATATATAGATGTTTATAAGTTTTATTTCAATGTAACTAAGTAGACATATGAATAAAGGAATTTAGAAGATTCTAGCAAAATAATACAGAATGATCAGAGAATTACAGCGTCATCATTTTGTTAACACTAATGAAATAAATTATTTAGGCAATACTCATTAATAGATGCTAGAACTATTAGGTGAAATGTTGTTGAAGAACTTTACAATGAAGGGAATCAAACTGGTCAATCCCTTAATTCCCTGGTGAATCTCAGCATTATTAAAATTGAGGTAAATAATGTGCCTTCTGATGTGGTTACATACACCTTCTATGTAGTATTCTTAAACTTCTTCTCCCAAATATTGAATATGTATCAAATCAAGCCTTTATCACCTTTTTCTTTTGTTCCTGTTAAAAATTAAGTATTGCTTTCAGGTATACAACTTAGTGGTTAAGTAATCATATTGGTTGGTAAACATATACTGAAGTACTTCAAGGTGAAATCACATGATATTTTGCATTTTCTTTAAAATATTGTAGAAAAGGAGGGAGAGAGGGAACAGATGAAAAAAAATTTGGCAAAATATTGATGTGTATTGAAGGTAGGGGACAGGTATATGAAAAGTTGCTGTACTTGCTATGTTTTTGTCTATTTGAAATTTTTACAATAAAAAAAAATTCAAAGTAACTTTTAGGAAGCCATTACGTTTCAAAAGGTAAAACTTTGTGAAAGGTAAGGCTTTTAAAAGTTTAGAGATGAAACACCTTGAGAGAAGAAATTAAGTTTCTTAACAATAAGCAATCCATTGAAAACCTGTGTTGGTGCAACTATAGAAAACCTGAGACGATCTCAAAATAGGTAAAAACTCTGGGAAGTTTTCACAATAAATACATCAAGCAGGTATGAAAATACATAAAATGAATAAATGAATTAAACCCTTGGTGTTGATATTTTAGAATAAGTTTAATTGTATACTTTTTAACACATTTTATAATTACTGCATAAGTGTGTGCTTTGTTCAGGGACTTGCAGTATTCAAAAGAATGTTATGCTAAATTGTAATTGCCATTTTGTGCAGCAACAAACTGTATTTAAATGCTTAAGAAAAATTGGTTTCCAAAGTTTTGTTTATCAGATACATGATTTTAATAAATTGAACATTAACTAAAGTACAAACAGTTCTGAGTTTTTCACTAGATGCACAAAGGATCTTGGAGATTTATTGAATTAATCTATAATACCTGGTATTACAAAAACACTGAGTTAGTATTTTAAAGAGTCTTAGTGTTTTACTAAAGGAAAGATATATTTACTATCATGAAAATCGAGACATGCTGCATTTTATTTTACTGATTAGTTCTTTTTTTTTTTCAGAATTATAGCTATTTTTTAGATTCCAGTATCTTGCCTCCACAAGTGAGAAGGAAGGAATTGCATTTTTGCAATTATTAGCACAAAGTGATTAAGTTGTTCAATGTTTTTTATAATACATGAGATTGTGTGTGTCCCTAGTTCATGTAGACTGCTATCTTTTTTGGGAAACAATTATATTTACAATTGATGGATATATAATTATGATGATAATGATGAAGATGTCATGGAGCTATGTTGGTAGGCAGTGTATCTCATGTTGATATAAGCAATGTTTCTAAACAATAGGACTTAATGAACATATTTTATTATGTTAGTATAAAAAATACATAATTACTTGTCCAGTTACCTGTCTTTTCTGAAAGAGCTCTATTACATAATTTAGAGCCTCAAGAAAAATACAAAAGAATATACACTCTGTCATGAATACACTTCACATTTTAGTAATCCTAAGGATTGAACATGAAAGTTTTCCTTACCTTGCCCTAAAAGATACCAACCTATAGCTGCCTGTTCAAGAAGAGACTGATGTCTTTTTAATTCTCACAACTATAATATCTTTTTTTTCCCCTGAGGGAGTACCAGGCTTAGGCAAGTATGTCATACCACAGACTGCTGTGACAGGCTTCCCTCAGATGCCAACCACTGTCTATGTTTATGGCTTGAAAGTAAGTTACCCTTTGAGCTTGGGGTATATCAGTGTGCTTAAACCCAGAAAGGCCCTGTGCAGAAATAAATAGAAGAAGCATGAATTCATGTCCTTCTTACTCTTCTTGGTATCTCCTTTTACTCTCAGCCATGCTCATGCTTATGTGGCCTCCCATCTTCTCTCTCATAAGATCTGTTCTCTGGAAATTCATGATTAATGACACATTTTCTACTGGATACAGTTATATTCATTGCTACCTTTCACACACAGGATTCCAATTATTGAGGTTTCTGTTTGCCTTAGATGTGTGGCCCCAAACTGACAAGACTACTGAAACCTGTATAGTAATATATTATGCTGTATTACCAGTATAGCAAAAGATCGAGATTGCATGCATTTCATGTATTTCTGGATAAGTTGCTTTATATAGTGCTTGAGGCCTGGTGCATGAAATTCATGCATGGGGTGGGGGAGGGTGTCCCTCAGCTTGGCCTGCATCCTTTCCAATCTGGGATCCCTCTCATAATCTGGGACCGCTGGCTCCTAACCACTCACCTGCCTGCCTGCCTGATTGCCCCTAACTGCTTCTGCCTCCACCCTAACCCTAACTCAAATCCTAACCCTAACCCTAATCCTAACCCTAAGCCTAACCATAACAACAGAGATAGTAGGAAAATATATCAATTGAGATAACCACTGAGATGAATTTGGAGATGAAGTGTTAGCTATGGGATGGGGGAGGTAATTCTAGGCAGAGGAGAAAGCTTTGTGGAAGCTTGATGGGTATTTAGCAGCCACAGTTAGGGAATTGCAGTAGTTCCACTTGGCAGGAATATTGGGTGAAGTAGCAAGAGATAACCAGAAGAAAAATAAAATATATTGAGACTTGAAGTGACTAATTTAGCACATGGGAATTCTAGGAGCAGGTGAATGAATGTATCTCATAATCTAAATTTACACTGAACTAATGTGGGGGGAATATATAACTTACATGAGGCCCACATAGGAAAATCAAATCTATTACAATAGACAAGGTTAATATGAAAATTCCTAGGTTCTCCTCTGCTACACAAAGGGAAACCCTACAGGAGATGGTAGAAGCCAGTAACAATTGTAAGAAATTCATTTAAATAAGATCAGTTTTGGCTTCTTCACAATAATTACATATGCTATGGAATTCTTAATGAATTGAGAAAGTTTGACCTAAAAGTTGCTTTTAAATATAAAGACAATGTTTGTAATCCTAAGAATGAAGTTGACATGTTATAATTTATTTAAATATTTAATCAAGTATTTATAGATTTAGAATTTGCTCCTTTTTGTCTTTGAGACTGGTGCATATATATTTTTCGTTTCTCCAGTGTTTGTGTAAGCCCTTGAAAAGCTCAGAGACCCTGGGCTCTGTGCCTGTGTTGTGTAACAGAACAAATGGTCCTGGTTGGTACTTGGCAGTTGGGTTTGCACTGAAGTGTGGCAGGTGAAGAGAGGCACATTCCTTCTCCTTTGTCAGTGAATGAATGGAAACCCAGGGTGTTCTTTTAGAGGTTTTCCTTTTGAAAGACAAGTTTAAAGCCTACAAATATGCATTTACACTTAGATTTTTCTGTAAATTATATATTAACAGATATATAACCAAATATAAATATATAAATAAGAGAGGTATTTTACAGATATATAACTTCTGCCAGATGCAAGGTTCTGTGCTGGTTCTTACTCTTTTTAGTAGCCCACACCTTCAAAAGCTTTATACTATTTAGCAGCCAGTTATTAATTTTACCGGAATCAAGTTTTTACATATATTTTCAACACAAAAATGATATTTTTCTAACTCCATTGTTTCTTCTGTATTTATTAGCTAGTAAATTATTGTAAGGAATAACTTTTTCTTTTCTTTTTAAAATAATATATATATGTTTTATCTTTTTTTTAAATTGTGTTATATGTATACATATCTCCCCTTTGCCCCCCCTCCCTCCCAGGCATACCCCAACCCCCCAGTGTCTATGTTAAAATATATTTTATTTATTTTTGTACAGAGAGGAAGGGAAAGGGATAGAAACATTGACTCAGCTGCCTTCTGCATACTCCCCACTGGGGATGTTCCCGAAACCAAGGTACGTGCCCTTGAGCAGAATTGAACTTGGGACCCTTTAGTCTGCAGGCTGATGCTCTATCCACTGAACCAAACCAGTAAGGGCCAACTTTTTCTTATTATTTGTCTATCTGTATAGTCATCAATATGGAGTTTTGGATTTTTATATTATTTAATAGGTTATTATATTTAGTTGCTGCTTACATTACTCCAAATGTGGCCAGTGGGGGCTACTGATCCCATTACCATGTCCCCATAGTTCTGAGCACTTTTTTTCTAAGGTGCTTAGGATTCTTTTAGTGTGGAAAGGTATTTAGAAATAGTGGTTTGTTTATTAGTTTTGTTCCTTGCCAATGGATTTCATTTCTTCCTTGCAGCAAAGACAGCTAGAAAATGTCACTCCCCATAACACACATATGCACACATTTATATTAAGATTTCCCATTCCAATTTGAACTGTCTTTTAGTTGTAGTTTTGAAATTGTTGTGTGAGGCAGCAGTGTAGGTCTTTACCTATGCTGCCATCTTGGATTCTCCTCTAATTCCTACTCTTTTGTTAGCTAAAATGTTACTTCCTATAGATGCCTTCCCAAATTCTCCATGTTAGGTTAGGCCTGTTTATTACATGATCTCATAGCAACCCTTGCTTTTCCTATATAGAACTTTTCCTTTTTAATATTTGTTATTTTTTACTGAATCTCCTCCCCCCAATATGCTGTACGTTTCAAAAGGATAAAGATAATGTCTCTCTTATCACCTTTTATTCCCCTCTGACAACATAGTAGGTTTTAAATGAGTGTTCAAATAAATGAATTATATTTAATAATTGCTACAGGAGCTTTGGAAAAGGAGAAATTTTAAAAGGTCATCTGTTACCTTCTTTCTTCCTCTCACTAGCCTACCCTTTCCTTTCCTTTTCCAGAAGCAGAGATGTTTTCATTTCAGTTGACAGACATTTGTTGAGAAACATCTATGCAGCACCTAATGCATATTTTCTGGGCACTGAAATATATATCATTCATGACCTTAAGATCTTGTGACAAAATGTATTATTTAGTGACTTAACAAATCTAGTGGGTTGCTCAAAGACCCCAGAAGAATTGGGGCAGATGGTTTTCTACATTTATCTGTTCTTATTCAACTAATGATCCATACATTTCCAAGTTTATTCTTAAAGATATTTCTGCCAAGTGTGCTTTTTCTTCTGTGATTAAATGTAAAAATAGAACTTCTCACTTAGAAGCCTCTGAGTTAGTTCCCTGTATGAGTGTAAAAATTCATTACTGACAGGATTGCAATGAAAATAATTGTAAATAATTTAAGGTGGGTCGAGAGCTCTGTGATTTCTTCTAATTTTGGCTGTCCAAATGAAAACCATGTGGCCCATGGTTAAATTGAAAATTTTCATTATGTGTTAAAAAACAATAAAGAGGAAACAAAGCATTTTGAACAACTGTGAGGACCTCTTCAAAAGAAATTTAAATAAAGTATAAAAAAATACAGTTATTTCTATCACATGCTTTTCCTTCATTTGTTGCTGCTAGTCTCTTAGGTCCTGTGTTACCTTTTTTCATACCCTAAACCAGATCATTTGTTGTTTCTTTTGAATTCTCAGCACTCAATTAATATAGTTCCATTACTTCAGCTTACCTCCCGGAGAAAGTGGAGGCTAATCAAAGAAAGAAGAATGCAAAAGGAGGCACTATGGGGAATGTAGAGCATTGAACTCAGAAAGTTCTATCTCTACATTTCAGCTCTCCTAGATGGAAAGCCTTGGATGAAGGCCTCCCCCGAAACATAAGGCCTTCCTGGAATATAAGGCCCCCGAAGCTACTGTAAGGCATCTGACTCCTGATTTAAAGAGACCTCGCACTACCTGAACAGCTCCAGCTGCGCTGCGGCCAATCAGTGAGCTGGTTTGTGATGACAACTACTACCGTACCGTATACAGGTAATAAATTTCCTTTTTTTTTTTTTTTTTGTTCAACAATAAATGTGTACTGTATTCTTCTTCATGGAAAAATAAGACATCCCCTGAAAATAAGACCTTGTGCATCTTTGGGAGCAAAAATTAATAAAAGACACTGTCTTATTTTCAGGGAAATGGGGTAAGTTTATCAAGAGAGGTTTTCAGGAGTTGGAAAAGCAAGTTAGCAGAGCTGGGATATAGAGAAGGGACTGAGTTCTAAGAATTAAGTAGAGTACTTGTTTTAAGGCTAGAATCAGAAAAGTCATAAGCATGATTGGATGGTGAAATAATACAGAGAAGAGGATTATCATATCAGAAATATAAAACAGAGATTTTGACCAAGAACTAGTGATTTCTATAGTGCTTATGAGACAGAGATGAAATAGGAAGGTATCTGAAATAGTCACTACACCCATCTTACTGGGTCCGTTTTATTTATTTACTACAAGCCTGGTGCACAAAATTTGTGCATGGAGGCAGGGGAGTCCCTTAGCTTGTCCTGCACCTTCTCTCAATCCGGGACCCCTTGTACATCCCTCTTGCAACCTGGGACCGCTGGTCCTAACCTCTTGCCTGCCTGTCTGCCTGCCTGATCACCCCTAACTGCCTCTGCCTGCCAGCCTGATGACCCTAATCACTCTGCCTGCCTGCTTGATGTCCCTAACTCGTCACCTGCCTAATTGCCCCTAACCACTCTTCCTGCTTGCCTGATTGCCCCTAACCACTCGTCTGCCTGCCTGATCACTCCTAACTGCTTCTGCCTCAACCCCCACTGCCACGGCTTCGTCTGGAATGATGTCTGGAAGGTTGTTCAGCTATCTGGTCTAATTAGCATATTATACTTTTATTATTATAGATTTTCTGCACTAGAATGTTCCTGGGGCCCAGATTAATATACAAGGTCTCCAATGAAGTATGCAGTTCAGTCATTTATGGAGGAAGAGCTGCTTGGGCCATGAAACATTCCTGTTTTATACTCAGAATTTATATAATTTATTTGACATTTTTTAGGAAGTCATGTCTAAAATCCATAGATTCCAGATATGCTTACCATAAATGATCTTGTAACATAACAGATATATCCTGTTTTAGATGAGGATAGTTCTGCTAGCAAATGTCATTGATTTGTTCCCTAGAAGTCATTAGCATATTTACGAGGACATTTGACTAGCTTATCTTTTTTTTTTTCCTCTCTTTCCCGGAGATGCCCCCTGCCAACGGGAGGAAAGAGATTGAAAATCTTTTATTTAACTTTTATTCCCCAGATGGTGAGACCCAGAAAACTGGAATTAAGTCAAATTTCCACCTTCCTCAAATCTGGATTACTTTTAGAGTTTGATTTAAGGACAGAACTGGGTTTGGGTAATACAGAACTGGGGAAAAACTCAAGAGAGCTTTTGCATTTGTCCCCATACTTAGTGAACAAATATACTCCATCAATAAGTATTAAAAAGGATGAATTGACATACAATTAAAAGTTCCTCAAGTATATGGATAAAAGGAGATCAGGTGAATTGGAGTAAGGGTTTATAACCATCTATGATTTGCTCTTTTAATTTAACCCTTTCTCTCAGCCTGTGGTCAAGGGAGGATGATTTCTGTAGATCACTAATGGGTGAAGTTCCATCCATAAAGTCAAGATTCATTCAATGCAAAGTCCAAAACAGAAGTATGAAAGGTAAAAGAGGAATTCACAATGAGAGCAGGTATTAATAGGTAAGTCATTTCTGTGTCTTAAACAGGCTTGACTTAATTTATCATTGACAAATGGCTCATCATCAAGCCTGAAGGCCTCTCCTAGTAACATCTCACACCAGTTGGAAATATTTTGTAGGATCATCATGATTCCTCACTCATAGTTTCTTTTGCAATTTTTAACACCCAAACTAATGCAAACAGGTTGATTTCTTTTTTGGGGGTTTATAATTGAGGTTTCTTGCCTACTCAATTAACAGCTAGGCAAGAGCTATAACTCCTGCAATATACCTTCATATAAAGGTACAAAAAGAGAGGGAAATTAGGCAAGTCAAAGTTGATAATATCATTAACAATTATTGTGTGAGCCTGGCTGGTTTTCTATCTTGCAACATGATGGGCTTTTCTAGTACCCTGTACCAAGACATTGAGTAGAACTTTAAAGACTGGCCACAGGATATTTTGAGCTGATAATATCAAGGCAGAAGGAATGTTTGCAGAAGAACCCTACAGCTTCTGGTAGAATTTTCTGGTAAATATTGTAAGCAGTGAATCATCCTATCTTGCAACATTTCATCTACCTATTACCTTGGAGTATTATTTAAATACCAGAGGCCTAGTGCACAAAATTCATGCACTTGGGAGGGGTCCCTTAGCTGGCCTGCATCCTCCCACTGTCTGGGAGCCCTGGGGGGATGTCCGACTGATGGCTTAGTGGGCCTAAGCCATCAGTCGGACATCCTTTGTATTGCCACAGATGTGGGAGAGGTTCCACCACTGCTGCTGGGTTTGCCAGCTGTGAACCTGGTTTCTGGCTGAGCAGTGTTCCCCCTGTGGGAGCACACTGACCACTAGGGAGCAGCTCCTGCATTGAGTGTCTGCCCCCTGGTGGTCAGTGCTCATCATAGTGACTGGTCATTCCACCATTCAGTCATTTGCATATTAGCCTTTTATTATATAGGATATGCTGTAGATGAGGCCCTCTAGAACCATGAGAAATGTAAAAAATTCACTGTTAACTCATTCTCAAATTGCCCCCACTTAAAATTAAACTGCCCCCTTGTGGGGTATGTGCTGCACCTTGGGAACCACTGGGCTTGAAACTTTCCCTCTCTGAGCTTCATTTCTGAATGAATAATTGTATAATTGAGGTTTCTTGCCTACTCAATTAACAGCTAGGCAAGAGCTATAACTCCTGCAATATACCTTCATATAAAGGTACAAAAAGAGAGGGAAGTTAGGCAAGTCGCATATACTATGGGAATTATAATCTCTTCTCTGCCTACCTCACTGGGCATGAGGAGGTTCTGGTCATGAGGAGGTTCTGAGCTAATAAACCTAGAAATGTTCAAGTAACTGATATCTAAATGAGAAGGAATTATTATTTGTAAGCCCACGGGTACCTTCACAGGTAGCACGTGCTAATTAGCAGAGGAGAGCATGATTGTTTCCTGGGATTGTAGCTATCAAAACTTGGCAGAAGGTTCTGCAGGCCTTAGAGGGCAGGCTCTGGCCCGTAGCCCTGTAGCGGTGGTCAACCCTGGAGGTGCTGGCGGGAAGAGGTTGGTAGAGGATGCTAGAGGAGGGAGGCAGCAAGGTCAAAGGGGGGGTAACTTCAAACCTTCCCACTTGGCATAATTCTTTAAATTGTACTTAGCCTTTTCGCAGCTATACATGCTCAGGGCAGGGCTCCAATCTCCTGGAGTAGGGCAGGAGCCAGGCCAGGGTGGGGCCAGGCAGACTAGGAGGGTGGTTTTAGCTACACTTCTGGCAAGGTTTAATGAGCTTCTGCTGCAGAGAAGGTGCTGCTGCTGGGGGAAAGGGGGTGGGTGGATTTGACCCTTGGGGGCATCTCAGGCCTGTCTCCATCCTTGGTCTGGAGTTGTAGGGAGGAGAGGCATGCTCAGCCCCAGTGGAGAGGGCCTGACAGTGGTAGGCCATGGGTCCCAGGGGTCCTGACGAATGGTCGCCAGTGTGCTATTATTGTGGGCCCCCCTGGCGGGGTGGCAGGGGAAGAGATCAGGAGTCGAAGGTGCAGGTGTGGCTATCCCAGAGGCTATATCTTCTCCCCATCTGGTAACCCTCCTTGTCCCCCGAGGAGTGTGGGGCTGAGGTAGGGTGTCCATGCAGGGGGATTGGAAGAGCTTTCTTCTTTGCAATCTGGGCTCCTGTCAGGCACTCTCCTCAGACATCTGGGAACTTGGCTCTAGCTGCCCTGCCTCTCCATGGCTCCCTGCCACCCCCGCTCCACTCAGCTTTCCCTGGCCACTCACCTGTCAGGAGGCCGCCAGGGTGCCCTGCTCCAGGCAGCTTGGTCTTGAGGCAGGGGTGGAGGTGTGGGGAGCAGCTACAGTAAAGTTTAGTAAACCCCAGGTCGATGTTGGGATTCAGCTGTGGAGCCACAGGGGAGTCTGCCTGAGTGGGATGAAATTGCGCTAGACCCGGAGCCCTGCCCCACAGCCCTGCCCACCCTGTGAACTGTCATGATGTGATGACATCCTGGATAATTTGCATGTTCATCTATTATATA
The DNA here is from genome assembly GCA_011751065.1 of Lasiurus cinereus. Classification (NCBI taxonomy): domain Eukaryota; kingdom Metazoa; phylum Chordata; class Mammalia; order Chiroptera; family Vespertilionidae; genus Lasiurus; species Lasiurus cinereus. The sequence continues at coordinate 30,996,482 of JAAGEH010000045.1, read as the reverse complement.
TATAGATGTCTTGTTTTCTCCATTTCCATGTATATAGTTTTCTCTTTTAAAATTTTTTCTTTATTGATTAAGGTATTGCATATGTGTCCTTATTATGTCATTGCTCCCCACACCCCCACTCATGCCCTCACCCCTTCCTGGTGTCTGGGTCCATTGGTTAGGCTTACATACATGCATACAAGTCCTTTGGTTGATCTCTCTCCCTTACCCCCACCCTCTACTATCTTCCCTGTGAGGTTTGACAGTCTGATCAATGCTTCTCTGTCTCTGGATCTGTTTTTGTTCATTAGTTTAAGTTGTTCATTATGTTACATAAATGAGTGAGATCATGTGACATTTATCTTTTTCTCTGATGTCTTATTTCCTTAGCATAATGCTCTCCAGTTCCATTTATGCTGTTGTAAATGGTAAGAATTCCTTCTTTTTTACTGCAGCGTAGTATTCCACTGTGTAGAAGTACCACAGTTTTTTAATCCACTCACTTTGCTGATAGACACTGAGACTGTTTCCAAATCCTAGCTATGGTAAATTGTGCCACTATAAACATAGGGGTGCATGTATTTTTCTGTTTCTAGTTTCTTGGGATGTATTCCTAGAAGTGGGATCACTAGGTCAAATGGGAGTTCCATTTTTAATTTTTTGAGGAAACCATACTGTTCTCCACAGTGGCTGCAACAATTTGCATTCCTACCAGCAGTGCACGAGGGTTCCTTTTTCTCCGCATCCTGGCTAACACTTGTCATTTGTTGGTTTGTTGATGATAGCCATTTCTGACAGGTATGAAATGATACTGCATTGTCATTTTGATTTGCATCTCTAGGATGATTAGTGACTTTGAGCATGTTTTCATATGTCTCTTGGCCTTCTTTTTAAAAAAAATATATTTTATTGATTTTTTACAGAGAGGAAAAGAGAGAGAAAGTCAGAAACATTGATGAGAGTCATCGATCAGCCACCTCCTGCACACCCCCTACTGGAGATGTGCCCATTTTGAGTTTATTTTTGTGTATTGTGTAAATTGGTGGTCTAGTTTCAATTTTGGCATGTATCTGTCCAATTTTCCCAATACCATTTATTAAAGAGACTGTCTTGACTCCATTGTATGCTCTTGCCTCCTTCATTAAATATTAATTGAGCATAGTGGTGCTCAACTAATTTTAATTTTCTGGAGAGCACAACCACTAGGTGCTCAATACATGTTTCTTGAATGAATTTGCAGATTTAAGAGACTTTGGGAAAAAAAAACTTTAAAAATTAGTTTCTTTGGTATCTATCTCTGCTAAGGCAGCTTTAAGAATCTATAAAGACAAGCCAAATATCTTGCCAATAATTTAAATTTTCTTTTGGTGGGTATTCATTATTTCCAGCTTTGTTTTAAGAGCTTAGATAATAGTTCAAAAATAATGCTTGAGTAAAGAGAAAGATGGATATAGAACATTCTATACTATAAAAAGAAAATTAAATTGCAATCAAATTCATTTTTTTAGTATAGCTTGTAATGGTTTTTAGGAGAAAGGGCTGAAAATTTTATAATCTTTTAATAGGTATTAATTTTTTTCTTTCTGATCTATTGTATTTCCAAGAAAATCTTAGTTCTTCACTAATACAAATATCATTTATCCTGGTCAGGTTTCTATCAGAAAGAAGTGTTGTTTTAAGTATTCCAACTGGAATGCCTAAGGGGTGGTTTCATGGAGTTTGTCCAGAGGCCTTTGCTGCCTTCTTGAATCTGCTCACACTGATGCAGAGACTACTGGCTTCTTTCCTCCACCTTCCAAATCTAGCCTACATATTTCTCATCCTCAGACTCTGGCTCAATTAAATTGTTAGGAATTCTGGGAAATGTAGTTTTGGCATCTTATGTATGATGCAGAGGACATGTAAAAAGGAGTGGGTAGAGATGCCCCAGAGACCTCAGACCATTTTGCATACTATCTGTTCAGCAATTAAATATTTTTAAAGCAGTTGTAATATACAATTAGTATATTAATATTTATATATTTGCTTCAAAGATACACTAAACTACCTCTTAAGACAGAAACCAAGCATTTTTAGATATATTCAAAGAAATTCAAATGGACTCTAGGTTTGATAGTTGACTAGGAAAAACTTGTTATTTCTCTCTGTCATCAAATCTGGTGCTGACACTATAGAACACCCCAGCAGAACATGTTTTTGTTTCATTCTCTAAAAGTTATATAAACTAAAGTGGACTAAATTTTCTAATTTTTTGATGTCACAGATATGACTGCAGGACAATAATGGAGGGGCCAACTTTGCTATCTTTTCTTCTTAGGTAAAAGTTTAAGAATGATAGATATAAAAGACACTGAGTCAAGGATGTTTAGAAAGCAAAATTTATAGTTGATTTGTATACTTCTTTAGCAATATGCTTATTATTGTTATAGGTATAATTATTAATTGTTGAACTTTAAAACTCTTTCTATATGGTGGGCCAAGTGCTTTATGTGGGCAGTTTAAAAATTATGATTTTTAAGCATTACTACTCTCACTTTATGGATAAGGGCAATAGAGATTAACATTGCAGGCAGTAAGTGACACAGCCAGGAGCTGAACCTACTGGTCCCTTGCTTTTAACAAATTGCATAAGCATTTATCATTAAGAGGAACCTTAGTCTAAACTATGGATTTTATACTTCAGTAAACTAAAAGCTAAAGAGCTGCAGCATCTTGCCTTTGTTCATACTGCCAATTGCAGAATTGTTACTATGACCCATATACAATAGCCAAACCAGGGTATTGCTCTATATTGATACCTAAGAATTATAAGATATTGTTAGATAGTTGAATATCATCAAATGAGGTGTATAGTTGAGGGTTAACTCAGTGGGCTAAGCATGTTCAAACCCTGCACAGTCCAGAGAAAGGATTGGATCCTTGATTAGCTCCAGGGAGACATCCTCTGAGCCCTAAGAATATTCTGCCTGAAAAGACTATTGTTTGTATACCTTGTTATATGGTAAATCAGCAAATGAGATACAAGACACCTTAATGAGCCAAAAAATTAGGAGTCGTTTATTGCGTGTGGCCCAGAGGGAGGTGTTAGTACTTGGCATAAGTACTTAGCTGCAATAACAAAAGGCTTGAAATCTCAATGGCTTAGTACCATGAATGTTTGTTTTCTCTTTTATAAAGTGTAGTAGAGGACAGGCAGTCCCACCCTATGGATCACATAGCTTCCCCGCACTTTTAACTGCCGGGGACTGAAAATGACGTTAGATTTAATGAGAGAGAATTACTTAAATGATCTCAACCTAACAGCTGGGAAATATGGACTTGTTATAGGTGCTGTGAATCCACAATATTGTCCCTGTCACAGCAGGATTCCTGATACCCAATCACATACGTTTATTAAAACATTAGTCTGCCTCTTACCTCAGACATTCTCCCCTTTGAAGCAGGTTTGATATGCTTCAGTAATAGTATTCTTAGCTAATGTATATATTTTTTCCATAAAGCTAGTCATTCATGCCATTTTATTCTTACTTTAAAAAATATTAACTGTGGCTGCATATAATGGTGTAAATTTTTTTAAATTTCTACTTTACATAAATATCAAAGTATATATGCAACATTCCATATAAGCCCCATTTCTGAATAGATGGGGGACTTATCAGGCTTCATAGAGACAGCTCTGGTTTCAGATTTATTTCTTTTAGTTTTATACTTCACAGTTCATATCCCACTTTCTCTTGAAAAATGTCACTATGACTTTTTTGCTGTATGATCTTAGATGAAATAGCTATAGAAATATGCCTTTATGATAAAGAGAAGAATTTGGCCAAGAATTAACATTCTTTATGTTATTCTACAGAGAAAAGCTATATAAAAACTATAAGACATATTTGGTATATGAAGTATAATGAATATAAGATATATAACGGTGCAAAAAACCTCAAATATGTATTGAATAATAACCAAAAAAAAAGATATGGGTATTGCGCTATATTGATACCTAAGAATTATAAGATATTGTTAGATAGTTGAATATCATCAAATGAGGTGTATAGTTCAGGGTTAACTCAGTGGGCTAAGCATGTTCAAACCCTGCAGAGTCCAGAGAAAGGATTGGATCCTTGATTAGCTCCAGGGAGACAGCCTTTGAGCCCTAAGAATATTCTGCCTGAAAAGACTATTCTTTGTATACCTTGTTATATGGTAAATCAGCAAAGGAGATACAAGACACCTTAATGAGCCAAAAAATTAGTAGTCGTTTATTGCGCGTGGCCCAGAGGAAGTTGTCTCTTCCAAATCTCTGAGCACCACATACAGGAAGTTTAGTATATTTATACTTTTGAGCCTCTTAGTCTGCAGATATTACAAAGAGCTCTGCGTGAGTTATTGTTACAAACAGTTGTAACCTTGTATACATAATGAGTTAGTACTTGGCATAAGAATATGGGAATTATTATCAGTATTAGTCTATTGCATTGGATGGCTAACTTGCAAGGTCAGACAGTTAAGTTTATCTTTTTCTATCATTTGAATTAAAAACAAAGTCATTTTATAGAGTAAGATTCTGTCTTAAAGTGACAGAGTTTACAATGACAGAGTTTACAGTGACAGAGTTTACAGGACTAGGGACTATCTAACAATAGCAGAGAATTTGAACAGCAGTTGTATACAAGATGGAGGTTACTGCTTCAACCTGAGACCGTGGAGTACAGCAGAAAGTTTATGCTGTGAGTATTATGGAGAATACCTGTTTATGCTGTGAGTATTATGGAGAATACCTGTTTTTGTTCTTTTGAGATCTTGGTCCCTGGCCATGCTGTATCAGTTTGAGCTCTGGCAGGGGTAGGGTGTGGTGAGGAGGAAAGTTGGACACCGAATATTTAGGTCAGTCAGGTAAACATGGAGTGCCTTTGAGACTGGCCTCCAACAAAACCTAGGATTCTAGTGAGCTTCTCTTATTGACATTATATCATACATGTTACTACCCATTGTTCCTGGGAGAATTAAATGCTGTCTGTAGCCCTAGCTGGCTTGTTTCAGTGAATAGAGTATCTACCTGCACTGAAGGGTCCCAGGTTTGATTCTGGCTAAGGGCATATGCCTGGCTTGCAGGCTCGATCTCCAGTAGGGGGTATGCAGGAGGTGGCTGATCAATGATTCTCTCTCATCATTGATGTTTCTCTCTCTCTCTCTCACCTTCTTCCTTCCTCTCTGAAATCAATAAAGAAATATATTTAAAAAAAAATAAATGCTGTCTGTAGATCTTTAACAGGAAAGATACCTGGAAGCTTGTGCCTAGTTTCTCCAAGACTCTGGCTTATGCATCCTTTGAATTTGCTGATGTTAATATATATCCTTTCACTACAATAAACTATGAATATAACAGCTTTTTTAAATTCTGTGAGTCCTAGGAAACCATTTTACAGAGGATAGTCTTGGAGTTCCTTGAAATTTTCAATGGAATTATGAGACACTATGTATCATAATAAAATATCAAACATTTTAAAAGTATGTTGTCATTCATAATAATTCTCCATAATTTACTGTTTGTTATAGGAATTCAGAAAAAGTGAGAATCACTTCAAATTACAAAGGTTTAGCAATATATTATGGAAGAAGAGTTAAGATGTTGAGCTGGATCTTCAGGGCTTAGGAGAGGAGAGAAGACAGAACTGGGTAAGGAAAATTCTATCCAGAGTCAAAGGGCAATAAGCAGAACATTTCAGCTGAAGTGTAAATTTAAGAAAGGTAAGAAAAGAGTTAAGACTGGAAATGTAGATTGGAGCTAAATTGTAGAGTTTTAATATTGCCGTTGTTTACCCTAAAACTAAAAGCTACTTTAAGTAAATTAAGCTAATCATATACCAGAAAGTTTCTGGATAGAGAGCATTCCCTTGGTGTGGGAGGGAGGCGGGGGGAGATGTAAGGGTCCTCCATATGCTGTTAAATTCTAATAATGAAGTAAGTATTACTGCCAGAAAAAAGTCACTAGAATAATAACCTAGTGGGGTTCCACATGTATTATCTTACAATGATGTCCACATCAAATTTGCATAATTTATTACTGCAAAATTGAGTTGTCTGCAGCCAGAAATTGTAACCTCCACCTGTCTTGTGAGAATCCAGCTGTGTTCTTTTTTGGATTGTTGTAACATCACAGTAATAAAGATTTTGTAGTCAGAATTTAGCTCACAATTTTGGTGGTGATTCATGATGCAAAGTTGTCTCCAGCTCAGCTTCCCTGTGGCTTCACTGTCCCTAAAGCCCCCAAACTGCTGTTGTCAGGAAATCACACTGCTATTACTTTGGCTGTTATTCAACGAGTTCCCTAAATACATGCCATTTTTTGGGGGAGTCTTCAGGATATTTAGTGAATTAAAAAGCCAAGAGGCTAGATGAGATTATGAGGGTGAGGGAGTGTAAATAGGAAAAAGTGAGAAGTTTAAAGACTGAGACTTGAAGCCTTTCAACATTTAGATGATGGTTGATGAGGAGAAAACAGTGGAGACATGGAGGTGCTTCCAAAGATGTGCAAGGAAAATCAGGCTGGAATGGCCCTGGAAGGCTGGTGAAATATGTGTTTCAAGGAAGGGGACTATGGCCCAATGAAGGGGAAGTAAGAAGAGCATTGAGAACTAACCATTGTATTTAGCAACATGAAGGTTGTTGGTCACCTTTCAATTTCAGTGAAGTGGTGGGAGCAAAGGCCCAATTTGAATGGACTCTGGCGAGAACAACAGCAGAGGCATTGAGGGCAGAGTATAGACAAGGAGAGGAGTTTTGCTCTAAAAGAGAATGGGGTGATTGCTGGAAATGGACTCTAAGAGAATTTTTAAGATGAGAGATATTTACATTCCATTGTGCAAGAGAAGATTGATGACACAGAAAAGAGAGGGACTGAAACAATGTTCTTGAGTAAGCAAGAGGGGATTGGATCTGTGCACAAGTGAAAGGATTGGATTTATCTAAAAGCATGGATAATTCTTCCAAATTAACTGGAGAGAAGGCAAAATATACAGGTATAGATGTTGCTGGATGGGTAGATGTGGTGATGGGAGCTTATAAGTCCCCTTCCGATTGCTTCAGTTTTCTCAGAAAAACAGAAAGCCATGTCAGCAGCTGGGAGTGAAGTATTGAAAAGTTTGAAAAGTCCCCCTCTCATCAGCCTATCTAAAATTCAGCTCTCTTGGCACTCATCACTAGCTTACTATATTTTGCTTACTTATGTGTATTGTTTACCTTTCCACCAGAATGTGAACTGCATGAGAATAAGATTCTATGTCTGATTTATTTACTGCTGTAACTGCAGAACCTAGAAAGCTACCAAGTAAATAGGTGCTCAGTAAGTGTTTGTTAAATTAATTACTGACAGGACTTTGTGATTATTAGATTGGAATGGATTGGGCTTTTTAATATAAATACAAAGGAAGAAGTATCTGTGTGTCTTATAAGAGTGACTGAAAGCCTATGGGGCTTGGAGATATATCATCCTAACAGTCAGGAAAAAACCAGGATGCTGAGTGGTTTGAAGGAAAAAAAATGGAAGAAAAATAGTTGGTTTCTAATGGCACCCTCCTGACTCCAGCTCATTCAACAAATTGGTTTATAGTAGTTTATGTGTTGAAAGAAAAGAGAATCTTTACTTACCTGAATGCTTTCCAAAACTTGGACAAAATAGACTGCTTGTGGCCTAGACAAATTGTAAATATCAAGTCTCCTCCTCTTCCACAGCATGCAGCAAAAATGTCAAGTTCAGCAGCTGACAGTATAACAAATGATAGAACTGGTGGCCAAAGGGAAGTGAATCTTAATAAAGCATTAAAATCCATGGTTGTGTGGCATACTTTTTGGAATCCATATGCTTCTCTGCCAAAATCCAGCCCACACTGCTGTAATTACTTATACAAAAACATATTTTGAATATAGCTATGCCAATAATAGTTTCCAATTACATAAAACTATTAAGAAAAAGAAATGCATGAAGTAATAAGACATCCTGTAATTAAGGGATATACAAAATGGAGACAGAGATAGATATTCTTGTTATATGTCAGTGTGACCACACATTCATCATTTAAACAGGAGTGGGGAACTTTTTGTCTGTCAAGGGTCATTTGGATATTCATAACATCATTCAAGGGCCATACAAAATTATCAACTTAAAAATTATCCTGCTATATTTGGTCAAACATTTAATTAATTCAACCTTAATGCCTTGGCAGGGCCAGACCAAATTATTTTGAGTACTTTATATATTCCCCACCCCTTCTTTAAAATAATATCACTTTCTTACTGACAGCGTGCTCTTGTGAATCCATAGAGAGCTAGGCAAGGGAATCAAAGACTCATATCTGAATCTGATTAGTCAGGATGAGTCACAAACACAGAAACCAAATACAGGTCTGATCTTATCTTTTCCTCCCTCCCTTCTTTCCTCCCTTCCTCTCTCCCTCCCTTCTTTCCTTTCTTCCTTCCTTACTTCTTTCCTTCACTCCTTCCTGTTTCCTTCCTTTTCTTCTCTCTCCTCTTTCTTTTAGAACGTTTTAATGCAGAAAATTGTTGCACAGTTGCTGAAAGGACTGAAAAGCTGATGGGAAAAGTAGTATGGTGGGCAATTTAGAAATGTAAAAACAAGAAGCAATGGCAACCCCTAAAGCTAAAGTTGCTGGAAGGAGATGACTTCTCAGAGTTCCAAATTGAGGCCTTCTAAAGGGAGCTAGAACTAGCTATACCCATTAGACCTGGAGCCAAGGAGGAGCTATTGATGCTTTGGAAACGTTAGTTCAAGGATGAAGCAGGAGAGGAGTCTATCCTGGTTCTTTCCTGTGGCCTCCCAGTCTCCACCAGGACCTGGCCCTCCCAGCCTTTAGTCCAATATATCTATCTGGAAGCCACAATAAAGAAACCTGGGAACGATATTCCCACCAATAGAGAGCAGGGCAGAGAGAAGGCACAGGATGTATCTGAGCAAAGAAATAGCTCAGAAACACTGATAAAGTTTTTATTGGCTGTGAGTCCTTCAGTGATTTCTTTTTCTTAACTTTTAGTCTTAATTTCTTCATTTGCAATATGAGGAGAGAAACAGTTATCTCACAGTTTTGCGTTAACAAATGAAATAATAAATATATAGTGTCTGTTCATAGTGGGAGCTCAAGGCAAATTATCCTCCTATCCCATTTAGAAATATTCCTCAAAGCATTTCTTTCTTAGAAAGATGAAGAAACTAATGATTCTAGAGATAATTTGGTCATCAAATCCTATCTTTGGCAATGTTTTAATTTTAGTAATTTTCATTAGAAGTAGCACAGAACCCAAAGGTGACTCAAAGGAGCTCACATTTACCTAGAATTGTTTCTTTGATCTCTTGGTCACTTCCAGTTGTTCCTGACAAGAAAATGTTTGTAGCAATGACCACATAAATCAATTAACAAGTGTTTCTAGAAAAAAGAAAAGTCAATAGTCCCTAATCCTGCTGCTAAAATAGAATATTGTAATTTTTCATAGGTTTTGAAAGATAATTTTTAATGGCTCCCTACAATCTTAAGGTAGACATGTCTCTTGACAGTAAAACCCACACTCAGGATTAAAAACATGCTCACAAAAGTGTGCATGAGGAAACACAATAAAACCTTATTATTTAGATTGTCATAATTTGAAATTAGGGTAAATTGGAAAAATTTAATTTCCTGCTGAAAGATCTAATTAATTCAATTCATCAAACTCTTAATGAATCCCTATCATTGCTTTCTGACCCAGAGTTGGGCTAAGGAAAACAAACTCAAAGCACCATCCATAGTAAGTCCTGGGATCAAAATATGACTTTGTCACACACTAGAGTGATTTTGGACAAGCCAACAACCCGTAGATAGTAATATCTTCTCTGTAATATTTCCCTGGCATTTAATTAAGGAAACATGTAAGAGGGTTTGTCCTACCACCTGGTTGCACATTCTTAAGAAGTAATTGATTATTCATATTCTTTTCTTCTCTGGGAATTTCTCTACCTTTTAATGAGCAATTCTAGTCATCTGGTCACTGGAAAGTAGTAAGAAAATTATTTTAAAATATTTTTTGTACTTTTAGAATTATTAGTACTCAAGCGTGCTCTATCCAGAGTTTACTTTAATTAAAAGGGGTTTGGCTCAGTTGATAAAACATGGGCTTGTGGACTGAAAGAGCCTTGGTTCCATTCTGGTCAAAGGCTTCAATCCTGGGTTGCAGGCTCAATTCCCAGTAAGGGGGCATGCAAGAAGTGGCTGATCAATGATTCTCTCTGATCATTGATGTTTCTCTCTCTCCCTCTCCTTTCCTCTCTGAAATCAATTAAAAAATATTTTAAAAGGCGTTTTGTTTTGTGTTTGTCACTTATATAAGAAAGTATAATTGGGAAAGGGGAGGGTCAGTTTTTTTTTTTCCTCTTGATATTCAGATTACTACAGGAAATTAGTACCCAAAGCTATATGAAGGCAGAAAATATTTTTTAACTTCATTTTTAGAGGCACCACTGCTATTTTGGGGCTACATTTTCCCTTTAATTTTTTAATTGACAGCTTTCTTTATGTAATTGAAATGATACTGTATGTACATATATATTTTACATCTCACTTTTTCAGGGAACTATATTGTAAGCATATTTCCATTTCATTAAACACACTGTTAAGCATCATGTTACATTATAGACATGTATCACAATTATCTAAGGGGATGAAATTATTCCCCAATGTTGGCCTTTGCTTAAGTCCCATTGCCTTTATTATAACTAACACTGTAAATATGTTAGTACATAAATGAATAACCACATGGTTGAATTGTTTCCTGAGAACAGACATCTATTTTCATCATATATTCATAGGTTGTAAACTTTTCAAAAACACTTGATAATAAGTATGATTAGATAAAGAAGATATGGCACATATATATAATGGAATACTACTCAGCCATAAGAAAAGATGAAATACTGTCATTTGTGCAACATGGATGGACCTTTCATAGTAAGTGAAATAAGTCAGACAGAAAAAGTCAAGAACCATATAATTTCACTCATATGTGGCATATAAAACTGAAAGCAGCCAATGAATAAAGAAGAAACACAAACAACAAAAACTCATAGACACACATAACAATATGGCAGCCATCAGAGGGAAGGGGGATGGAAGGTAGTGACAGAATATATATAGTGACAGAAGATGATTTGACTAAATGTACACTTGAAACCTATATAATCTTATTAGTTAATGCTATCTGAATACATTTTTTTGAGAAAAAAAAAGTACCAAATGGAGTACATCAGCAAGGATATTGGTATTATAATTTGTATCCTTTTAACATTAACAAAGAAAATAATGTATATTATTTCAACTTTCAGTTGTTAAAATAATAATGAGATTGAGAATTTTCTAATATGTGTATTGACCATTTGAATTTCTTCTTTGGCAAATTACTTTTGGAAAGGCAATCCCCCCCACCCCCCAGTTTCATTCATTAAGTAGTTCTTTAGCATTTTCCATGCTGAAGATAATGGAACAAGAGTTAGTGTATAAGGATACATAAAATATAATCCCTATCCTTTAAATATTGAAGGAGAGAAGGAAAAAAAGGTCATAAGATCAATAATGGAAACAGAAATGGTTTGCAGTTAGAACAGAGGATGGAGTGATTAGTCTTTGAGATTGAGAAAGTTTTTAAAGAACTAATAAAAATTTTCAGGCAGATAACTAAAGGGAAGGCTCTTCAGTGAAGAGAATTACTGATCATTTACAAAATCTGGAAATTTGGAGAAGCAATTATTCATAAAGAGAAGTGATGATTGTGGGAAGATGGAGACATGTGCAAGAAGCGGTTCGTGATGAACCTCATATTCCATGCTGAGCAGTATGACTTGATTATGAGGGTGATATATAGCATCTAAATTCAGCCTTCTTATCTAATAATTTATGATTTCATAACTAAAGAAGTAGAAATTTAAACTTCTTAAATGTCTTATTTGTAAGCTAAAACAATCTGTTTATATTTTTGCTATGTTAAACATGCCATGGAAAAACCAAAACCGATTATGTGCTGTTACCTTGGAGACATGAAAATTATTTTAGGAAGAAGACTGATTGCCTTGTCCAATAGCTCAATCCCATCAAGGCCCAATTATTTCCTTGGTATCATACACATCCCTTATCAATTTATTTTTGGGAAACTGTGACATTTATCATGTCACAGTAAAATTATATATGTATTTTAACATTGTCAACAAATTTTCATTTTACACAAATTCAACATTTATGTCTTTACCAAGCCATTGTGTCACATTACACTTAGGGATGTAATTAAGCCATACCTTCCCTTTCAGGGTACAAATACTATTTCTTGTCAGAGAAAAGGCCAAGGAATCTAAAATAGCTCTACCTTTCCCTGACCTCAGCCTTATCCACATGTTTGTAGTGGGCAGCCATTCTCCATCTTTGGTAGCCAAGTATGTGTATCTTCTGTGGATTATATCAGGTGAAACACAGAGCTTTTATGAGTCTCCAAAGAAAATATAAGTCTGGGACTGTTGATTAACTGCTCCCTGCACTTCTCATCCTCACTCCTCTAACTTTCTCCTGTTTCATTCATTTCCTGTCCCCAGTCATAGCTTTTAGCACCCCTTAACATCAGCTAGTTATGGACTCTGGCTACTCTTAGAACTTTTCCTTTTGGGTTACATGTTGGGCTATCTACTGTTTGTTTGGATGGCAGAGTCTCTAGTTTAGGCAAGTGAAGTTCAAAAATGCATACCTACTGGTATTGGTGGGAACTCAATTGTTTCTTTCCCATCGATCCCCATTTATCTCCTTACCACATTCCACCTTCAGTTACAGGAACTGTTTAAGAATCTAACTACCTCCACCCCTTCCTCCTTCTGCCTCTCCTCTAGGTGACTGGCACCTAGTACATACTGCCTCTTCTTTTTGGAGCCCTTCTGTCTCCACCCCCTCTTGTCATCTGCTGCTTGTATTTATGCTTTACAACTCATGCCTCAGATGCCCAGCCTTTGAAGAAACATTCCTAATTATTATTCCAACCAACCCTGATCACTTCAGTTGTTTTGGGGGTCTCTCCTCTGGATTCCCGTAGTTCATTGTGTGTGCCCCAACTGGACACTCTTTATTCACTGTTTAGTTATGTGTACTTACTCATCGGTCTCTAAATTCCTTGAAGACAAGAAACCCATATTTTAGGCTTGCCACTGACATACATTTAACAAAATCTATTTTTGATTATTGAATAATGGCATGAAAGAAGAAGCTCTGAAAAACAGCAGAATGTCTTACAGATTAATGTTTAACCCTTTCTTACTAATTTGTAATTTCCATATTGAATCTTTTCAAAAATGTCCCCTGAAGACTCTACTAACACTTCACTGTACATATCCTGATAGAAGAAGAAATTAACTTATTTTCAGCCTTTAATTAGCTCTTCACTAATTTCAAATTTGTGAAAATTTAGATAAGGACTATTATCCCTGCCATGAATAAAATTAAAGCTTCTTCTCTTACATCCATGTAAAATGGGTTTTGTTTACAGTCTGAAAATATGGTCTAGACAAGAACTGATATATTCAGGAGCTTGTTCCACCTGTATTATAGGATCACCACACCATTGTTCCCATTTCTATAGTCTTGGTTCTCTCTTCAGTTTTGTTTGTTTTGTTCAATTTTCAAAACCAGAAAATTTTCTGTGAACTATATTAAAGGATTTAACATTTAGAAAATAAAATATATCTATTGTTTACTCTTAATAACCTTTTGTCATGCATTTCTTTATATCAGAAGTTTCAGCCATTATTGCTGATTGGAAGTTCCTCAGAATATACAACAGAATATATAGGCACCATCAGGTAGGATAGTTTGTATTTCCTCTTGGCAGATGCAATACTAGTTTGCTTTTTGCTAGTCAACTGCAGGTGGAAACCTGAGTAAACTGGTACCTGGTTTCTAAAAGATTCCAGTAAAATTAGATTGGTGCCCCTTAATCTAATTTTAAATAAGTAGAAGTCCTAAGAGAAATGTAGATGGAGGAGAAGGAAGGGCATCTACAATGTCCAGGGGGAAATCTTCTAGACTGCTGGGTGCTGATTTCTCCTTATGTAGGTGTTTTTGCCTGTAGCCTGAAATGAATGAGCATGTTTCAACAAAATATATCAGGTCACTACAGAATAAATCCTGATTTGAGCTTGTTACAAAAATTTAGAAACACAGAACGATGGAACAGACTGATAGATCTCCCCCTAGGATGGGGGTAGGAGGGAGAGGTTAACCAAAGAACTTATATGCATACTAGAAGCCCAGTGCACGAAATTCATGCATGGGTAGGATCTCTAGGCTTGGCCAGTGATCAGGGCAAATTGGGGCCTTCCGGCTTTAGGCTAGGACCTTCCTTCATTCCACGCAGCCCGCTGGTGGTCAGCGCATATCATATTGAGCAATCAAACTCTTGGTCTCCTGGCCAAACTCCCAAGGGGCACTTTGCATATTAGCTTTTTATATATGTAGATATATATATAGCCCATGGACACAGACAATAGTGCAGTAAAGGCTTAGGGTGGGACAAGAGCTGGATGGAGGGGGACAAAGGGGTGGGGGAAATGACAAAGATCTATAATATTCTCAACAATAAATATTTTTTAAAAATTTAAAATCTCCAACTAAATAAATAAGAATAAAAGTATACACCTGCTTTGCTTAAAAAATTCACAAAGCTAAACATATTTATTGGGGATCTATTGTATATTAAGCACTGTTTTAAAAATCATCCTATTCTTATATAATAAAAGGCTAATATGCAAATTGTCCTCTTGGGAGTTCAACCGAGAGACCAGGAGTTTGAACGCTCTCTATGACATGCACTGACCATCATGGCGTGGAACATGGCGGGAACATGGCGTGGAACATGGCGGGTGACCAGTGGCAGCAGCAGGGCACTGAGGGAGAAAGGGAAGAGGAGGCAGGGAGGAGAGGAAACTGGCCCTGATTGCTGGCCAGGCCTACGTGTGGGAGGCCAACTATTGTCTTCACTAGCAGAGAAGTGTGGGCAAGGAGCCCAGAATGCTGGTGACCCTCAAGCCCTGGCAAAGGTCAGAGCTATGCACCAACTGTTTAGTTGAAACAATGGTGGCTGAAGCAACTTCCTGACCAGATAGTCTCATGTAAATCCTTACTGATAAGATAGGCCTTCCTTCAATTTTCAAAACCAGAAATTTGTAATTTTACTAATTTGTAATAATTTTCACTAATTTGTAATTTTTCTGTTACTGGAAATTGCCTGCCTAAGGGCTATAGATGAATTCCAAATTGAATAAAAGGATGGCAAGGCCTAAGCACAAGGGGAGTCCTTCCTCTTGCATTGGGCTCCCACCTGGCCCCCCAATTTTCAAATCGTTATTTCTTATCTCATCTCTGTCATTTGCACGGGGCCCCTCTTCCAGAGTCAGAAACCTGAACCACACGGGATGTGGGTCTTTACAGCTAGGGACCCTACCCATGCACTAATTTCATGCACTGGGCTTCTAGTAGATAATATAACAAGGGTATTAACAAAAGTTATTGAACAAATCATCATGGGAATGAAATTAGAAGTAAATGTGGAAATAATTGGATGGTAGGTAAAATAAAAATGAACATCATCAAATCAAGGTAATAAATATGTGTATTATTCATTGTCTTTAACAACATTGATTTCACTCTATGTGTTGACTATGTTATTTTAAGCTTCATAGTATAACCCTGTATCAGTCTCTGATTAACAGAAAAACAAATACACAAGATTTAGGTCCACTCAGTATTCTAGAAGTGAAAAATAATGTATATAATATTTTAAGAAGTGAATTACCAGCAACTTTCTACTCAGCTTACATTTAGCACAGAGGTCCACTTTAATTTGGCCTCAGGAAATTATTGTAACTAGAGGGAAAGCAAAGCCAAAGATACACATTTTTAAGCTTGAGCAAAAATCTGAGAAGTGTCAATTTATTACTAAAATTTGGGATCCTAATTTTAAAAATGTATTTTTACCAAACTAGTTTTGACTGTATTGGGTCACTCTGAAAGAAATGATGCTTCTATCATAAATAAAGTTGTTAGGAAGAAGAATCTCTTCAGGACTATAAACAAGGCTTTCTGTCCCATAGAAATGATTGGATATTTGAAGTGATATCCTGGAACATTTTTTGTGATATATTACAGCTTCACAAGAGAGGCCTGGAACTTTTTTAGCAAGAAAAAAGTTAATAACAATAATATACTTTAAAAGGAATCTATAGAAAAAATGTCTCCTGGACATAAAGATAACTAGTAGAGCTATTTAAATGCCTTAAATTCATATGTAGATTATTAATGAATATATAGGTCAGTATTACATAATCTTCACTCTATAGTAAGCATGTCAAACTCATAGCCTGCAGGCACATGCCTTGTTTATTTGATCCGTGTTAGCCTTTGAATTTGACATGCTTGTTCTATAGCATAGCTGAGTTTAAATAAGATTATATTTTTTGGTAAGATGTTTTATAAAGAATCTTATATTTTTCTATTTAAAATTAGAATAAATATATTATTTTTGGGAGGAAAAGAAGTCCCTAAAGACTTGATTAAAAAAAGCAAAACTCTAGTGACCAAGTCTATGCTATGCTCACTATCATGTTTTATCAACAGCAAATATCTATGGAAAGACAAAGTTCCTACTTGATCATTTATACATATTTTTTAATGAAATTATCTTTTGTTCTTGCACAACTTTAAGAGATTTTTATTTAGATACTTTGAAATTCTCTTCTATTCCTGTTGCCTTAGCTCCATGGTTGGCAAACTGTGGCTTGCAAGCCACATGCGGCTCTTTGGTCCCTTGAGTGTGGCTCTTTGTACAAAATCCCACGCCTGGGATAGTTTATTTTGAAGAAGTTGCATTAGAAGAAGTTTAAGTTTAAATAAATTTGACTCTCAAAAGAAATTTCAATTGTTGTATTGTTGATATTTGGCTCTGTTGACTAATGAGTTTGCCGACCACTGCCCTAGCCTGCTTTTATATTCTTCCTGCTATATCTTTGCACTGCATTTAAGGATCCCCAAAATTGTTGTATGACTTTTTTTTTCTTCAATTTTTGACATTCCTTCCAAATGCATACATAGTTAGGTAACTCTAGCTCTTTCACAAACAAATCCCAAAATGTTATCAGCTTAACACAATATAAGGTTATTCAATGCTCATCTAATAATCTAATGTGTATGTTGCTGGTTAGAGGGCACCCTTCTTCTCCAAGGAGCTTCAAGGATACCAGCTATTCCATTCTGAAGGCCCACTGTCCTCTCAAGTGAAGAAGGTACATTTTGCTCTGAACAGCCTGGACATGACTCACAATACTTCTGCTTCTCTTCCACTGACAAAAACATTCTCTCCTAAAAGCCTGATGCACAAAATTCATGCAAAGTTAGGCCTTTGCAGGCCTGGATACCTCCCAGCCTCAGCTGCTGGGGTCCTTGGGGCCTGGCTGCCTCTTGGCTCTGACCCCTTGGCCTAGCACTGCCCTCATCTGCTGCCACACACCCTGGTTCCCCAGAACCTCCTGATCAATTACCCTGTAGAGGATATCCTGGGCTTCCTCTTTGGGGCAATCTTGGAGCCCCCTGATTGATTGCCCCACTGGCTGGTGGCCTGGACCTCCCTTTGTGGGGTTATCATGGGGCAATAGCAGCCTCCCTCCCCCACCCCCCCACACCAATCTCATCGCACCTGCCTTGGCTGCCCTGGTACCAGTGCATGTTATAACGTGGTGGTCAGACAGTCATTCTGCTGTTTGGCTGTTTGGTCTATTTGCTTATTATACTTTTATTATTATAGACTAGAGGCATGATGCATGAAGATTCATGCAAGAATGGGCCTTTCTTCTTCTGGCTGCCGGAGCTGCCTTTTCACTCCAGCTTCCAGCCATCTTTCTGCCTTCCCATGCTGCCCAGAGGCCCAGGGTGGCTGGGTTGGTGTGGAATGCCTGCATCATTGCCAGGGTGATAACACAAGTGTTTTGCCCCATCTCCAGCTGCTGGGTGCCTGCATATGCAAATTAGCCTGCCATCTTTGTTGGGTTAATTTTCATACTCACTCCTGATTGGCTGGTGGGCATCACAAAGGTATAATCAATTAGCATGTTAGTGTAGATGGCCCAACCCAAATGCAAGGCATAAGTATATTAATCACCAGCTGGCCACTGCTTCCTTGCCAGTGGTCTTTTTCGGCATCTAGAAGGGTTTCAGGAATCTGGAGAAGGGGCTGCTATAAATGATTAAGGAGTCAGAGACAAAACATAATTTTGAAAGGCATTTTGGGGAGCCAGAGGAAACTTAGCTAAAGGAACCAAATTCTCCTGTCTCTCTGGACTCCTTGATTTTTATTAAGGCAAAGTAGATATATACAGCAATGGCCAAGGTTCAGTATACAGAATCCTTTGTCAGATTGGAGGAACTGCCTATAGCTGTTCAGGTGTTTAGCCAGTAGGAGCCAATAACATGTAAATTGAAATGTTCTCAGCTGTCTGGCAGCAATAAATCATTTATGCACCCTTTTTAGGTTTGGGGAAATACCTCAGCCATTCTAGATGATTCAGCCCTGCTGACATGCTGGAATTAGCTTCTGGTGTTTCCCAACCCTGACCCTTCACTATGAAAGAGGGAAGAACAACTTTTATTAAGCAGATAGATGTTACTATCACCAATTTGCCATAGAACTAGACTGTAGCTACACACTTGGTCAGGAGATACCATTATTGTCAATGATGGACTTTAACCTCAAAAGGTCTATATATCTGAAGTCTAGATTATGCAAAATTAATTTGAGGTAAGAAAATACATTAACATTTTTACAGTTCTTTGCTTTTCCTACTTCAACAAATCACTAGCTTTGAGAAAATGAAGATGCCTAGAGTAAGAAAAAGTTAATTCATTTATATAAGAAATATGTACTGAACATGTTTTGAGAATTAGATGGCCTAGGGCTAAAGTAATAAGAAAAATAAAACCTCACCTATACTCTTGAATTACTCTTAGAAAAGTGGGAAGAGTTGGTATTATTTTTAATTTAAATTCTTTATTGTTAAAGTATTACATATGTCTCCTTTTTTCACCATTGACCTCTCCCTGGCCGCTCGCATCCCCCAGAGCATGTACTCACCCCCTTACTATCTGTGCCTATTGGTTATGCTTATATGCATGCATATAAGTATTTTTGGTTGATCTCTTACCAACCCTGCTCCCTTGTCTTCCCTCTGAGGTTTGACCGTCTACCTCTATTCGATCCCTCTCTGTCTCTGGATCTATTTTTGTTCACCAGTTTATATTGTTCATAATATTCCACGAATGAGTGAGATCATGTGATATTTATCTTTCTCTGACTGGCTTATTTTGCTTATCATAATGCTCTCCAGTCCACCCATGTTATTGCAAATGATAAGAATTCTTTCTTTTTTTCTTCCTTTCTTTTTTAAAAATATATTTTATTGATTTTTATAGAGAGGAAGGGAGAGAGTTAGAAACATCGATGAGGGAGAAACATAGATCAGCTGCCGCCTGCACACCTCCTACTGGGGATGTGCCCACAACCAGAATAGGTGCGGACCTTTCAGTCTGCAGGCTGATGCTCTATCCACTGAGACAAACTGGTTTTGGATCTCTTTTTTATAGCAGGTATTCCACTGTGTAGATGTACCACATTTTTTTAATCTACTCATCTGCTAATGGGCACTTAGGCTGTTTCCAAATCTTAGCTATTATTGTGTTTCTATAAATATAGGGGTACATATATCCTTTCTGGTTGGTGTTTCTGATTTCTTGGGATATATTCTGAGAAGTAGGATTACTTATTCAAATGAAAATTCCATTTTTAATTTTTTGAGGAAACTCCATATTATTTTCCACAGTGCCTGCACAAATCTGCATTCCTACCAGTAGTCACCAGTAGTGCATGAGGGTTTCTTTTTCTCCATATCCTCACCAGCACTTGTCTTTTTTTTTTGTAGGAAAGAGGAATAATTTCTTTGTTATATTTATCCCTAAAAACTTCTGAAGGCAAATATTTGATTCTCACTGGCTGCAGACTCCTCTGATGAATAAATGAATGAGTGAATGACCTGGAGCTGAAGAGGAATGGTGGCTCTGAGTTAGGCTTAATGATCAGTATTTGAACATGACCTTACTCAAACTTCCAGACAGCATGTGAATCCCAAGAAGGTGGGGAGCTCTGCATGTACCATCTCACTAAATACAGGGAGAGGTCAATGGTGAAAAAAGGAGACACTAAATACTGTAACATGCATTCCTGCATGGGATATCTAAGCCTCCCTCATCTGGCCTGAGTTATGCCATCCTGCTCCCGGTGTTCTGCTGTTGGGTAAATGTTCTACCCCACCAAGGTGCAGATCTCACCATCTGTGTTGAGTACCAGAGCTGCGTACACAATGTTGCAGTCACTAGCAATGTAAGAAGACTCTTTCTCTTTTTGCATGCCATTCAGTTGACAGAAAAGTCTTGTAGCCTATTTACCAGTCCATTGTTATTCCTTGGTTTTGACACAAACACTATCATTGAAATACAGTGTCAGGCACAATAGATATGGACTCAGATTAGGGTTCAAATCCTAGCTCCACCACCTGCTTCTTAAACAATCTTCATCTTTCTGAGCCTCAGTTTTCTCATGACTAAATAGGCAAAACACTAATACCTGCCCTACTCCCATTAGAGGCTTTTTTTTAAGGATCAAAATGCGAAAATAGTGTGGTGAAGGCCTAGAGAGGAAGGTGGAGAGGTGGAAGGGGGTCTATGGGGTGGGGGAGAGGATATCTGTAATATTTTCAACAATAAAGACAAATTTTAAAAATGAGATAATGGTTATGAGAGTATATTGTGAAGTATTATAAAAATTTGAATACATTCTTTTTAACTATTGTTAACTTTTAAAGGAAAATAGGAGAAAACCTATTTATGAGAAAAAAAGACTCCTCTGAAATTCTTATTCCTCCAAAGATAATATACAAAAATATTCCAGATGGTGATGTCATTTTCTTTTTACGAAAAGCTTAGCATTTTGTTGCCTTTGGTGGGGAACAGAGAATATAAGATTAAGAGAGAGGCATTAGCCATTACTGAAAGAAAAAAGCATAGAGAAATTCTTTGTGTGGACATTTTTAGGGGAACAATATCACAGAAATAGTTCAACTAGCATGAACTTTGTAGAAAATGTTAAATGATCCTTGAAGTGACAGATAATACATTTTGATACAGTGTGGTAGGAAATACTTACTTTTTGAATGAAGTGATTTAGGAATCTATTTTCAATGTGAGATGAACCCATAATTCAAAGGAGGTCATTATAAATTATTAGTGCTTAAAATCTTACTTGCAGCTAATATAGGAAATTGTAGACATTGTTCATGTACACGTTATATTCAGCTATAACTTCTTTTCTGATAAAAGGAATATGAGTGTCTCCATTACTGGCAAAAATTTGGATGTCACCTTCAAATTTGTTCCTGATAATTTTAAGACAGTATACATTTTGAAAAGTCCAACATTTGACTCCTAGAATATTTTTTTCTATTTCAGCAGTAACAGGGTAAATGACATTCTAATAACTTAACAATCATTAATATGGCTCATATTTTATCATTCTTCAGCCTAAACTTATTTTAGCTGTAGACATAGTTATTTTAGATATGAAGATACTGCTAATGAGATTGAAGTGATGGGGTTTGGTCTCTAGATTTCATCACAGTTACATCCTAATCAAGGCACCAGCTGAAAGAATATGAATGGGTGGGCTGTGACTATAAACAGCAAAACAACTCAAAATGAATTTTCTACCTATGAGGATCATCAATATCACTTTGCCATGCTCATAATTCCTCCTAAGTTAGATTCCTTTTCTTTTGCATTTATTTTTACTTTTTAAATTTTCCAGTGAGCAAATCCATTTTTGAAACTTAATTTTACTTACATGATACTAGGATAAAGTAGGAATAAAGGAGGAAAGAGAAAAAATGCAGAGTAATTTCAAATACAACAACTCATACCTCCACAAAAGCCAGCAGTTTATCCCAAGAATTAGAAATTTAGTAGTTTATCAAAACAAGAAAACCTCATAGTTATTCAATTGAAAAATCACATTTATATCATTTCTGCAATTGGTCTCAAATTTGTCCCCTGGTTTCCATTGCCCTTCACCTACTTCATTCAGATTATCTGCATTATTACTATAGCCTCCTTTCCCTGTGACTATCCTTTTACCCTTGCCATCTTCAAATCAAAACAAGAAATGGCTTCTACTGCCTAATAGGCTAAAATCTCAACCCCTAGGTTTGCAAAGTCCTCCATAGTAAGACATCTTTCAACCTTCCTAGCCATATTTTCTGTTTGTATTCTAACATCAGTAATATAGATTAGATTTAATAGAAATGATATTTAATTAGATATTTAATTAGATTTGATTCAATTAGGTATGATTGGTAATAGTATCTCTAAAACATCATTTTGCATCATTCATGGGAAATAGGCATCAATAAATTGTAACTGCTAGTATTACTTTTGCTGTTAGTGTTATTATTGTTATTTGCAATCTATGCTTCAAATGCCTACTCAAATGTTATCCTTCTTTAAAACTCCCCAATTCCAAGGATACTCACTTCCTCACTGTCCCACTGCACACCATTGAAACACTGTTTATAATTCATGTCATGCTACTTTAGTGCATTGAGAATTAGGTGATCTAGTGTTACTGGAGGGGAGCATACTTGGTCTCCCCTGGTTGCTGCTGGGGGTGGAGTTTTTGTGATATTCCTGATAGCCTGAGAAAAGAAATTTTCTAAGACTTTCATAGGAGTATGTGGTATAGTAGAAACCTTTATTTCCATGGAATTATACCCCTAGGTTTTCAAAGTCTTATTTCCCATAGACCAGTAATAGAATAGATGGGGTTTCAGTAGAGCTAAAATCAGAGCTAGTGTCCAGGGTTTCCATCCCATATTTGCATATTCCAATATAGCATCAGGCTGGCTGCAGTCCATTAGCTCATTGTGTGGGTTCTGCATGGCCATGGGCCATATGGGTGAATACCAGGAAGCAAAAAATGAGCTGGGAGCACAGGAGCAACAAGAGTCCCCCCAGAATGAACTCCTTTGTTTAGGAATTATGAATTCCCAAATGTTCCTGTGCTTGTAGTAGCCATGCCCATTCTGGCCAGTCATCCCTGTCTTCAGGTTTGATTGACAGAAATGTACCTTTCCTATATCACCCCAACTTTACGGAGCATGTGTCTGTCTTTTCTTTGTTGGTTGAATCTCTTCCCCAGTGGTTAGCAGGGAATAAGACCATCTTCCCTGGGGAGTGTGAAATTGCAGCTTCTTGGTGAAGCTACCCAAATGACATGCTTGTAATGTCTGGCCTCCCTTTGCTCTTTTCCTGTAATTAGTAACTAGCTAATCACAACAGTATCCCTAGGGCTGGAAGTGATAAGAAATATAAAACCCCATCTATGCTTTTGAATTATTCTTTGTATGGAAGAGTGTCAGTGTAAGAAAATTTTATGACTTTATTTAAGCTAAACTGATGACAATTGTGAGGAAGCAAAATTTCAAATGACTGAGAAAATGCTCCAGAAAGTGGCAGTTCTGCATCCTACTTTACACATTACAATCAAAAGAGAAGATGTAAAGTGGTTTACATAAAACCCATTTGTGATATATTAGGGAGGCAAGAGAAAGCATTTAAGTGTGGGAATAATTATATGGGAATTCTCTGGGACTGGATAAAAAGTAAAATGATATACAGGTGGGTACAGGATAGTAAATAATCAACAATTAACAAAACTATGACAATGAGAGGGTTTGTGGTCTCCCTTCTAGGGTGGTGCCTGTCTTTGAGGGGTCTGGAAAAGTGAAATTACTTTGTTTTTGCAAAGGGGTGTTTATCAGGTATGTTATTGTAGATGCAAAAAGACAGCAGACAGACAGGCTTAGTTAAGATGAAGACTGACCTTTGGGAAGATTCTAGCCTAGGACCTGACTACCTGCCATAAACTGCTTTCAGTTTAAAAGTTTTCATTTTGGACTATCCTGTGTGGTTCTGGTAGGCCTCTGACTTTGTGAGACTGCCACCCCCCACCCCCGCCAGAGCTTGTTAGGTTTAGTATGTGGCCCATTTTCACCCACAAGAGGAATATTTCTCTGCCATATTTATTCCTGTAAGCAGTGTTGGTTTTTTTTCTTTGATAGTTTGTCTTTTCATTATAACAATGAACTTTTGGGCAATATAAACCATTTACACTGTAGCATAGCAACTTCTAAAATGATATTTTGTTTGTAATAGATAATAAATGATTGCTGGGATGAAAATGTGGCATAAGAAAACCATTACATAATATGTTCAAATAAATTACAGATTAACTTTGCAAAATTATGGTTATGGTGACCAAATAACATATTGTTCCAAATGGGGACACTTTATAAGAGATAAATTATATGATAAATTATTGATAATTGTATGTGAACAACAGGCACACACTTGAATGGATGGTCATCATGAGTAAAAGAAAACTCGGTTGAGAATAGAGTTGAATACTGCGGTAAAGATTATCCTAATTATATTTCCCTCTTCCCTTGGCCATCATGAAACCGACCCTATTACAGGGAGAAGAATTGGGTATAATCAGTTTTTTAAAACAGGGAGGAACACTAATAGAAACAATTGGAATATGTGCCACAGTTTGAAGATCTTTGGAAGTAACCTGGATTAACTAGGCTACAGAGAATTTGAAATGAGCTCCCTTCTCTTATGCATCTGGAATGAGAGTGCAAGCAGAGTGTTTTAAATCTGCCTGCCATGTTGAACAGGAGTGTTGTGGGGGAGTGTTCCTGGGCAGAGAAGTGTGCTGCCTCAAGTGTAAAACCCTTGCCTTAGCTCCCTCCTCTCTCATCCCAGAATTTCTCAGGCTGTAGCCTTCATGGCTGTGTGCATCTTTCTGTTTTCATTGTGTTTTTTTTTTCCTTGTCTGTTAATGCTGGGTAACATGTTCTTGGACCATCAGTGGTGTTGCTGCCAGAGTGTGAAAGAAGGGCATTTTCCAAAGAGGGGCACTGGTGGAAGTAACCCCGCTGTGGGTAGGGCAGGAGGTGGAGTGAGTCAGAAAATTGGCAGGGTCCACACTGAAGTCGAAAGTATGCTGGAGAGGGAGGAAGCAATGCTTTCTGTCTCAGTTCTCCCAGAGAGGGGATCTCAGTTTATACTCACCTGGGGAGCAGCCAGTCATTGGCCAATGTCCAGCAAGAACAGAGTAATTACAATATCACACGTGGTTCCATGGAAGGCTGTTAGTAATAGTATCAGGGAAATTCTGTGCTGAGAGCCAGACCTAGAGCCTAGGATCTAACCGAACAGGGGCACCAACTAGTTGTGCGATGTAGAACAAGTCACATAACAAACCCTGTGTCTTAAGTTATAAAGACAGTGACAATCACTGAAAACTTCATAATAATGAGGATTTATGCTAACTCACTTGCAAAACTGTAAATCGCTTCCAATTATTATTGCCCATTATTATTACTCTATTCCCTACGTTGAAGTCTTTGAGTTATATTGGCTCCTTAAAGTACAGGTCTGAGTGCGATTAAGCTGTTTCTTTTCTTGATTGCAATTCTTGGGCCACATTACAAGACAAGTATTATTACTTAATGAAAAACAAGTAAGTGGATTTCGGTTTTCAAATTGAGAAAATTAGCTTGAGATGATATGGCTTTTGACAGCCATAATGTTTGTGAGCCAAGCTGTCTAATTTGGAATGCAGACACACTCAATATGTAGAGTTCAATTGACTCTGAAAACAAAAGTACATTGTTTTGAAGCACTATGCTATCTTAATGTATCTAATTTCATTAAGTACTTTGAGGGGAAAATACTGGACTTGTGATCCAGGTCAGCTCAGCCAGTCAGTTGCTCTGTGACGTCTGGGGAGTCACTTAGTAATAGTATCTCTGGTCTAAATTTTATTTGCAAATCACCTAGAGTAGATAGTATCTAAAGTCCCTTCTAGTTCTAAAACTCAGATTATTTCATCACCCTTACAATTTTATAAAAAGTAATTTTAAATTTAAATGTTTTTTTCCCTTTTCATTAAAACTATTAAATGTTTGGCTGGGATTAATTTACCCAGCACCAAGTAAGTGACAGCAAGATGACAGTATTTACAAAATGAAGTTGTCATAATGAAAGAGCTACCTTTTGGAAAAGAATATTAAAGTGCAGTTGACTTTGAAATAACCTGCCTAGGCAGGACTCACGAATTCTACTGAAAGCAATGTTCTTGAAACCATTTGCTTAGTATGCAAATTAAAATCATCATTAAAAGATCAGTGGCCGTGTGGTAGCTCTATGATTGATAATTTCCATGGCTCAGGGGAGAGATCTGAGTTAATTAGCCTGCTGGTCTCTTGCCCCCTTTGCCTCCTAGGACCCAGCAGAGTGCAGAGCTGCTTCCTTGGGGGAAAAGAGGGGACCTTCCGTCATGGATGCCAGACTCTTAAGCTGAACTAGGTGATCTCATCCACCTCCTCTCCCCATTCCTTTTAGCTGATGATGGTCTTAATAAAAAAGCCAGAGTTATTAACACTGTATCTGATCCCTCATGGAAAGCAAAGTAATAAATTGTAGAAATAAAATTCTTAGCAAGAATTAAGAAAAAAGTAATGCAAATTCCAAAAATGTTTTAAAAGGATAAAGTCCATACCCTTTCCTTTATGCATATTTCCCTCTCCACTCTTGCTTCTTTGTTCCCATCTTTACTATAGACATCTGAGTGTAGGAGAAAGAGCAGAGCCTCCTGGCTTTCCTGCTAACTTGTTTTATAACCTTGGCAAGTAAATACCTCTGTGGGACTATTTCTTTGTGTGCAAAAATGTTTTAGCTTTAACAACTAACTCTTCGATGTTACTCCATAACTCCTTGTATTTTTCCTGAAAAAAAAAAAGACAGTAAGAATATCATGAAATCTGAAAGGCATAAAAGTTGTAGGTCAGAAATTGGTAAGTCAAGGTAGGTTTAAGAAGACAAAACAGAGATGGTTAGGGGTTTGAAGTGTCAGCAGTTTGAGACCAGCTCAGTAAGAAATAGAGTTGCTGAAATGCCTGGGCTTTCTGCTCTTTGACTTGGCTGCTCCATGGACACTTGGATTACTCAAATAAGTACATTCTGGATGTTTTAACCCAGCTTTATACTGTTTTAATCACCTCGTTTTTCACTTCTATTCTCCAGTTGGTGAGCTTTCATGGCAAAAATCATAAAGCACTCAGACTGATATTACTAAAAATTTGTGGTCTGCAATCCTTCATCAACTACCCTCAACCCTACTCCATATTCTTTCTCTCTGTCCTCCCTCTGAGCAGAATACTATTCTTGACTCCACAGAAAATAGTAAGATTTTTTTTTAACCAAGACCACTTTGGTGTTTCCCTTTCTCATAGCATGTACACTTGGTTGCTTTCCCTTCTTAAGAACTTGTCCTACATTCTCTTGATAGTTCCCCTCCTTTCCTTACTAAGCTCCTAAGAAAAGGTTTGTTGCTCTTCCTTCCTCACCTTCTATTTTCTTTTGAATCAGTTTCTGTCTAGGTTTGGATTCCCTCAGAAGCAAACTGGTATACATATTCAAGTGCAAGTAAATTATTTGGAAGGTGATACTTTCCAAGGAAATATATCAGGGATAGAAGGAAGCAAGACAGGGAAGAGAAGGAAGCCAAAACTGTGTGCAATCAAATACATTTTGCTGAAAATTATCAAATCTGTCTCTCTAGAGTATATCATAAGTTTTACGTCAATATTTATAAATCTACTAACTACCCCCAACTCAATATCTACAGCAACTCTAACCCAGAATAATCAAGGATTGATGTTGTGGATTCAAGGCCTGGCTCTTCTACTTGCTAGATATGTAACATTGAGCAAACTATTTAACATCCATACTTTCCAGATTATTCCTCTGTAAAAACAGGAACAATAATAGTGTATCAATATTGGCACAGTAGTGTTTGAATACTATTTTGAGGAATAAATGAAGTTGTTTCTGTTAAGCACTGAGCACAGTGATTGATACATAAGAAGTGATCAATAATCAATAGCTTCCATATTTAGTGCAATAAGGACTTTCTCCACAAACTAATTTTTTATCATGCATTCCCTATCTTTGTTAATTGTCATCTACCCATTTAAATCAGAAATTTTTGAATCATCCCACAATCTTTTCTCACTCTCAACATCAGGCACAATATTCTGCCAATTTCACCTCCCACATATTTTTCTAAATTTGTCATTTCCTCTTCATCCTTCTCCCTCTGTCTACTGCCAACCTTCATCACTTGCTTAGATTGGACTTCCTTAGGAAAGTCTTTCTGCCTATAATGCCTAGCATAGTGTCTGACACAAAGTAATCATTTAATAAATGTTTGAATGAATGACTATCATCAAAACACCTCTACAGTAATAAATGGTACTACATTAATGGATAGTACCTGGCTGCCTCAGAGTCTTCCTTGATTTCATTTTATTCTCTACAGCACACATTTCATTCATGGTAACCCTGTTGTCTCTACTGCCAAAAATTACCCAAAGTCCAAGCATTTCTCAATACTGCTCCTGATACAGTCCTGGTTTAAGACCAGACTCATCTGTCCATCCAGATTTTCTTCTTCCTGACTTTCTATATATCTGCTAATGGAAACCAGATCAAAGCATAAATTAGATCTTACCATGCCTCTGCTTAATATCTTCTTATAGCTTCTCAATAAATTCTTAAATATCACCTGCAAGGATTCCAAAATCCTCTGTTGACATTTCACACCTTATTTCTTTCTCATTGTTCCTTCACTCACTTTATTTTGGCTGCAATGGCCTTTGTACTATACTTGGAACACACGAAACCTTCACCCTTTACATTTGCTGTCTTCTGCTTGGAGCAATTAGAAATAGCTAAATTGCTAAGATGATAAGATTGAGTGTTTAATTATCACTAGTGTAGAGCAATAAATGAAAATTGCTAGTTGAGTGTTATGAAAATGTGTCCTGTAGCAATTCTGATAAGGAAGAAGTATTATATGGCCACAGTGGTCTGAGAAGACTTCTGTTACTCAAGTTTATTAGTGCTGATGATTTTGTATTTTTTCACCCAAAATATTGGTAAATGTAAATTTTCTATTTATGTAGACTCCAGAATTGACATTAGAAAGTATAAAGCAGTTGACTGCTGTGGCATAAATTGTTAGCTGATGTACTTTCTGGATATTCAGGTAGACATTTCTTTCTTCAATTTATTTCTATGAAATTTTAAAATAATAATAATGTTAACATATTAATGAAATGAAACAAATTTCTGACTCTTTGAAGGGGTGAGTTGAAATATGTGTGTGTGTGTGTGTGTGTGTGTGTGTGTGTGTGTGTGTGTGTGTAGCAGCAATTAGCAGATACATAAGGAAGATGTCTCTGGTTTGGGGGCCCCTGATTGTTCATCAGATTGCAGCCACCTGCCACAACCTCCTCATTTCACTTAATGGTTAAGTCTTAACCTGTAAATTCTGAACAAGTTTCTGAGTTTCCCTTGATTTCCCTTGAGAGTGCCTGTACCAAAACAGCTCTATGATAAACTTGAGCTGAGGAACAAATTGGGTTGAGAACATTCTCATGATTCCTATTACGAGAGAATTCTGCTGCTTTTAATTATAGCACGGATTTCCAAGGTGTTGCTTAGGGACAAAAGAAAAAAATTCATGGTATTTTTAAAAAAGGAAGGGTCAGGCCCTAGCCAGTTTGGCTCAGTGGATAGAGCATCAGCCTGCAGACTGAAGGGTCCAGGGTTCAATTCAGGTCAAAGGCACATGCCTGGGTTTCAGGCTCAATCTCCAGTAGGGGGCGTGCAGGAGGCAGTTGTTCAATGATTCTCTCTTAACATTGATGTTTCTCTCCCTCTCCTTTCCTCTCTGAATTCAATAAAAGGAAGGGGCAGGAGAATGAGTTTTTTATGTATTAGTGGTGTCATGCTTGAGGAAACTGTGATCCACATAATGAGATAATTTGATATCATAAACTACTTCTTGAATTCTACCTAGGTCAGTAATGATAAAGTGGTATACATGAAAATCACTTTATAAATAAAGAGCTCATGAGTATATGACTTAGCCAAACAAAAATAAATAAATCCAGATAAATTTCATCAATGCCAATACGAAATCTAAGCAGTCTCATTCTCATTCCCAGAACCAGGCAATGACAGACAAATGAGAACACTTAGAAATATAAGTGCTGATGATTTTGTATTTTTTCACCCAAAATATTGGTAAATATAAATTTTCTATTTATGTAGACTCCAGAATTGACATTAGAAAGTATAAAGCAGTTGACTGCTGTGGCATAAATTGTTAGCTGATGTACTTTCTGAATATTCAGGTAGACTATATATCCCAGCCTCCTTTGCAGTTAAATGTATGCATGCAAGTGAACTTTTGCCAATAGAATGAGATCAAAGGTGATGTAGATCCTTTTAATACTGATCCATGACGCCTTTTATGCATAATTTTCATTGCCTCTTTCCTTTCTGGCTTGATGCAAATGAACACAGTGACCTTGGAAGTAATAGTTCAAGTGATAGATAGAACTACAGATAGAACTTGGATCCTTGAACCATTTGGTAGAAAGCCACTTGTCAATCAGAATTTTACCTAAATAAGAAATAAGCCTATGAGATATGGAGATTTATACTATGCAGTGTTATCTTTACATATACAGTTGTTTCAACTTGTTGCTTATAAATTAAAGGTCCTATTGGTTCAGTCACAAAATTTTCTTTTCTTTAAAATATATTTTATTGATTTTTTACAGAGAGGAAGGGAGAGGGATAGAGAGTTAGAAACATTGATGAGAGAGAAACATTGATCAGCTGCCCCTGCACGCCTCTTACTGGGAATATGCCCACAATCAAGGTATATGCCTTTGACCAGAATCCAACATGGGACCTTTCAGGTTGCAGGACAACTCTTTATCCACTGAGCCAAACCAGTTTCGATCAGTCACAAACTTTTCATAAAAAGTACTGAGAATTTTAAACAGTATCTTCAATCTCAGAATCCATTTTCTTACTCTGAATGTAACATTCCAACAATACTTCCCAATTGGGAACATTCTGTCCATTGATATTATGTGGTATTACATAACTTCCCATAAAGCTAAAAGCCTCCAACTGAACTTTTTCTAAATCATTTAAATTTATACAATATGAAGTTTTAGACCAGTTAGTTAACAATAAAAGTCAAATAGTTACATACTTCAGAACTGTATACTTATATTAAAGGAAATGAAGCTAAAGTAAAATCATTATGTCAAGTAAATCTAAGGTTTACAATTATTATCTTCAAAGAATAATAATTTTTACCTATGGGAAAAATGCTTCTGATATCAGGTCATGAGTATTATTTTTAAGCAGTGGGTAAAAAGATATCTTTTTAAAAAAGAAAAAGAGAAATAAATACCCTCAGACATTGCTTTTTGGAATGTAACTTGTACAGCCATTATGCAAAATAATATGAAAATTTCCCAAAAAATTAAGAGTAGAGTTACCATATGATCTACCAATCCTTCTCTGGATATTTACTACCCCTCAATTTAAAGCATTTATTTATAAATATATATGTACCCCTGTGTTCATTGCAGCATATTCATGGTAGCTAAGACATGGAAACAGCCTAAATGTTCTTTGCTGGATAAAGAAGATATGGGTACTTATATATAATGGAATACTACTCAGCCCATAAGAAACGATGAAATACTGCCATTATTGATAACATGATGGATCTTGAAAATATCATTCTAATTGAAATAAGTCAGAAAGAAAAGTCAAAAGCCACATGATTTTATTCATATATGGGATTGTAAAACAGAAAACAACAAATGAACAAACAAAACAAATAAGCTCATAGATACAGAGGATAGAATGGGGGAGATTGAAGATGGTTAAAGGAATAAAAAATATGGTGATAGAAGAAGACTATACTTTGGATGATGAACCCACAATGCACTATACAGATGATGTATTATAGAATTGTACACTTGAAACTTATATAATGTTATAAACAAATGTCACCTAATAAATTTCATAAAAAATAAGGACACATGGCCATTTCTTAAAATGGTAAAAATATTTATTGGTGTCTTTTCATAACCACATGAACAGATATCCCCAGATATTAACTAAAGGGAGATAATGTATGAAAAAGAAATTCGATCCAGCAATACAATTATAGGTTATGATACAATTCTCAATATAAAAAGCTTTTATTCTTGAATTTTATGCTTTTTTAAGAAAACTGAAAACACTTTTGTTACTGATTGCAAATCAAGATTTTCTTCTTAAAGAGTTAATCAATCATACTGTTACCTGGTTTACAAATTGAAGATTATGGAAATGAATTCCAACATGTTGACTCATGCATGCAATAATATCACTCTAACAGTACTTAATTTGTATATGTGAATATTTATGAACATCCAGAGGTTTACAAGAAATGAGTGAGAATTCTTGGTAAGGAAAGGCAGAGAGATTCTTAGATGAAGAAGGACCAAACTCTTAAGTTGTGATAAACAACTTAGGAACAGAAAATCAGTTGAGGATATTTTTATAATCATCATTCTAGTTTAGACATCAACTAATTCATTATTATCTACTAGAGGCTAGTGCATGAATTCATGCACAGGTGGGGTTCCTAGGCTTGGCCAGCAATCAGGGCTGATAGGGGCCAGGCCAATTGGGGCCTGCCAGCTGGAGGAAGGATGGGAGGAGGCACCAAGGAGGGAGCCGGCCCTCAGCCTCCCCGGAAAGGGGTCACGTCCACTGCCACCCACCACCTTGTTCCCCATCCCAGCCCAGGGCCCAAAGGTGGGGTCAGGAGAGGAGGCAACGGTTGCCAGGCCAGGTGCTGAAGGAATGGATGCCAGATGCTGACACTGCTGTCAGTGTCCCACCACTGAGTGGTTCCCCACCTCCTCCTTCCCTTTCCCTTGCTGCTGTGCCCACTCACCATGGTGGGTGGTAGACCCCAGGGTAGGGAGAGGACAGGAGCAAGACAAATCCTTGTGTCTAGGGCTGACTTTCAATAGATAGCTGCTAGGGAGCTGCTCTGCTGTGTACAAAACCCCAACCCAGAAGCAGGTCATCTACAAATGGTTTAAAACCAGGGACTGATGAGGGCCAGCCATCCACAGGGAGGGATCATGCATTGAGCATCTGCTCCCTGGTGGTCAATATGCATCATAGCAACTGGTTGACCCGTCATTCTGGTCATTTGGTCATAATAGTTGCTTAGGCTTTTATATATATAGACTAGAGGCCCAGTGCATGATTTCATGCATGGGTGGGGTCCAGCAAAACCAGCCCCAATTGGGATTGATCGGGGCCAAAACTGTTGGGAGCAGGAGACAGCAGGATGTTGGCCAGCCAGCCTGCACTGATCGGGGCCTGATCAGAGCCAGGCTGGCTAAGGGGAGGGGCTGTGGGCAATTGGCTGGTGGACCTCACTTCTGATTGGGGTTGGGGGCTGGTTGGGGTGGGACTGGCTGTGGGGAGGGGCTATGGGCAGTGGGCTGGCTGGCCCTGCCCCCAAATGGAGGTTAATAGGAGGTCAGTGGCCCAGGGAGGAGCCATGGAGGTTGGCTGGCCAGACTCACCCCAGATTGGTGTGTGTGTGTGTGTGGGGGGGGGTGATTGGGTGTGGAGCTGGCTGGGGTGAGGAAACACAGGCCAATCGGGCTGGTGGGGGGCCATCAGGGGCAGGGCCAGTCAGGGGGATGGGCCACAGGCAATTGGCCAGTGGCCCTACCCCTGACTGGGGTGGGGGAAGGGACTGCAGGAGGTTGGCCAGCCAACCCTACCCCCTGTTGGGGTAGGGGGGCAATCAGGGTGGAGCAGGCTTGGGGGAGAGGCTGCAGGCCAATCAGGGTGGGAGAAGCCAATCAGGGGCTGGGTTGGCCAGGAGAGGAGCCGAGGGAGGTTGGCTGGCTGGCCCCATGCCCTGATCAGGCTGGTTTGCTGGCGGAAGTGGGCATCATGGTGACTGGTTGTTCCAATTGTTACAGTGTTCTGGTCCCTGGCTTTTTATATATATATAGATACTTTCTTTTCTCTTTAATCTAGTTCACATATGCCAACAGAGCATTGCTTTCTGGGTCCTCTTAACCTTCACTAAATGAAGCTGGACATTTAAGAGCCCTCATAATAAATTACTTGGTGGTACTGAGTTCCCAGCTGCTTTTCATGGCTAATCCATTTTTGCTTCCAAGTTCTTCACGAATTTTCATCTAAATAATACTTTTATTCCTTTGTCCTAATTTCTTCCTTCTCTCCTAATTCTACCACTTCCCATTCCCCTATCCCACCAAAAAGATCGTATTTTATGAAGTCTTTGCTGTGGTGTTTTAGTCAGTTCTGCCTCCCAGCTTCTGCTCATTCTGTTTCCTTGGTCAATACATACTTGGTGGAAGGAACACTGATCTGCATTTAGGTATTCTCCAAACTTTGGCAGCTACATGTAGGTTACCTAAATTATTTTGACTTTGAATTTTTTAAAATTGGTAAAATGGAATAAATATACCTGTCAAAAAATTAGGGACAGAAATTATGTTTTCAAAAGAACATAGTAGAATTCCTGGCAATAGTAGACACATAGTTAATATTAGTGTTTTAGCCACATAGAAATTGTCCCAAAACTTAGTAGCTTAAAATAATATTGATGATTTATTATATTCAAGATGTTCAAAAGGGCCCCACTGGGCCATCCTTGCTTAGACTCTTTCATGCAGCCGTCATTTGAAGAAAATGAAGGATACAAGGAGGCTCACTTGTGTAACTTAGCAGGTTGGTCCTAGCCTGGGGATCTCAGCCTCTTTTCTTGCTGTGAAGACTTTTTCACAGAACTGCTTGAGTATGCTCAGGGATGGTTTTCTAAAATGTGTGTTAAAAATAATGTTTAATTAATATGGAGTTGTTTTCTAAAACCTGTGTTAAAAATAATGTTTAATTAAGATGGAGTATGATTTTTATTATCTTTTTTATGGTTTTTGTCACAAGATTAAATAGTAAAATAATAATTGTCACTTTTTTTTGTTAATCCTCACCCAAGGATACTTTTTCCATTGAATTTTAGAGAGAGTGGGATGGAAAGGTAGAGATAGAGAAAGACATGAATGTGAGAGAGACACATCAATTAGTTGCCTCCTATACTTGCCCTACCAAGGCCAAGGATTGAGTCCACAACCGAGGTATGCGCCCTTGACTGAAATTGAAACAACTACCCTTCCATCTGTGGGCCAATGCTTTATCCACTGAGCAATTGGCTAGGACAGTAATTGTCTCTCTCTCTTTTATTTGTTAAGGTATTACATATGTGTTCTTATCTCTCCATTGCCCCCCACTCCCCTACTCATGCCCTTACCTGACTGTTGTCTGTGTCCATTGGTTAGGCTCATATGCATGCATATAAGTACTTTGATTGATCCCTCTCCTTTACCCCCACCCTCCCCTACCTTCCCTCTGAGATGTGACGGTCTGTAATTCTCACTTTTAAGTAAAGAAATTATTTGGCTGAATAGTGAGTTAGCTTTTGTGAACAAATACCTCATCTCAAAGAAATAATTGTTCAGTGGAATGAGGCTTCCTTGATTGGAGTGGAAAAGCAGTTTGTTTCACTGAGTAAGATGTTTGTATAATGATCCTATGAGGAGAGCAGGAAAATTATCATTACCTACTTACAGATGAACAAACTGAGACTCAGAGGAACACTGTCCTGAACAAGCCAAACCATAGTCTGAATAGATGTTGAAAGTATAGTAGATTAAACCAAAGATTCATAGTTTGTAACAAGTTTCAAGAACAGATCTGTGGATAAAATGAGGCATGTTACCTAGAAAGTATGTCCCTTTTGTAGAACCCAAGTGTGTAGATTCTGTGTGTTTGCCCATAGCAAGTCTGAAGGCATAAAACATGAGTGGCACTGACTGAAGAAGGGCAGCTATTTCAGGCTTCTCCTTCTCTCTCTTTCTCTCTTTCCTCCCCAGCCCCCAGACACTACCTTTGAATATTGTTATTAAAATATTGGAACTGAAACCGGTTTGGCTTAGTGGACAGAGCATCAGCCTGCGGACTGAAAGGCTCCAGATTTGATTCCGGTCAAGGGCATATACCTTGGTTGTGGGCACATTCCCAGTGGGGGGCATGCAGGAGGCAGCTGATCGATGTTTCTCTTTATCCCTCTTCCTTCCTCTCTGTAAAACATCAATAAAATATATTTTAAAATATTGGAGAGCAATGATAATGGGAAAATCCTACAGCAGACCTCAGAAGTCTCCTGAAAGGTCTTCCTCTTCCCCAAACCCACAGTTTCCCAAACTATCATTCTTAGTGACTCCAGGTTATCACCCCTCAAAAGAAAAAAAAATTCCACCATTAATCTTAACATGACAATTCCTTCCTTACTTAACTGCAAAATGCAGGTCTAAATATGTCACCCTTACCATTGAATAAAAACCTTTGATGGCTCCCTGCAAGATAAAGTCAACATCTTTAGCTTGACATACATAATTTTTAAATATCAGGCCTTTAAGTTTTATTGTAACCTCATGTTTCACCACTTTACATCATGAATGCTACACTGAACACACACTAAACTGCCATATAGTGGGGTAAGAGGGCTGGTGTTCAAACACACACAACGTTTTCACTTGAGCAGTTTCACCTGCCCATCATAACCATGCTAGAGCCGTGACAACAGCTGCTGCCCTATTGGCTGAGTGCCTACTTATGATAAGCATTGTAGCAGGTACTTTACATGTTATATTTCAGTTGAACCTTATAAAAGCCCTTTTCAGAGTAATGATATCCAATTTAAGTGTGGAAAACAGATTTATAGGTTAATTTTCACCCAAAGACCCACAGCCAATATGAAGAGGATTCAAGTTCAAATCTGCCTCCAAAGTCTGTTTTCTTTCTCTTACTCAGTGTCATGAAGAGCTGTAACTCTGGGGCCATATGGTACTGGGTTTTAATATTAGCCCTGCCATTCACAGGCAGAATAAGCTATATAAATTGGTTAATCTCTCCAAATCCCAGTTTTATCGTTTGTAAAAATTAGGATATTAGTAAGCATCTCTTCCATAAAACTTCTGTGAGAACGAATGGAGAAAATAGATATAAAGTGTTTAGTTCCTAGTATTATGAAGTATCTTATCACTTCTTTCTAGAAAATCTGTAGTAACTTTTTATGATCTACTTCAAATGTCACTTTCTAAGTTGATATCTTATACAACTCTGCCAGTCAGAATTGTTTTTTCCTAAGTTCCCATACAACTTTAGCCTTAGAATTATTTGTCTGTTTCCCACTAGATAAAAGGTTCTGAATGTCATGAGTTATTCTACCTTAGACTGGGTTCCCCACAAAGCAGACTCTGAGACAAGGATTTGAGTCAAGCAAGGGTTCAAGGAACATGTATAGATAAAAGAGGAAGCAATAATGGAAGGGAAGGCAGTTTTTAAGATGTATTGTTAAGATGTATCACAGTGGATAACTGATATTTACTATCTCATAGGGAAACTATGAAAAACTGTGCAAAGCTTAGTACTCAGAATTATTTCACCCAAGAAAGTGAGATTTGAGTATTTTTTCTCCTATACTGATTATTCATTGGTTACAAGCTACCCCTCTACCAATACAGGCATTTCTGGCTTGAGGTTCACATAGGCACAGTGGGTTCTGGAAGCCTGAGGCCAGCCTACCAACAAAGATGCTGGTGCTGCCTTTGAAAGTCAAAGTGATGTATGGTAAGGAAATCTGAGAGAACAGAGGTGGAACACTGGGTGTGTCTGCTATAATATGTCATACTTCTGTATAATCACTTATGCATTCATTTATGCATACATTTATCTGAACTTACTCTGTCAATCTCCTTTCACCTCAATTTTTGTGTTGTTTTTTTGTACAATGACTAGCATGGATCAAACAAACAATAAGTGATTAAAGAAAGAAGGGGAGAAAAAAGAAGTAAAGGAAGGAAAAGAGGAAAAGGAAGAAAAAGGAGAGTAAGAGAAAAGCATGGAAGGGAAAGAAAGGGAAGGAGAGAGGAAAAAGGGAGGGGAGAGGAAAGGAAAAAAGGAATTATATGCCATAATTTGGAATGGAGAAGTATACTTTCTTTTTACTGCTCATGGTAGCAATAAATAAAATGTATATAGATTATAAAGAAATAAAGAATTCCCAGCATGGCATAGATAAAGTTCTCCAAATGTTAATCCAGGTTATTTAATCCTATCTAATAAAAGAGTAATATGCAAATTGACCATACATCCACTACACCCATAAGCCACCAGCCATTCAGGAGTGAGTATGCAAATTAACCCAACCAAGATGGCTGCAGCATGGAAGCAGGAGGCTTGGGTTTCCCCAGCAATGAAGGAAGCCAAGCTTTCTGCCTTCCCTGGCCTGCATTGGCCTCCGCTTAAGGCTATAAAGTTTCAATTATAGAAGATAAATAAATCCCAACAAAAATGGCTGTGGCTACTAAGTGAGCAGGAGGCTTGGCTCCACTAAAGGCTACAAAGTTTCAATTGAAGAAGATAAATAATTCCGGATACTAGGGCCTCCACTTGGGTCACTGGGGAGCATTTCCAGCCTGCAAACCACCACAGGCCCCTCACCCAGGCCACCCCCCACTCTGATCCAGGACACCCTTCAGGGCAAACCAGCCAGCTCCTACCTGTGCACCAGGCCTCTATCCTATCTAATCCTATCAAATAAAAGAATAATATGCAAATTGACCATCACTCCAACACACAAGATGGCTGCCCCCATGTGGTCAAAGATGACTGCCCCTATGTGGACACAAGATGACCGCCCCTATGTGGACACAAGATGACCATCACAAGATGACTAGCAGGGGAGGGCAGTTGGAAGGGACCAGGTCTGCAAGGGAGGGCAGTTGTGGGTAGTCAAGCCGGCAGGGGAGGACAGTTAGGGGTGACCAGGCCCACAGAGGAGGGAAGTTGGGGGTGACCAGGCTTTCAGGAGAGGGTAGTTAGGGGCAAACAGGCTGGCAGAGGAGCAGTTATGCATCAATCATGCTGTCAGGGAAGTGATTAGGGGGTGATCAGGCTGGCAGACAGAAGCAGTTAGGGGCAATCAGGAAGGCAGGCAGGCAAGCAGTTGGGAGCCAGCAGTCCTGGATTGTGAGAGGGATGTCCGACTGCCCGTTTAGGCCCAATTCTAGTGGATCCTAGTGGCAGTAGGACATCGCTTGAGGGGTCCCAGATTGGAGAGGGTGCAGGCTGGGCTGAGGGACACACCCTCCCATGCACGAATTTCATGCATCGGGCCTCTAGTATTATAATAAATTGCAAATCAGAGTTATTGTCTCTTATTCTTTCCTTGCCTGATCAAAAGCTTAAAAGTTGCTATAAAGCTACAAAGGAGCCCTGATATTTGTCATATGTAGTTTGAGAAAAGAGTCTAAAAAAATAAATGAAGATTTTTTTCTTGATGTATTAGGTAATGAGTTTTATAATGGAAATACAATTGCAAGTTACATAATCAAGTAGGTCAGAGCTATTGATCTGCCCAGTGACAAGACTTCCTTGGTGAATTGCATTATTTTGAAAGGATGGTCTGAAAGCTATTAATGGCAAAAAAAAGTCTTGCAGTACCTGATTTAAAAAAAAATCTCCATTAGGATAAGTCTCATTGATTCTGTACATCAAATATGAATGTTAACCTATGAAGCAGGAGGTCACTGTTCAATTCCCAGTCAGGACACATGCCTGGGTTTTGGGCTTGATCTCCGGTAGGATATATGCAGAGGCAGCCAATCAGTGATTCTGTCATTGATGTTTCTATCTCTCTCTCCCTCTCCCTTTTAGGCTCTGAAATCAACAAAACCATATTTTTAAAAATTGTTAGGCTAAAGAAGCTTTGTGTAGCAATGTGGTAATGTGGAAGCAGATAAAACACTTCTGATTGGCATATGCGACCTTGGAGTCACCACAAAAACACCTTGGATTCTGATTACATCATTTGTAATATTGAGAGATTGATCTAAGTCAGACGTTGGAAATTCAGATGTCGATGCCTCCTGAATAAAAGATAGGGATAGTGGTGAATTGAAGAGCATATATGTAATCTAATGGGGCAGTTATTACTGAGATCCAACCAATGGCTCC
This sequence comes from Lasiurus cinereus, assembly GCA_011751065.1. Classification (NCBI taxonomy): domain Eukaryota; kingdom Metazoa; phylum Chordata; class Mammalia; order Chiroptera; family Vespertilionidae; genus Lasiurus; species Lasiurus cinereus. Next base: position 30,956,217 of record JAAGEH010000045.1, on the reverse strand, counting down.
CAGGTTGACCTTCCAGCCTTGGGCTGTCAAATCTCCCAATATTTCCTGAGAACTAAAACCTGACATATATATTAATTCTTTAGATTTTAATGTGTTAGTACAGTTTTTATGAAAAACACAATATGGGCCAAAGATGGCTTATCTACCTCCGGCAACATATAACCTATCAGTTATTATAGTAGATCTCTGGACTAGATGAATCTGAAGCACCCTTCCCATTGTGCAGCTTTTGAAAATGAAGGATGAAGGCATATGTGTTATTTAACACTGAGACCTTTGCATAGTGCTGCTCTTTTCCTACACCTGCTTTCTTCCTGAAAGGGGTTTATGTACCTTGGCTGAGGTCCAGGACAGTCACCAATAATCTTTCTCATTTAGGAAGTTCTGCAGTAGCTTTAGCATCCTCTTTTCTGATTACTCAGCTGTAGGTCCAGAACCCTAAATATTAATAGAGATAACCATCTCAACTTTAGATACATTTCTATTATCAAAATGTAGGTTGCCTTAAAAATTCTGGAACTTTGTTGAAATCTCCTCTAACATTTTTAAATCCTCCTTGATCTTTAATTAGAATGGAAAGTTTGACCTCCTTGAGTTCCAGGTTACATCTTCAAACCTAGAGGATACCACTGAAAATTGGTTAGTTATTTGAAGTGAATGATAGTAGCACAATCTAGGCATAGGAGGTTAATCCAGGGAGAAGAACAATAGCAAATACAAAAATAATAGATGGGGCAAGATGTCAGAAAGAGTGGGATGACATAGAAAGGAATGAGACACACTCAGAAGGGCTGAATTGAAAAGGAATCTCTTCCTCTGAGGTGCATGGGACAAACAAGAGCTTCTGAAGCCAAACTGTTGAGAATGAGAGATTATCATATGGCCACTTGCCTTCAAACTTTTCTGAAAAATAGGAGCTAAGGCTTTATTTAGGAAGTTTATACCAGTAGGTTGATCTTTGAAAAGCAAGAAAAAGATTGAGAAACAGTTCTGTGGAAAATGTCATAGGTAGAAAAATGTGGATGATTTAAAAAACATACCAAGCAGATTTAAGATTTAATAGATTTGAGGTAGCAAGAACCCAATGTGGAACAAAATGAACCAACATATTGCTCTTCTCTAAGAAGGCAATTATTAGCTTTAAGATAACCGAAGAAAGGAAAAGAGCATAATGGGAGAAGGGAAACTCTGGTTTCCTAGATCTGGGATAGAGCTATTCTGAAGGATGCCAAGTTCAGGTGTGCTCATGCCTGTGGGTAGCTCAAATGGAGTAGAGATAAATGTCATATGTATTTAGAAGGTTAAGGAACTATGATACCAGAGGGAAAGATGCTAAAGTTACTAAGGAATGTAACTGTAGAAGACAAGTGCTAAAAATGTTGAAGAAAGTAAGAAGTTACTCTGAAGGGTAGCTATATCTAGAGATTATAATAGGGAGCAAGGAGCTAGTTATCCCTGTTTTGTGATTTTTGACAAATTGCATAAGGTGTTGCATTCAGAGGATAGAATTGTCAGGGAAATGGAGTTGTTAGTAAGAAATAATTCTTTCATGTTTGGTGAGAAAAACAAAAAACAATAAACTACAGCAAGGAATAGTTTTGAAATCAGGCAGACCTGGATTTGAATACTGACTTGTCACACTTTCTAGCTTATGTAGGGGTTGATCTGATTTTAGAAGTCCACTTTAAGAAAAAGAGTGCAGGAAGTAACATCAGCATGATGGCAGACTAGAAGGTCCTATCCCTCGTGCCCATTTCCCACCCCCAAACAGCAATTTTGCAACAGCTGACCAGTGAAAATAGTTCAGGAATGCCCCGGGTACAATTAAGAAGCTATAGCAACCCAGTGAAACACACAAATTGAAGATGATAGAAAAGTGTAGGAAGTGCTTTGCAAACTCTTACTGCAAATTCTTCCCTTGGGAGAAAAGGAAGCCCAAAGGATCCCAGCAGCCCTCACCACCACCATGGACACACATGGCTTCAGCCGCTAAGGACTCCAGCTGACCCCAGCTAACAAAACTGCACAAGAGTCCTCACCTTGCACACCCTTTAAACAGGAGCTGACATGTATCCTCTGGGGCCAGAAATTTTTCCTCCTTCCACCCACCCTCCCTCTGGTATCACAGTGTGGGCACCCATGCCCCTGACCCTACCTGACACCAAAAGGGATCCCCTTGACCACAGGGGGAAAAAGAGATCAAAAGGATGTTAGCAGTCCTCATCACCATTGTGAACATCTGCAGTACAGCTTAAGTTGTTATCAACTTAAAATAGAAAGTTATAACTAGGGGATTTTTTATGTAAACCTTGAACTGATCAAAAAGAAAAAAAATACCTATAATAGATACACAGAAGATAAAGATGAAAGAATCAAAGCAGATCACCACCCAAAAAAATTCATCAAAAAAACAAACAAATACATCAAGAGAGGAAAACAAACAAACAAACAAAAAAACCCTGCAAGACAGACAGAAAACAATGAACAAAATGGCAGCAGAAAGAAATCACCTATGAATAATCCCTTACAGTGGGGTGGCTAACAATAACTTAACCAAACATAAGATACCACTAAACCCAAACAGAATGTATTCCCACCTCTATGTGACCTTATTCATCTCCGAAAAATGTTCACGACCACTCCAATGCTACCAGGGAGAAGGTGATGGTGAGGGCATTGTGGTGGAAAAAGAAAACAACCTTAATTGATTTCTATTGAAGCATTTTGCTTTTGCAATTTAAAAAAAAAGACTTTTGATGTGAACACAATGCTGGTGCTTCCTACAAAGCCTTCCATGGGCCCAGGCTAGTAGAGGACCTGAAGGTTAAGCTGCTTTAGCTTTACAATGAATCAATGGCTGTCTTACTGTGTGATCTCATGTTAGCTCATCACTTCTCTAGTATCCATTTCTCCATCTCACAGGGAGGAATGAGGGAGATGAATGGAAAGAATGTATGTGAAGTGTCAGTACCTGGCATATAGTAAATAATTAATAAATAGCAAATAAAAATTACTAGATTTTGCAGACCAGCGGCATCTTATTTTGTGTATTTGATTATAACAGGTGCCATCTCTGAGGCTATGAAGGTTTTTTGTTTTTGTGGTTTGTTTTCACTAAAGACAAGGTAGGCTTCTTGAATATTTTCTGGAACCACCTTGCAGTGATAATGGAATCACCAGGGATGAGTGGAGGTGGGGCAGTTTTTCATCAGAGCAGTGAGGGCAAAACAGCTTAAATCCATAAAGAAGTCCTTTTCCCCTGCTACCTATAATGGGTACCTGGGCTCTGATATTCACATGCATCATATCTTCATACATTCCTGATAGAAGGTCAGCAATATGTGAACAATATATGAGCAAGCACACCCACCTTAGGAGCAGCTTTGGTGTGCCAGGCATTGTGCTGCACCTCCATCTTTTGCCACCTCAGTTCAGCTTCATAGCAAGCCTGTGTCTATAAAGGTCCTCAAAAAACAAATGAAGAACCAAACATGGAGAGGAGATCAACTTCATCAGCCAGTCCTCACTTGGAATGTTTTGTGTAGATGTGAAAAGCCTCAGGGGAAGGAAGCTGTGCTCTGTTTGTGTGGTTCTAAGCTTCACTATAGCAGTGCCTGAACCAACTGACCTGTCCCCACTGCTCCTTATTCTGTCCTGGGGCATTGTAGTACATGTGTACAATGGGATACTACTCAGCCATTGTGATAGTATGGATGGAGCTTAAGCATATCATGCTAAGTGAAACAAGTGAGCCAGAAAAAGTCAAGAGCTATAAGATTTCACTCATATATGGGGTATAAAACTGAAAGCAACAAATGAACAAATAAGAAAAACAAACAAAAACTCATAGACACAGACAACAGTGTGATGGTTACCAGAAGGAAGGAGGTAGAGTGTAGTATAAGTGTCCACTTATTCTCCCAACTTGTCGAGTGATTGGTTGGGGCAGCTCTGAGAAGAGAACCAAATCCTAAAGAACTAATGGGTGGAGGCTGTCTGCTGATCACTTTTCCTGGATCTGAACAGCATGGCCTTCCTTGAAGGCAGAGCTTAGCAGTGCATTTTCATATCTGCCATTGCAAAGTGATATTTTAAGCACCTCTCATAAAATAACAAGATAATACAATTTATATTGGAATAGTAACTCATCTATTATCTGGAGTTTCTGTATTTATTTTTATTTTTAATTGAAATAAATACAAATGATTTTTTAAAATGTTAGATTTCTCTTTAAAATCACACATCTCTAAATTATAGAGAGGAGGAAATGACCATTTGGCTCTAAGTAAGCATGAATTTTTTATTTAGTAGATGGTAGTTGTGTTAAAGAGCACAGGTCCTTTTAGTTGTCTTTCCTCATTCCTTAAAAAAGGAGGCATAACCAAAATAGTCTTGGACTAGAGGCCTGATGCAAAATTCATGCATGGGTGGTGTTCCTCACCCAGTCCTGATCGGGGTGGCCAGGCCATGGGGAGGGACCACGTGAGGTTGGCTGACCATGGAAGGTTGGCTGTGGGAGCACAGTGACCACCAGGGAGCAGTTCCTGCAATGAGCATCTGCCCCCTGGTGGTCAGTGTGTGTCATAGGAATCGGTCAGCTGGTTGTTCAGTTGACCAGTTATAATGGTCGCTTAGGCTTTTATATATATAGATTTTTTTCTGGTAATAACAGCTTCAAAGCTAAACACAAAGTCCTGTGTAAATATAATTGACTGTGAATGCCAGGGATAGGTGGTAAGCCCAAAGAATGAAAAGAAAATTGCCAAAAAGGAATGTTTACAAAGCCCTAAGTGGTGAAGATCATTATCAAGAGGAAGGAATGAGAAATAAGTTTATTTTCCAATAAATGGGTATTAGCATTAGAAATGAACAGAATCTTAAGAGGGGCTAATGCACAACTAACTCCCTGGGAAAATATGGATATACTAGACGCCCAGGGTATGAAATTTGTGAACGGTAGGGGTGGGGTGGAGGGGAGATGTCACTCAGCCCAGCCTGCACCCTCTCCGATCTGGGATCCCTTGAGGGATGTCCGACCACCCGTTAAGGCATGATCCTACTGGGGTTGGACATCCCTCTCACAATTCAGGACTGTTGGCTCCCAACTGCCCTCTCCTGCATGCCTAGTCCCCCCCAACTTCCCTCCCCTGCTAGCCAGGTCCTCCAAATTGACCTCCCTGCAGGTCTGGTCCCCCCAGCTGCCCTCCCCTACTGGTCGGGTCCACACCAACTGTCCTCCCCTACAGGCCTGATCCCCCCCAGCAACTGCCCTCCTCTGATGGCTTGGTCACCCCTAACTTCCCACAACTGCCCTCCCCTGCATGCCATCTTGTGGCAGCCATCCTGTGGTGGCCATCTTGTGTCCACATGGAGAAGCCATCTTTGACCACATGGGGGTGGCCATCTTGGGTCTTGGTGTGACAGTCAATTTGCATATTATTCTTTTATTAGATAGGATACATATGTGCATACATACTTCATGTATATATACATACTAGAGGCCTGGTACATGAAAATTCATGCACTGGATGGGAGGCCCTTCAGCCCAGCCTGCCCCCTCTTATAGTCTGGGAGCCCTCAGGGGCAGAAGGTGACCCGGGGATCAGGGGAAGGTGATGCCTCCATCACACCTCTGCTGCTGCCACTGCTGGCAGTACGAGCCTTGGCTGGTCCTGGTTACCTGAGCCTCAGGGTGGCTGGGAAGCTGCCATCCAAGGCTTGCCTGTGCCATCCAAGGCTTGCCTGGCCCTGGGCAGCTGACATCAGAGGCTTGCCTGCACCTTGGATTGGCCCTGAATGGCTGGGGAGCTGAGGTGACTGGAGTACTCCAGAGGCAGGTGCTTGGTGCAGCCAGACTGCCTAGAGACAGGCCTGGCCGTGCAGTGCACCTGCCACCCCAGCAGGGCTTAGGGGACTGGGCGCTGCCCTCTTGTGGCTGTGGGTGCCACTATCTTTGAGGGTGTGGCCATCAATTAGCATATTCTCTCCTTATTGGCTGTGGGAATTGCTATCTTTGTGAAGGTGTGGCAGTCAATTAGCATATTCCCTCTTTATTGTGTGTATAGGATATGTACATATCCTTTAGATAGAATATGTATGTGTGTGTGTGTGTGTGTGTGTGTGTGTGTGCAAACTTTGCAGATAAAATTCCAATATGACTCATAAGAGAACATAGATGCAAACATGTATATATAGAAATCTGCATGTTGGCAAATGAACAAATCTATGTTTCTGTTGAGCAAATGAATCTTGCTTAACTCCTGAAAATGAATTATCCTTTAAAAACTAGTGTCAAACCCTTTGGTAGGGAATTATTATTCAGTTCTTTAAGGGAAGAGACTAGAGTGGCGCTTGGCATATAGTAGTTATTCAATGAATGTTTTGTGAATGAAGGATAGATGGCTGATGAATGAATGATATTTGATTAATCACAAGCAGAATAAAGGAATGAGTCAATCTTTAGAACCTATATTACAGTCGTGATTTACTTCACCTAGCTCAAATCAGTGCCAAAGGTTATAGGAATTATTAGAATTGGAGTGGACTTTAGGAATCATCTAGTTAAATCCTCCTAGTTTGCACAGGGGGAAGTGAGACTTAGAGGCATAAAATGACTTATATAAGATGACTCAATCAATTTGTGATCTGATTTGTTCTAGACCCAGGGATTTCTGGCATTGGATTCATAGTGTTGCCAACTGTTTATCAATAGATATTAAATTGGTTTCACATAGACATTCATCTGTCTCATGCTGTGTGTGTGAATGTGTATGTTTGTATGTGTGTATTCAGTATTCCTGATTCCATTTACAGATTTCTTCTTGTTTTCCCTCATAGCATTGTTGCCTATGGATGCTCAACTCAATAGGCACATGCAAGTGATTTCCTATCTCGTCTTCCTCTCTTTACCAGTTTCACCTCTCTTTGAATATTTTATTTTTGTGGCTATTCTAGATTTAAGCTCATTTTAGATTCCAGTAAACCTGATCATTGAAAACAGTTGGGGCCCTGTCTCACCTGCTTGTTCTGTTTATAGTTTCTATACAATAAACATTTCAGTCTTCTGCTAGTGCAGGTACTAGATTAAAGTCATATAATGTCATGTAGTTTGCTGTTCACTTTTCATTTCAGATGCCCTCTGAGGCTAACATTTCAACAGAGTAACTTCTGTCATCATTAAAGAGTCCACAGAGCTCTGTTGCAGAGTAATAACCTTGGCAGCACTATACCTGATGCCAGCCCTCTATCCACAGCTGGTTATAGAATTTGGTCCTTTCTGGCATTCAGTCACCATGACACAGAAACCAGCTTCTATGATCTTTCTATTTTTAATTGCAGGATTATTTTTCTTCTCTCATAATTTCTCTTCTCCTTAGCCTCTGTAATGTCCTGTTTTTGGGGTCAGGCTCAGCTCAACTTTTACTTGCTTCATTTAGCTTCTATTCTCCCAACAGCTCATTCTTTTCCTTTGTAAAACTTACACTTTGCAGAATGTTCTCAGTCTGTAAATGGGGTTTTGGTTTGTGCTTAGGAAAAGTATGTATTTTATTTCTAATTATAAAGTCCTACTTTATAGCTGGAAAGAAAGTATTTATTGAGCAGGAATGGCTGTAAGCATCAGGGATAGGAGCACTGAATGAAGTTGTCTCTGTCCTCCATGTAGGTCACATCCTAGAGGGGTGGGCAGATAAATGAATGTACATTCAATAGAAGAGAGGAAGTGATAGTGCAATCAAGAAAAATAAAGCAGGGTAGGAAACAGACAAAAACACATAGGTGAAGGAGCAATATTTTAGGTAGAGTCAGGAAAACCTTTCTAAGGATATGACATTGAAGAGAAATAGAATGAATTGAGGAAGCAAACTCTGCAAAGACCTGGGTAAGTGTGTGCCAGACTGAAGAACTAAGAAATAAAAAGGCATTAAGATAGAAATAAGCATGATCATGTCAAAGTGAACAAGGTCACTGTGGCCTGAGGAATGGTAGAAAGGTGGAGAGAGGGCCAGGGCCAGATCTCTTCTAGCCTGGGGAAAGATACGAGAAAGCCATTGGAGAAGACAAGGACAGTGTGGACTGAATGATGCCCTACTGAGACTGTCCTGGCTGCTGTGTGAAGAACTGACTGGGCAGGAGGTGGGGAGATGGGATAGGATAGGCGAGGGTGGAAACAGGGAAGCCAGTTAGGTGGTTTTGAAGTAAGATCTAGGGAAAACTGAAGGGATGGAAGTAGAGTTGACCAAAAGTGATCAAATTTAGGATATATTTTGCTGTTATGTGTACTCAACTAAAGAATGCATTCAAGAATGACTCCTTGGTTTTTGGTCTGAGCAAAAAGAGAATGTAGAAGCCATTAATGAACTGTGGGAGCCTGGAAGGGTGCAAACATCTAACTTTTGTGATGAGTAAGAAAGAAATTCAAGAGTTCTGATTATATGCAAACTAAAGGCCCATTGCACAAAATTTGTCCATTGGGGGGGGTGTCCCTCAATCCAGCCTACATCCTCTTGCAATCTGGGACCACTGACTCCTAACCACTTGCCTGACTGCCTAATCACCCCTAACCATGCTTGCCTTCCCTGCCTGATGCCCCTAACTGCCTCTGCCTGCCTGCCTGATCGCTCCTAACCACTCACTTGCCTGCCTGATGTCCCTAACCACTCATCTGCCTGCTTGATCTCCCCTAACTTCCTCAGCCTGCCTGCCTGATCACCCCTAACCGCCACTGCTTCGGCCCCTGCCATGGCAGCTTCATCTGGAAGGACATACAGAATGGTTTCCGGAAGATCATTCAGTTGTCCACTCTAATTAGCATATTATGCTTTAATTATTATAGATTTGAGATCCTGGACTTGGAAAATTCAAATGAATAAAAATACTGTAAAAAAATCTCAAATATAGTGCTCAAATTCTAAGGAAAATGCCTTTTAACATTATACTTTCCTTTCTGAATGTATGTACTTCATATTTTTTACTTAGCTTTAAATCTACCTTATTTCAAAAGAGTTATGTTCTCTGTATATGATCTCACATACAAAATTGTATTGTATTAGGTGATGTTTAAAGGGAGTTTTCTGAAAAGTTTATCTCTGTGTAAACTAAAACTATCTGTGCAAGTTTTAAATATACAAGGCTGAGCGGACTCCAGGAAAGCCAAGGCCTTAACATGTAAAAAGGTGGCTAGTCTCTCAGTGTAAATACAGTGTGGGAACATTGGTATCAATGCGTAGATATGTTAGACTCTCTTGATTCTCTCAGCTATTCATGTTTAATGTTAGTAAGAGATAGAAGAGGATGAGGTCAGCTTCATAAGAAGTTCTGTGTCAGTCTAAGAAGAAGGTGGTATTGACTTTTAGAAGCTTAAAACTGCAATAGTTTGCAATAGAAACAACTTGGATTGAGCATTCAGATACCTGCCTGCCAGTCTTGACATTTTCATTTTACTACCGTGTGGTCTTCAGTCACACGATCCATCTGGAATTTAGTTTTCACACATTTAAAGTAGGGTTTATAATTTTAGAAGTGTTTTGAAGATTCAGTAAAGTAATGTATATTAAAATACTCTAAGGGTAATGAAACAGTACACCATATGATCCTATATAATAAAGAGGTAATATACAAATTGACCATCACTCCAGCGAATAAGATGGCCACCCCCATGGGTCAAAGATGGCTGCCTCAAGATGGCTGGCAGGGGAGTACAGTTGTGGGTGATCAGGCTAGCAGGGGAGGGCAATTGGGAGGGACTAGGCCTGAAAGGGAGGGCAGTTGGGAGGGATTGGGCGAAAGGGAGGGCAGTTGGAGGCAATCAGGCAGGCAGGCAAGCAGTAGGGGGCCAGCAGTTCTGGATTGTGAGAGGGATATCGTACTGCCTGTTTCCAGCAGGCAGTCTGATATCCCTTGAGAGATCCCAGATTGGAGATGGTGCAGGCTGGGCTGAGGGACACACACAACCCCTGTGCATGAATTTCATACACTGGGCCTCTAGTATAGAATATAAAATATTCTATCACAACAACATAAAATATACAAGAGTTATATAGGAGTCACATTTCTGATCATGCTGTGCTATACTTATATGCTGATGGTGGAATTGCACACATATACACACATCAGTTTTCTTAATACTAAGAGCTATAAAATTACACATGATGTGGAATTAAATATATACTTTTCTCATATCTCAATAACACAATACAGATTATTATAATTATAAATAAAACTAGAGGCATGGTGCATAAAATTCATGCACTGAAGGGTTGTCCCTCAGCCCAGCCAGTACCCTCTCCAATTGGCTGGGGGATGTCTGACTGCATCCCTTTCACAATCCAGGACTGCTGGCTCCTAACAACTCACCTGCCTGCCTGATTGATGCCTAACTGCTCCCCTGTCAGCCTTATTGCCCCCAACTGCCCTCCTCTGCAGGCCTGGTCTTCCTTAACTGCCCTCCCCTGCCAGCCATCTTGTGACAATGTGGGGGCGGCCATCTTGTGGCAGCTATCTTGTGATGACATAGAGGCAGCCATCTTGTGATGACATGGGTACGAGGGTCAATTTGCATATTACTTCTTTATTATATAGGATGATGTGTTATACTTGATCTCTGATGATATGCTGACATAAGTAAATAGACATGGCAACTATTAATAAATCTCTATTACAAAAGCAAATAGGTGAAAGTTTCAGTGGCTGATGTAATTCAAGCAGCCACAACCAGCCAAAGTTTCTGTGGGTACCCTTGATAATTTTTCAGTGAGGTACCTGAAAAAGTACAAATTATGTAATTTCTGCTCAAGGTAAATTGAAACCATCTTTGTGTGTGTGTGTGTGTGTCTAATATGCCTCTTTTTTCTCTATTTTGTTCACATAACTTCATATATATTGTAATTTGAATTTTAAATGTGTCAAAAACTAAAGAAAAAGGCATACCTTATGAGTAAAAATGAACTGCATGGAGATTCAAGGGCAATGCTGATTTATACAGCTCTAAAACTTTCTAAGTCTTAAAATTTTTTAATTCTTAACCTCACAGTGAGAAATATAGTCTTTTACAATGAACACTGAGTAAGGCATGAAAATAACTTGTTACTCAATAAAGTGTAATAGTTTTTTTTTTAATTACATATACTTATACCAACAAATACATTGAAAAAAGCATATGAAAAAAATTGTCACTTGTTTTATTTGATGCCTTCTTAAAAAAAATAAAAACAAAAACAAAAAAACCCTGAAATTGTTTATGAAGTAATGTCAGTAAAACTGATATGGTTAAGGAAAACATTGCCAAAAGTGACTTGCTAGGGATTTCATTACCCACTAGAGGCGTGGTGCATGAAATTCGTGCATGGGGATGTGTGTCCCTTAGCCCAACCTTCACCCTCTCCAATCTGGGATCTCTTGAGGGATGTCCGACTGCCCGATTAGGCCCGATCCAAGTCTGCTGGCTCCCAACTGCTTGCCTACCTGCCTTCCTGATTGCCCCTAACCACTTCTGCCTGTCAGCCTGATCACCTCCTAACCACTTCTACCTGCCAGCCTGATAACCCCCCTAACCACTCCCCTGCCAGCCAAATTGATGGCTAACTGCTCCCCTGCTAACCAGATTGCCCCTAACTGCCTTCCTTTGCCAGCCTGGTCCCCCACAACTGCCCTCCCCTGCTGATGTGGCCACCCCTAACTGCCCTCCCCTATAAGCCTCATCACCCCTAATTGCTCTCCCCTGCTGGTTTGGTCTCTCCTGCCCAACTGCCATCCCCTGCAAGCCTGGGTCCCCCCAAACTACCCTCCCCTGCAGGCCTGGTCATCCCTAACTGCCCTGTCCTGTAGGCCTGGTCCTCTCCCAACTGCCCTCCCTTGCAGGCCTGGTCCCTCCCAACTTCTCTCCCCTGCTGGCCTTCTTGTGGCAACCATCTTGTGTCCACATGCAGGCAGCCATCTTTGACCATATGGGGGCAACCATCTTGTGTGGCAGTCAATATGCATATTACTCTTTTATTAGATAGGATGATTTTGTTCTGAGCTTCCTAGGTTAACACAAAAGGAAACTTGAGCTATGAGTCACAGTGTCAATTATAAGAAAGCAAAACAATTTGCTACAATATAAAAATTTCTTTTGTTGTGTTTTGTTTTCCCCAACAGAAACACATTTGCATAAATAGATATAAGTTTAATTGTATAGGCTGATTTTTCCTTTTATTACTTAAAATGCTGTGGTTAGCTGCTTGGTAATAAGCCTTTACATTGAGAATCAACTCATGCAATCCCTGGTGCCACAGAGGTGCTTATGACTTAATAGATATTTCAAAAAGCAATCTAATTTGGCAAAATAGGTAATGACCTGAAAACTTAGGATGAACAAAACACAGTGAAGTAGGAGAGGCTCGCAGCAGGAGGATTATCAACCTAAAATCTGTAACTATGGTTTTATATGTAACACCAGTACTTATTACTAGTTTTATTACCAAAAACAAACAAATGTACAAACAAAAAAACCTTTCTTAGCCTGTATTTTTTTCATCTGAAAATTTTTATTTTGAAATAAATGACATTTAATCTTTCTGGCTGTGAGAATCTGAGTTTGCAATTATACTCTGGAATCAGACAAATAAGATGGGGTCTCTTAAAACTGGAGCATAACATCCAGGATGACAGTGAGTGCCAGAAAAGAAAATGATTCATTGAATTTAATAATGTACTAATCTGTCACATTTTAAAATACCTAACATTGGTATAACTGATTCCAAACAATTTTTCTCATATTGCAACTCTTCACATCTGTTCTAAGTGTTATCAACTGATAAACTATACTGGTACATACGGCTGGAAAATTAAACTTTTCAAATAGACCTGTCTACCACAAGGCCAACACACTCTCAATTTCCTTTACCTTACCATACATTTTTTTTAATTGGAAAAAATAAAAGGAAAGAATTAGTTCAGAAAATATTTTTGGGCTGTCAGCTAAATAAAGCACCCATCCAGTAGTTAGAAGATAAATTAAAGAAAATGTCTACACTTTCAAATATCAATGTTATATCAATAAATTTACAACATTATTTTTCTTATTATATAAGAAATACTGGTATATGTTCATTGTATAAGTCATGGACAACAGTATCATTATTCTTGGAAGTGTGTGGAAGTGGAAGAAAGCATAGATGGGATAAATGGTGATGGATAAAATAAAATTAAAAAAGTACTTCAACAAGCGATTTTTTTTTAAAGTGTAAATAAAATAAAAATGACCCATAACTATACCTTCTAGGAAAAAAAATCACAACTGCTATTTTGGTGAATTTTCCTCTAGCACTTTTTTTAAAAAATATATTTTATTGATTCTTTACAGAGAGGAAGGGAGTGGGATAGAGAGTTAGAAACATTGATGAAAGAGAAACATCAATCAGCTGCCTCCTGCACACCCCCTGCATTGGGGATGTGCCCGCAACCAAGGTACATGCCCTTGACCAGAATCGAATCTGGGACCTTTCAGTCTGCAGGCTGATGCTCTATCCACTGAGCCAAACCGGTTTCGACAAACACTTTTGCTTTGTATTTAAATATGATAACATAAAACATTGATTTTACTGTTTTACCAACCATGCTAACTACTTTACATTCAATTTTTCACTTAACCTCATGAGTATGTATATGTTATTATTTAGTATTTATTTAGTATTTAGCATATATATATATATACACATATATACATACATACACACATACACACATATATATACTAAACTTTATAATATTCCATATACTGTATACCATTTTAAATCCTTGAAGCTTGAAGCCATTTTCAGCCATAGGCATATTAGAGAAAGCTTGTCTGTATAATATAACAAGAGTGGAGGAAATGACAGAGAGGAGTCAAAGGGAGAAACTGGACACCCTGTGTCCAGGGAGAGAGGGGGACAGGAAGTAGTTGCCAAAGGCATCCCCAGTTGCAGGGAGATCTTGCTATCTTTCCTCCAAATGGATTCCAAAAACCCTTCTTATCTTTCTTCTAAGTATACTTACAACTTAAGCTAATTTGAGTAAGCTTCTGTTCTGAAGATACCGTGTCACTGTGTATTAATAGTGACTTAACTTGATATGTAAAAGATCATTTCAAACGTTTTATGTTCATTTCTTATTTGATGTTTTTTAAACTTCATATCAACCCTAAGAGGCAAGTATTGTTACGTTAATTTTGCCTTGAAGCTTAAGGCAATCAAACAAAAGGAAAGGCATATTTAGGAATGGCAGGTTTACTGCCCCTGCCTCCCCTCCACTTTTGTCACCTCCTCAAACCCTGCTAAAATGACAGAAAGGGGAGTTTTTAAAAGGCTTATACTCACTAAAACTAAGAGCACAAGAGCAATATAAAGCAGATGGACAAGTATACTTGAATACATTTAAGAAAGCTGAATTCTAAACCGGCAGTGAGAAAATTTGAAAGCCAACTCATTCTGCCTTTTGTAACTGACCCCAAAACTCAGAAGAGACAAAAAAAAGTGGAGAAGATGAGGCTAAAAACTGGAGAAATGGTTTATGGTGCTGAAGCAGCAATTCAAGCCCCAGATCTGGAATCTTGCTCACATACAGAAGTACCTGCTCCTCTGACCCAGCCCCTCACCCCTCTCCAGCAAGATCTTGGAGCTTTAGTCCCTGGAGAGGATAAAACAGTGTCCCTCAAATGGGAGACACTAATGCATTTAAGGTGTGGGTGCTGTGTCAAAAGCAGGGGAATTGGAAAGCATGCGTATACTGATGCTCCCTTCACCAACTTGCCTTTCAAAATGCTGGCAGCCAGTCTTCTCATTCAAGCAGGTGAAAAACTGAAAGACAGTGACATCAAGAATTCCCTGATAAAAGAGTGCAGCCATTTCACTGCACAGATGCTCCATCCACCTGTGCAAAGCTGCCAGTCAGACTTCTAATATAAATAGCCTAGGATCATCAGATAGTACACAGATAAATTACAAAATAAATAGGAAATAAAAATAGCAACTTGGGTTAAAGTTTTTAAAAAACTCAAAATATTCCCATTGATGTGAATATGAATAATATATGAGATATACTCATGAGCTAATAAACCTACGGAGGGGGGGGGGACCATAATACCTTAAAGAAGTACATTCAGAGAACACAGAGAAGAGCTTTGGGGTATTAAAATAGCAGAAATAAAAATTCAATAGAAATTTTGGAAGATTAAGTTAGGATAGCTTATAGAGAATAGAGCAAAAGGCAAAGCTTTGGAAACTAGAACAGGCAGAGCATAGGAAAGTTGGGGGGACCAGTATATGAAATTTAGAAACAGAATGGAGGAAAGTTAAAGGGAAGAAACTAATATAGAAATAATGCAAGAACCTTCTCCAGAATCGAAGAACATTTCCAGATTCGAGTAATAATGAATGAGGAGAGACCCACTACAAGACACAATATTGTGAAATTTGAGAATACTGAATACAAAATAATGAAAAATAAAAAATAAAAAAGTATTCAAATTATAAGTTTATGCTTTATTGAAAAGGACATTAATCCATTTTTCGGTAAAGTACTGTATGCAGGTTAAGAGCACCAGCTCTTCACCCAGCTCACAAGCTTCTAATCTCAGACTCTATTCTTACCAGCCCTGTAACTCTGAGAAAGTTCCTGCAACACTGTCTCAGCTTCTTTATAATCTCAATAAAATAACCTCTCACACTAGCTCTCGAGGAGAGCATCTTTCTCAACAAACTCTTACCAGCGTAAGTATTGATTTTCTATCAGTGTTGTAATTTAGTGTAAAGAAGACATAATGTTATGGCTTTATCAAAGGAAAAAATTAGTTTTTGTTTATGTGAATAACAGTCAGTGAATTTCAGCAACTTCCTAAAGGCATAGCATAAGAGTTTGTTACCAATAACCACCTTTGGGGCTCGTACCTTTGAAAGAAAACATACTGTCACACAAGTTATGTGACACAGCCTTTATTATATTTGGTGTCATAAAAGTAAGCTTTATATTGAGCTGAAGGAAATTAAAGATCTTGGACTATAAACACAACCTTTCATTTTAGATGCAGTTGTGTGTTTTATAACTATCTTAAATTTACACAATGTTTCTCTCTTAAAAACATACATTCAATGTTCATTTATAAAAACATTGTATAGCCTGGCTGGTGTAACTCACTGGTTGAGCATTGACTTATGAACCAGGAGGTCACGGTTTGATTCCTGGTCAGGTCACATGCCCGGGTTGAGGGCTCGATGCCCAGTATGAGATGTGTAGGAGGCAGCCAATCAATAATTCTCATCATTGAAGTTTCTCTCTCCCTCTCCCTTCCTCTCTGAAATCAATACAAATAAAAAAAACACACTAAGTGTATACAGTGTACTTGAATGTACTGGATGCTGAGACACAATGGTAAACAAAGCAGTCCTTGCCTCAAAGCTCAGTCCTTGTGTAGGATTTACATGGCAGCCTCAGAAACTCTAGTTAATCTCAGTAATTGAAGGAGAAAATTATTTCTGCACATAAAAATATCTCTATAGTATGATAATTGGGGTGACTAACTCAACTTCCTGGTTGCCAATGAAGAGCCAAATCTACTTAGAAATCACTGCACATCAGAATATTGAAACTGATCATGTTCAAGGGTGTCATATGATTACATGTAAATATATTACATGCACATGTGATTCAGACACCAATTACTGTCTATTCTGTTTATGAAATTGGATAGAGAATACTTTTATCCATATGAAACATATATCATTTTCCCAAACTCTTTTTTTTCTTTATACTTTCTCTGTAACTTAGTTTTTTGTCAGAAGAGAGATTTGATTCTATTTTAACCTGGTTGTTTGTGTCTTTGAATTGCATTGTCAATGACACTTCAAAAAACAACTAGATGTGAGACCTGACACATACTTCAAAATGTCAGCCTTGAATTTCATCTTCATGGTAAGAAGGAAAATCCTGATAGGATTTTTACTCATCAGACATAGAGCATCCACTGTTCTGCTCCTCAATCTCAATGATAGTTTCTCATTTGTCCAGAAGCTGTTTCTATGACAGAAACATGCTTTTTTTTTCTTAAGCAGATCTGGAATTGTAATTAAAAACAACAAAATCAATTTAGAAGCTGGCTCCTAGCCCCAAGGAAAGCAGATCAAACAATTCTCATTGTTTTTTCTCCCCTCAAAGTGCTCCAGGGACTTGGTTTGTTTTTTGAAAACTGGTTTAGTGATTAGAATGGAGCCAAAGTGTGATGGTAGAAAGACAGATTAATTGTTAGACCATGTTAGAAGGATAATTGAATAGTGTTATAAGCATCAAGGATCATAACTCAGTCCCATGCTGGTGAGTAGCAAGTTTGAGGAATCATCAAGAGGCCATGCCTCTTAACATGCTTCAGTGAAACAATACAGATATATCTTTCCATTTTTCCTATCCATTTTCTTATTCTTACTCTTCTCTTTGTGTAGCACTGAATAAAGAATTCTATATAATAAAAGCCTAATATGCTAATTGTCTAGTTGTCCAGTCATCCATTCAACCAATCAAAGTATAATATGCTAATGATATACCAAATCCACTCAATTGCTCCCTATGACAAGCACTGACCACCAGAGAGCAGACAGTTGATTGGTCAACCAGTCACTATAATGTGCACTGACCACCAAGGGCAGACACTCTGACCAGTAGATTAGCTTGCTGTTGGGGTCTGGCTGATTGGGACTTTAGAAATGGGCCAGACATGTCCTGGAGCCCTCCCTGGTTGGCCAACCTTCTGCATCCCTCCCTAGCCCCAATCATGCACTGGTGGGGTCCCGTGGCCTGGCCTGCTCCCTCTTGCAATTCAATACTCCTCAGGAGATGTTGGAGAGCCAATTTTGGCCTGATCCTACAGGCATAAAAGGTTAATATTCAGATCAAATGAACAGCAGAATGACTGGTCACTATGATATGCACTGACCAAAAGGGGGCAGATGCTCAAAGGAGGAGCTGCCCCCTGGTGGTCAGTGCACTCCCACGAGGGGAGTGCCACTTAGCCAGAAGCCAAGCTCACAGCTGGCAAGTACAGAGGTGGTGGTGGAAAACTCTCCCCTCTGCAGCAGTTGAACAGCCCCTACGGGTTCCCGGACTGTGAGAGGGCTCAGGCCGGGCTGAGGGTACCACCCTGCCTCTAGTAGTTTTATAATCAGATGATATGATTATCAATCTTGATGCCATTTAATAACTATATCAACTTGGGCTTAAACTCTCTAAACTGTAAAAAGAGAAAACATAAGTCCTCACTCCTAAGTGTGGGCTGGGCACAGTGACCTCTTCCAACGACTACAGTACATGAAGGAGGGAAACAAGTAACTTCATCATGGTGAAATCTAAGCCCTCTCCAAGTTTAGCATCAGCACTGATGAATCGTGTTGATAGCATATTCCCTTGATATTATGTAACGGCAATAGCACTTAACCCTAACCCTAATCTAATTATGAGAAAAACATCAGAAAACCTAAACTGCAGAACATTGTACTTTTGCAACCAATACTCTCAAGAAAGGGTAAATGGCAGTAAATGGCATCTATTTTTTCTTGTAAAATCACATTTTCAGTTATTACATATTAGAGGCCCCGTGCATGAAATTCGTGCAAGGGGTGGGTGGGTGGGTGGGTGGGTGTGTGTCTCAGCCCAGCCTCGCCCTCTGCAATCTGGGACCTCTCAAGAGATGTCTGACTGCCTGTTTAGGCCTGATCCTACTAGGTTACAGTGGAAGAAGTAACATTATAGAGTTTTAGGATTGGGCCTAAACGGGAAGTCGGACATCCCTCTCACAATTCAGTACTGCTAGCTCCCAACTGCTTGCCTGCCTGCTTTCCTGATTGCCCCTAACCTCTTTTGCCTGCCAGCCTGATCACCCCCTAACCACTCCCCTACCAGCCTGATTGATGCTTAACTGCTCCTCTGCCAGCCTGTTTGCCCTTAGCTTCCCTCCCCTGCAGGCCTGGTCCCCCGCAACTGCTCTCCCCTGCAGACCTGGGTCTTCCCCAACTGCCTTTTTCTGCAGGCCTGGTCGCCCCCACCTTCTCTCCTCTGCCATCCAGGTTCCCCCCAGCTGCCCTCCTCTGCAGGCTTGATGGCCCCCAACTGTCCTCTCTTGCAGGCCTGGTCCCTCCCAACTGCCCTTCCTTGCTGGCCATCTTGTGGTGGCCATCTTGTGTCCACATGAGGGCAGGATTTTTTACCACATGGGGGCAGCAATCTTGTGTGTTGGAGTGATGGTCAATTTGCATATTATGCTTTTATTAGATAGACTAGAGGCCCAATGCACAAAGATTCATACAAGAATAGACCCTCCTTCCCTGGCTGCCAGCACTGTCTTTGCTCCAGCCCAGAGCCACGTTTCCGCCTTCCCACACTGCCGAGAGACCCAGAGCAGCTGGGGCAGTGAGGAATGCCTGCTTCGTCACCATGGCAATGATGCAAGCATCCCACCCCGGCTACTTTACACCTGTGTATGCAAATTAATCTGCCATCTTTGTTGGGTTAAATTGCAGACTCACTCCTGATTGGCTGGTGGGAATGGTGAAGGTACGGTCAATTTGCATCTTTCTCTTTTACTAGTGTAGATTTTTAAATAATTATATATTGTTGAAAATATATATTTCCAGTCCACTGACATTAGGCGTGGCCATGTTGACTTGACTTGACAAAAAAAATAGGAGCAGAGGAGTTGTGTGTCTTCTGAGCTTGTGATTTTGCTGTGTTGTTTTCCCTCAGAAATCTTCATTATGGCCTCTCTGTCAGTCAGCCTGAAACCTACATGAATGTAATGAAGTGCCCATGGCAGCTGATTTGTAATGGACATGCAGCATGAGAGAGAAATAAATGCTCTTGTTGTGAGCTACCAGGTGGTAAAGTCATCTTATGCCAACCAAACTGAGCTTATGCTGAGGATCCAGCTTTAATCAAGTCATGAGGTTCCCACTTCTTTCTTTTGTTTCCCTCACTTTCTCCTTTGTTTCTCTTGCCTTCTCCTTTTTCCTCCAGGTCCCCTCCCCTTCTCTGCCCCCTCTTCTTCTACCAATGTCTCCTCAGGTGATATTTATTCATTTCTGAGCAGCTTCTTTCTCTAATAATTGTGTTTAGACTTCAGCCTTCCAGTTTCTCTTCTTAATTTTGCTCTTCACTGTGTCCATCATTTTCACTTTTCTGGTGTTTCCAACCAGGGGCACCAATAAATGATGGGGGCTCAAATATAATTCTTCTCCTTCTCATCTTTCTTGCCCTTTATTCCCCCCACATTGCCATCCTGCTGAAATCAGATTAATATTATCATCCAGAAACTCTTTGGATGGGAAAAGAAGCCACCACCAGGGAAATTAAGGGTGTTTCTTAAAGATATTAAGAGCTAATTATAGGCATGTAAGTATCATGTGTTCTTTTTCTCTTTTAGCATCAGCAACCTCCTGAATCACTGCCCAGTTGCCAGCTGCAGGTCTTAGCTCCAAAGTAAGTCTGGTCAGTCCTGAAAGTCTAGCTGACTAATCCAACCTTCATGTTTACCCAGGACTTACTTAAGCATCCAAAATTACTTAACACGTGAGTTTCCCTCATCCTGAGGTATCTGCTCCTGGTAAATGACATAAAAGGAAGAGGGGGGCAGAAAGGACTCCTCTTAAGCATGCCCAATTTCAATTTCATATGCATGCAATTTATATTGGTGAATTAGAGGCCTGATGCATGAAGATTCATGCAAGAATGGGCCTTCCTTCCCTTGTCTGCTGGTACTGGCTTTGCTCCTGCCTGGAGCCACCTTTCTGCCTTCCCACACTGCCCAGAGACCTCAAGTGGCTGGGGTGGTGTGGAACACCTGCATTGTTGCCATAGTGATGACACAGGTGTCCCGCCCCTGGCTGCTTGGTGCCTGCATATGCAAATTAACCCATCATCTTTGTTGGGTTAATTTGCATACTCACTCCTAATTGGCTGGTACAATTTGCATCTTTCTCTTTTATTAGTGTAGATAGTGTCATTCGATTTACCAACTTTCACATAATCAACCACCTTTGTAGGAAGCAAATGTGCACAGCCCAAGCCAGAAGAATCTCTGGAGGGTTGGTCCTATTGGACAATAGTGGGAGTAGGTGGTTTTCTGAAGTCAGACACTGTGTACATCAATTTCAAGACTGACTTCATTGGCACAAAAAATGAGTATTACTCATATACCATTAGGTAAGCACACACACTTGTTTCTAGTCTGGTAAAATGATTGAGGGATTTGATTTTCCTTATGAATTTCAATTTTAGATTTTATATTGTCCTCTGTGGAGTCCATTTATCTTTCTCATCTGAAGATATAGAATATTTCTGCCCAGGGTGGGTTTTCTGAGCATCTAGAAGGAAAATTTGAGGAAAAATTCAGTTTGGAAGATAGTTGGTTGTTCAGGAGTAGCCCATGTAGTTCCTTCAGGGGAAGTCCTGCCAGCACTGTGGAACTGGGAGTTTAAAGGAGTCTGCTGCATGGGACTGAGGATAGGTGGGTGGGGAGAGAGAAGAGTGGTTACAGTGGAAGGAGTAACATTATAGAGTTTTTGGAAAATGCAAAGGTTCTAGAAAGGAACTGCTCTAGGTTACACTTTCCTGGTTCAAAACTTAAATGCATAGTTCAGAAAGACAGAAAATTGTCCAGTTTTTCTTATTCCCCCCCCCACCCCCCAATTGCCAACTAGACAAAATTAGGGAAATGCTTATTCCAAATCCTACCGAGACCTTATGGTAATTGGAATTCTATAGCTTCTGGAAAGCTGATTAGACAATTTTCACAATGTACAATAGTACTGCCCTTATCCTAGGGAATGTGTTCCAAGACCCCCAGAGGATGCCTTAGGCCACATAGCACTAAACCCTATCTATACTTAGTTTTTTTCTTCTGCACATACATACCTATAATAAAGTTTAACTGATGAGTTAGAGGCACAGTAAGATATCAATAACTAATAATAAAATAGAACAATTATAATAATATACTGTAATAAAAGTTATGTGAATGTGGTCTCTCTCAAAATACCCCATTATACTGTGCTCATCACTTTACAACTTCTCTTTGGCATATCCAAACTGCCAGCATCACACCTCTTGAGCTTTTGGGCCATGATGAAATAAAATACAAGTTACTTGAACACAAGCACTGAAATACAGTGACATTTGATCTGATAACCAAGTTGGCTCCTATGTGGCTAACAGTGAGGTAGGGTGTATAGTGTGGATACCCTGGACAAAGGGATGATTCATGTCTCAGGTGGGATGGAGTGGCCTAGCTAGAGATTTTATCACAACACTCTGAATAGTGTGCAACTTAAAACTTATGAACTGTTTATTTCTGGAATTTCCACTTAATATTTTTACAGTAGTTGTCCTCAGGTAACTATAACCATGGAAAGTTAAAGTACAGATAAGGAGGGACTACTGTATAAGAATTTCTGTGAAATTTCTAGTACTCTTACCGTACAGCTTAGAAAAAGAAGAAAAGGGAGAGTGGTGAATAGGATAGTCCACCTAGGAAATATTTGTCTTACAGGCTTTATTTAATTCAGCAAACTGATTCTTAATTTTTCTGAGTTCGCCATGGAAACCTTTGCTGGTCATTAAATTCCTATCATTTTCTGTTCCTTGCTCAGTTGTTTTTGCTTGTGTGTGTCATTAGATTATTTTATTATCCACTTTAAATGTTAGTTTAAACGTTTTTTTTAGCCATTTTGCTAAATACTTTATACCCTTTTCATGCTTATAAAACTGTCTTGATAAGGATTTTAAAAATATATTCATAATTATGATTTATAACTTCTCCTTGAAGATAAAGCAGGGGAGTCCTATATTAAATATTCTGGTTACCACATACAATTGCTAGGAAGAAAAAAAATCAGTAGGAACAATTAAAAATGTGTCAGATGTAATAAAAAGAACAATTTCAATCAAACATATAGTTATTATCTTAACAGTTTGAGATACAAGGTAAGCCCAGAAAGTACAGCATTTGAATTCATGAGAAAAAGAAATGCACTATTTTTTCAAAAAAAAATATTTTTTATTAATTTCAGAGAGGAAGGGAGAGGGAGAGAGATATAAAAACATCAATGATGAGAAAGAATCATTGATCAGCTGCTTCCTGCATGCCTTACATTGGGAATCGAGTTCATAACCAGGACATGTACCCTGACAGGGAATTGAATCGTGACCTCCTGGTTCATTGGTTGATGTTCAGCTGCTGAGTTGAGTCAGCAGGGCCTGATGATGGTTATTTTTTGGTTTTACTTTTTTGTACATAATGTTTTAATTTCTTTCTTTTCCTTCTTATTTGTGCAGCCAAGTTGACTTATCTTCAGGTGCACCCAATCCTATCTAATAAAGAGGGGATATGCTAATTGACCCTCACACTGTCACAGAGATGGTGCTTACAGCCAATAAGAAGTGAATATGCTAATTGACTGCCCCACCCTCAAAGAGGTCGGAACCCACAGCTACAGGATGGTGGTACCTAGTCTCTTCAGCCCCCCAGTCACCCAGGGCCAGTCTGAGGCACAGGCAAGCTTTGGATGCAGTTGTCCAGCTGCCCAGGGCCAACTGAGGTCAGGTAACCAGGACGGGCCGAGGCTTGTGTTGCCGGCAGTGGCAGCAGCAGAGGTATGATGGGGCATCGCCTTCCCCTGATTGACAGTTGCCTCCTGCTCCTGAAGGCTCCCAGAATGTGAGAGGGGGCAGGCAGGGCTGAGGGACCCCCTCCAGTGCATGAATTTTCATGCACCGGACCTCTATTTTTATCATAATTTCTACTTTTAAATCTTCATCAAATGATAAATTAACTCATTGATGTATTAGATTCATATCTCAGAGCAAGTCATGCCCAGGAAACTATTCTTATATTCCCTTATTACACTCATTTTTTAACAATAGAAGTAAGCATTTTTCACTAACATAACATTAGCTTTTGAGGATTTTTTTTTTTACATTTAAGAGAAACTCTTTGAATGTTGTTATTATCATTTGATTATTACTGCTACTTCTCATGCAATTTTATTTTTATATATAAATTGCCTGAGATGATGATTTTGGCTTCCCAGGAACCACTTATGCTTCCTTTCTATTTTGTTTTATTTTGTTAAATCAGTAAACAACTGACTCTAAATTATCAA
Source organism: Lasiurus cinereus (assembly GCA_011751065.1). Taxonomy (NCBI): domain Eukaryota; kingdom Metazoa; phylum Chordata; class Mammalia; order Chiroptera; family Vespertilionidae; genus Lasiurus; species Lasiurus cinereus. The sequence goes on along the minus strand of JAAGEH010000045.1, from coordinate 30,932,062 downwards.
GGTATCATTACATTAAATATGAAATGGGATTTTTAAAAAATTATGTTAGTGAATACTATTTGAATTCCTCTTAAGGAGAAAAATGTTTTTTAAAACTGCCTATGTAGTGTGAAGATGATTACAGTCTAGAAGGAAATATATGGAAGTATTAGCTAAGCTAGTCAGCATGGAAAGTTATCACTGATTCAGGGGTTTCAGTAAGGAAGAAAAAATAAGAGAGGGATTAGTCAGACAGAAGTGCTCAAATTATGTGGCAGATGACTGGGGCCTGAAGAGAATGAGTTGGTGATAATTCCTGCTCACTCACTGGCCATTGAAGGAGTTTTAGGCAAAATATTATCAAATATTACTTTAAAATGTCTTCCATGAAATTTTGTGCTGTTTAACTCCCCTCTGCCATTACCTTAAAACTTTAGAAAAATCATGTAGACAAATAATTGACATCATTTTGGAGAAATCAAGGAATAGTCTTGCTCCTCATGTTTTGTGTAAGATGAAGCAAAAAGAATAATCCCTAGGAATGGGATAGCAGTAAGAATAAGAAAAGCTGCTGCACAGCTAAAGGAACAAAATAAAAAGGTAGCCCACTATGTAGGAGAACATATAGTACTTGCCAATAAAACATCTGGTAAGGGGTTAATATCCAAAATGTATAAGGAACTCATACAATTTAACAAAAGGAAGACAAAAAGTCCAATTAGAAAATGGGCAACAGACCTAAATAGACACTTCTCCAAAGTGAACATACAGATGGCCAAGAGACATGAAAAAATGCTCAGTCTTTAATCATTAGAGAGATGCAAATTAAAATGACTGAGGTATCACTTCCATACCTGGCTATTATCAACAAATAAACAAATGACAAGTGCTGAAGAGGATGTGGAGAAAAGGAAACCCTCATACACTGCTGTTGGGAATGCAGACTAGTACAGTCACTATGTGCCAGAAACCGAACATTGTTTCACTAATAGAAAGATGTGGACAGGAAGCCCAAAAGGCTAGTCAACAACCTTAATTGCTCTAACTACTCATTGTTTAATTGAGACAATGTTAGCTGAAGTGGCCTCCACCTCTGTTTGTCTTTTGCATTTTTGCTATTGAAATTTCATGCCTAAAGGCTATGGGTATGTCCCAAAGTCTCAATAAAAGAAATAGCAAGGCCAGAGCAAGGGGAGTCTTCTCATTAGAGGAGAGGAAAGCTCTGCCTGGCCCCCCAATATTCCCAAATTAATACTTTTTTTAGTTTCTCTTTTCATTTGCGTGAGGCCTCCTCCAGAACCCGAACCCTGAATGGGAACCCTAAACCACGCGGGACGTGAAAGTGGTTCTCACAACTATGAAAAAAGTATGGTGTTGCTTAAAAAAATTATATATGAAACTACCATTTGACCAAGTGATCTCAATTCTAGGAATATATACTCAGAAATCTGAAAGACCAGTCATAAAGAATATATGCGCCTTTATGTTCATAGCAGTACAATTTACAATAGCTAAGATCTGGAAACAGCCCAAATGCCCATCAGTAGATGAATGGATTAAAAAACTGTGGTACATCTACATGAGGGAATACTATACAGCAATAAAAAAGAAGGATCTCTTACCCTTTGAGATGGCATGCAGGGACCTAGAAAGTATTATGCTAAGAGAAAGACAAATATCACATGACCTCACTCAGATATGGAATCTAAAGAACAAAGTAAACAGATGAACAAAATAGATCCAGATACATAGAAACATGGGACAGACTGATGAATCTCAGGGGAAGGCTGGGGTGGCTGGTGGGTGGGAAAAGATTAACAAAAGAACTTATATGTATATATACTTAAGCCATTGACACAGACAATAGTGTGAGGAAGGGCTGGGGTGGAAGTCAGCTAGAAGGGGTTAATGAGGGGAAAAGGGGACATATGTAATATTTTCAACGATAAAGATAAATTTTAAAAAAATAATAAGAAATAAGAACTACTGGTGTTCAGGAAAATAATGGTTAATAGATATCTCTCCAAAGGCAGGGTGGTGGGGAAAGAAGTGGGTTTTCCACTTCCTGAAGTGACAGAAGGGTTGAATTGATTTTATGTTGATTTCAAAAAAGAGTGTTGCCCTAACTGGTTTGGCGCAGTGGATAGAGCGTTTGCCTGCAGACTAAAAGGTCCCTGGTTCAATTCTAGTCAAGTGCATGTACCATGGCTGTGGGCACATCCCCAATAGGAGGTGTGCATGAGGCAGCTGATCAATGTTTCTCTCTCATTGATGTTTCTAGCTCTCTATCCCTCTCCCTTCCTCTCTCTAAAAAAAAAAAAATCAATAAAATTAAAAAAAAGAGTGTTAATTAGGTTGACACTTGGGATAGATCTAGAAATGATAAACAATACACCAAATCTATAAAATTATTTTTTAAATTTTTGTACAAGATGGTGCTATCAATGCAAATATATTTTCTTTGCCAATTGATTGTTATATTTCTTATGTTTTTCATGTGTGGGTTTGCAGACTATAATTATCTTCATTTTCAAAATGTAGACACTAGGATGTGAAGAGGGTTAGAAATTTTCTGAAAGTTATCTGTAAATTAGAAAGTGGAATGGAGCAGAATTCAAAATCCGTGACTGAGATTCAATTCATAATCTGTAAATGCTGTGGTGAGAATAATTAATGCCTTGCCACTTCACTGGCAATGTGACACTGGGCATGTATCTTAATAGAGGCATGACCCCATTTTTTGTTTTTGTTTGTGGTTTTGTTTTTTTGTTTTTAAATAATATTTAAAAGTTTTGAGAATTAAATTATATAAAATATGCAAAGCATTAAGTATCTGGAACCAAGTAAGCATTCAGTGAACGCTAGTATTATTTATTTGCTTGTTTTATAAAATTACTATTTGAAGAATAAGATTAATAATAATAATTTTATTCACATTCCTTTTAATTTCTAGAATTCCATCAAACATTGTCTATAAATAGTTGAAAAGATTTTGGAACAGAATTTTAAAGCATTCTGATTTTTTATCCCATATCAATTTCAATCTCATGGACACTACAATTTATATTGATTGTATAAATTCTGAAGGGAAATCTCAAGTGATGTTGCAGAATTTACCAGGCAACTGGAAAACACACAACAGGTACTCAGAAGATTCAGAAAAAAAAAAGTAATTTTAATTGAAAGCAGCACTGCTGGCTCAGGAAATTCAAAGATCCAAAGCCTGAACACATTATACAATGAAATTACTTCTTATATATACTATACTAGAGGTCTGGTGCACAAAATTCGTGCATGGGGGTAGGGTGTCCTTCAGCCCAGCCTGCACCCTCTCCAATCTGGGACCCCAGATTTTAATTTGCAAACAGAGATGTCTGACTGCCCGTTTAGGGACATATGTAATATTTTCAACAATAAAGATTTAAAAAAAAAAAGGATAGGAAATGAGAACTACTGGTGTTCAAGTAGTTTTCAGGGCCTCAGAAAGTTCTTTTTCAGTGGGATTGGGTCTAAACAGGCAGCTGGACATCTCTCTCACAATCCAGGACTGCTGGCTCCCAACTGCTCGTTTGCCTGCCTTCCTGATTGCCCCTAACTGATTCTGCCTGCCAGCCTGATCACTCCCTAACCACTCCCCTTTCAGCCTGATTGATGCCTAACTGCTCCTATGGCAGCCTGTTTGCCCCCAACTTCCCTCTCCTTCCAGCCTGGTCACCCCGAACTGCCCTCCCCTGCAGGGTTGATTGCCCCCAACTACCCTCCCCTGCTGGCCTGATTGCCCACAATAGTCCTCCCTTGCAGGCCTGGTCCCTCCCAGCTGCCTTCCCTCCCCTGCTGGCCATCTTATGGTGGCCATTTTGTCCACATGGGGGCAGTCATCTTGTGTGTTGGAATGATGGTCAATTTGCATATTACTCTTTTATTAGATAGGATAAAGGCCTGGTGCAGAGGTTAAGGCCAGCTGGTTTGCCCTGGATGGTGTCCCAGATCAGGGTGGAGGTTCACTTGGAGCATGTGATGGCCTGAGCGAGGGGCCTGTGGTAGTTTACAGGCCAGCCATGCCCCCTGGTGACCCAAGTGGAGGCCCTGGTATCTGGATTTATTTATCTTATACAACTGAAACTTTTTAGCATGGAGCAGAGCTAAGCCTTCTGCTGACTTCGTGGAAGCAGCCATTTGTGTTGGAATTTATTTATCTTCTAAATTGAAACTTCGTAGCCTTAACCAGAGGCCTGGGCCAGCCAAGGTGTGTGGAAAGCTTGGCGTCCTCCATCACTGGAGCAACCCAAGCCTCCCTCCTGCTCTCTCTGGGGCCATAGCCATCATGCTTGGTTTAATTTGCATACTCGCTCCTGATTGGCTGGTGGGTGTGGCTTGTAGTGGAAGTAAGGTTAATTTGCATATTACTCTTTTATTAGATAGGATTCCTAAAATTCTTTGTTTCTTAACTTCTGGGCTTTTGTGTTGGGCTAAGTTAGTTAGAATGGGGAAGTAAGGTTACAGCTAAAGGCCTGGCCTAGGTGGTACCAGTGACCTCCCCTTTGGCTAAGCTGTTAAATTCTTGGTTTTTGGCTCTTGTAAATTGGGAGTATTTAGGAAAAGAGATTATTGCCTAAGGTAAGGACAGTGACTTAATTATAGGCTAACAAGAATATGCATTAGGATATTTCTCACTGGCATGGATTCAGATTGCTAGCCAACTCCCCAGGTTGCCCTCTATGTTCTCATTCAATGACATGGGTGTTATTGGTGGAAGTGCCTCAAGGAAAAGAACTTTCTGAGGCCCTCAGGGGAGGATGGGATTTTGGGGAAAGTTTTATTGATGATATAAAATTAAGGGTCTCATATCTGTCCACCCCTCCATGGAAAAATTCCTACCTTGTCTTCAGCAGGGCCAGAATAAAGCCTCAGCCCAGCATTTCTGTTCCATATTACAATACAGTTCAATTCAGCATCTGGCTAACTAAGCTTGTGTTCCCAGATGCAATCTGTGTATGTGGAGTCTGCACACCCATGTGCTATGCAGCTGCTTAAGGCCTCATGATCATGGAGAGATAACAGGTGAGCACATAGGTGAACAAGAGGCAAAAGCAAGGGAACTCTTTGTCTAGGGATTTTAACCTTCCAAGATTTTGTGCTTCTGATGGGATCCACCCCTAGTCAATCCATTGTTTCCCAGCTAGACTGACAGGCAAGCACCTTCCCCACTCACCTACGTCACTGTGCATGTGTCCATCTCCCTCTTTTTTCAGTCCCTTCTCCTGGTGACCTGTAGGAAATGGATGAGTGATTCTCGGGGGAGCATGAAGCTGAAACTTCCTGGTGAAGCTGATCAGATAGATGATCATGCTTAGTAAGTCTGGCCTTCCCTTTGTTCTCTTCCTACTATTAATATTAACTAGGCAATTATGACGACAACATAGGAACCTCAAATCTCTCTGATCTTCCATTGGGACTGTTGGCCTGGGTTCAGGCATAATCTCCTATAGTTGCCTCACAAACAAAGAAATTAGTTAAAAGAATCCATAGAATCTATAGAGTTTGCTCCACCTTTTCTTAGAGGATTTTCTGTAATAATCAAGATTTAGTTATCAGAGATGAGGACTTCCTCAGTCTTCTTGATTGTAGTTTACATGACATAGATTAGATAGTAAAAGGGACCTTTTATCATGATAAAGACAACTCTTTCTTAAAATTGAGAAAAGGGAGTACCAGCAGTGTTAGTAACTTGCTCAAGTTCCACAGCAGGACACAGGTTTCTTTCTAAAGAAGTAAAAGTAGAAAACTAGTATGGTCACAAAGAATGACATATAGTAAAGTACCATATTTTGAAGTTATATTTTTATAAGTTTTTGCATATGTATAGACTCATGAAACCATCACCACAATAAAATAATGAATATATTCAACCGGGTTGTACTGTGGATTATCTCACTCACAAGATAAGCAAAAACATGAGAAAGCCATGGAATTGTTCCCCAACAATGAATAATATCTTTTACTTTCTTTGCTCTTCTCAGCTTAAAATAAGAATAATAAGCAATAATACATTATGTGGTTTGTTTACAGGGGTCTTTTCTAACCTTCTGGTGGATGCCTACAGTTCCCCTCTTAGAGTCTGGTTTTGTTAATACAAGGGTTTAACCCCTGTTAAAATGCAAATAACCTCAAAAAATGAAAACCTTAAATTATTGTTAATTAAATGTGCCTTCCTATTAATGAAATACACTTGAGTAGGTTTTTAGGAGGATGGAGGATGAGAGCAAGAGGAAGTTAGAAAAGGGGCATTGACAACTGAGTATAGAATTAAATAGAATGCCAAGAAAATGAGCCCACAGGGCTTAAATAAGTGAGGAATTATTGTTATAAGGTGAGTTATTATGTAAGGACTAGAGGCCTGATGCATGAAATTTGTGCACCGGTACAGTCCCTAGGCCTAGCCTGTGATCAGGGCCATCTTCTCCAGCTGCCTGCCACCAGCCATGCTCCTTGCCACCACCCACCCCTGACTCCCTGTTCGCCATTGGGTGATTGGTGCCTTATGGTGGGGGAAGGGATCGAGAGGTCGGCAGTTCCCACCCACTCACTGGCCCCATCCCCACAGCAGGTGGCCATCGGGCAATTGGAGCTTGCCAGCAGGGGAAAGGAACCGAGTTGGTCAGTGCGCCTCACACTGACTGGTCCAGTGGCCTTCTGGTCATTCTGCCATTAGGGTCAATTTGCATATTACCCTTTAATTATATAGGATAGAGGCCTGGTGCACAGGAGGGGGCTGGCTAGCCTGCTCTGCAGGGGGCCCAGGATCAGGATGAGGGTTCCTGTTGTGGGGTGGGGCTGGCCTGGGTTAGGGGTTTTCAGAGGTTTGAAGGCCAGTCACACCTCCATCAGGGTGGGGGACCCTGCTTGGGGACAGGGCCAGCCTGGAAGAGGGGCCTGTGGTAGGCCATGTCCCCAACCGGGGTCGGGATCCCTGATGGGTCACAGAGCGGCCTGGGTGAGGGGCCATGGGTGGTTTGCAACTGGCCATAACCCCAACTTTGTCAGGGAGGACGTCTGGAAGATGTTTGGTCTAATTAGCATATTTTCCTTTTATTAGTATAGATAGGAGAGTACTAAAATTTGGTTATTTCCAATAATTTTCAGAAATCTCTATAACATAAAAAGTAAATATATGCTAGAATAAACAAGTCCAGAAGTTATTTATGATAAAGCCACTTTGTCAGTAACAACCAAATTATCCAACTATAGGGCCAGTTCAATAAATTATGGTATTTGCAAACACTGGACTTCTAGTGAACCATTAAAAGTTCTATTTTAGAATGGTGTATCATTTCTTAAAATGTTATGGATTAAGGAAGATATTCAGAATAGATAGGGAAGGTAAAAAATCATATTATAAAATAACATATATGATCCTAGATTTGTTGAAAAGTATATATACATACACACATATACATAGAAAAAGGATCTATTCCTCATGTTAACAGTGCCTATCTTTGCAGGGTGGGGAGAAGATACTATGAATATTTATTTCTTATTTTTATTTTTTAAATATATTTTATTGACTTTTTTACAGAGATGAAGGGAAAAGGATAGAGAGTTAGAAACATCGATGAGAGACGTCGATCAGCTGCCTCTTGCATTCCCCATACTGGGGATGTGCCCACAAACAAAATACATGCCCTTGACCGGAATCAAACCTGGGACCTTCCAGTCCGCAGACCAACGGTCTATCCACTGAGCCAAATCGGTTTTGGCTGAACATTTATTTTAAGGAAAATAAATTTTTTTTTACTGATATATGTCCTCTAATTTTATTTTGAACTATAATTTAAAAACTATTAAAGCTGTATAAAGGAAGCCTAATTAGAAGTTATAAAATTCTAATGCGTTTGTCAGATCACATTGAACTATTAATTATAAGGGAATATGGGAGTGAATATGTGCAAATGAGTACATTACTAAGAGCCCTAGTGAGGATTCTGCAAAGAATGTTATCAAAATTGGCCAAAGAATCACTATATGCAAGATCCTACTTATATCAAAAAACCAAACACACATACACACACACACACACACACACACCAAACAGACATCCGTTCCAGAACATCCATGGAATTTAAAAATATTTAAATTCAAATAAGATTTGCAAGATGAACAACTCCATTCAAGGAAATAGACATCTGTGTCAACAATGAAAATTTAATAACAACTAGTCACCAAAGATACTGGTAAGAATTGGTGTCAAAAGCCAAAACAGATGATATTCAGATGTGAAAAGTTTCCCCCATGTAAGTGAAACTACCTGCAGCCTGCATACTTCAATTTCTGAATCTAGGAAAATCAGTCATCCTAGTCACACCGCTAATGAAAAACATCAAAACTAAATGTAAAATTCAAAAAGGATTGCATGAGAACATGTATTTAATAAATACATTTAATCAAGTTTTATGTTCATCTGGGCTTGTCTTACTTCTTCCTCTTCCATGAACTCTGAGGATAAGATTTTAGGAGCTTGTTCTTCTCCAATAATTAATTTAAGGAAACAGTAGATCAGAAATTAAAATTTCCTCACATAGTTATTGGGTTTTCATTTCTTTGAGTGTCCGTGGCCTTATCTATATATACATATATATATAAAAGGCTCGGTGACAGACGGTCGCACTCACTGGTACATATGCGGCACACTGACCACCAGATGATCAACTCAGGAGCTGCCAAGCTACGCTGAGGGAACTGGATTCCTCATAGGCCTGCATAATTCCACCTTTGGCGGTGGGTTATGTTGTTGCTGGAGCACTGTCAGCCCTGAATCTGGTTTTCTACCAAGCTGCAATAATTAATTTTCTTTCAATGTGCACAAATCTCTTCACTGGACCACTAGTAAAACATAAAAATCTAACTTTTCCACCAACTTCTAATATGTCTGCTGCAAGCAGAATTAAAATTAACAAAAGAAACAACTCAGAAACAATACAAAGAGCTCTGTGGTGCATTAACACTGGGAGGAATTTAAATGCCACATGCAAATATCAAATGACATTTACAAACCATGTACCTTGTCTAATTCTTCTGTGAGCTAATGCGGTAATTACAGATTTTATACTTTCCAACAAAATCACCTTTGAGAATAAAGCAGCCAGGAAAATTTCAATTAGAAGGGAAAAGTCACAAAGAATTGCTGAAACTATCACCTACTCAGATAAAGTTCAGAGGGTTGATTCTGCTAATTACCAACTGACTAATTATTTTCCTCCTTAAGAATGAATGTGAGGAGTGGGTACTTGTGTAGAACAGATATCCTTATCTTCATATGTATCTACATCTGTATACATATCACTATATGTAATTATGTATCCATATATCTATCTCATTCGAGCTTCAGTCTGACTTATCGAGTACTCTGTTGCTATGGAAAATTGAGAATGCCAACTCTGGAGCATAGCCAGTTTATAACCAAAGACTGTTCCTTAACAAGCAAAGCTATACTCTAAACAGGTGGAAGATGGAAATGTTCTAAATTTGCACTGTCTACAGCAGTAGCCACTAGCCACATGCGGCTACTGAGCATTCAAAAATGTGGTTAATGTGACTGAGAAGTGATTTAATCGACCTTATGTAATTTTAGTTAATGCAAATAGCCAGATTTGTCTGTTCACTACCATAGTGGGCAGTGTGGCTCTAAAGTAAAGGTCACAAAATGACAGTGATCAAATGCAATCTAAGTAAGGAAGCCTCCATGTGCTCACCAGCTGCTTGTATATGAACAAGCTGAGCTTTTCTTCCTTTCTATAGAAGTAAGCCATCCACATGTATTGGTGACAGGGAAGGAAATGGGTGGAAGATACACAAACTATTTGGGATATTTAGGATTGTTTCCTGAAGATGAGGACTGCATGTTTACCTGTATGTCAGTAAGTAGCCCAGTATCTAGAACAGAATAGGGGTGGTTAATGTTTGTTTTTTAAAATGTTGTGTAAGGTGCTTCTGGTTATTAAAATGGAAGGCAAACCCAGGCACCTGACTTCTCTCAATATAAAACAGTCAAACAAACCCAATTGATGATGTTCTTTTTTCCATGATTTGCATTTGACTAAACTTTGACTATTTGTGCATAACCTGTAAATATTAACATGTTAGACACTTAAAACTTTCTTACTGTTAAACTGCATTGAATATCTTCATAACAGTATATCCACAGATATTTGCTTTAAATTTTCCTTAATTTTTTCCATACCTTATAAGAAATGATTATATTAAAAAAATAATTCTGAATACATTATTTATTATGTTGTGTGCTTTATGTGCACCAGGCCTCTAGTATTAAATAAACATGTGTGTGTGTGTCTCTGTGTGTGTGTGTGTGTGTGTGTATATATATATATATATATATATATATATATGAATTTATAGAAAGAATTTATTATAAGGAATTGGCTCATGTGATTGTCTCCAAGATCTATAGGTGCTCCAGGAGCTGGAAAACCAGGAGAGGTGATGGTGTAGTCCAGTCCAAAGGCCAGCAGGATTGAGACCCAGAAGAGCCTACATTTCAGTTTAAATACAAAGTCAGAAAAAAATGAATATACCAGTTCAAAGGCAGTTAGGCAGGAAGAATTCTCTCATTTGAGGGAGTATCAGCATCAGCCGTTTTGTTCTATTGAGGCCTTCAACTGATTGGATTGGGCCCACCCACACTGAGAAGGGCAATCTGCTCAACTCAGCCTACCTAGTTGAATGTTTATCTCATCCCAAAACACCCTCACAAAAATACCTAGAATAATGTTTGACCAAATATCAGGGCACCCCCTGGCCCAGTTCAGTTTCCATATATAATTAACTATCACATTTGGGAGAAGTTGAAGAAGAACAGGTTGTTTCATTTGGAATTGTTTGTCTCTTCTGTCTCTTTCTTTATGAATGACCTCAAGCCAAACAGGCTTCTTTGAAGGTGGCGTTAGTGTTGTGAAAGTTCTCCACAGTCCAAGGTCCTCTTGTTAGCCTTGACCAGAAATGGAGACTGGCAATTTGAGTAACTTACTGAGATTATAAAGAGTAAAGCCAGCTTTGAATCCATTTTTACCTATCTCTAAACTTTTCACTCTTTTCATTCTTCCCAGGAGGCACCTGCTTTCACTTCTCACCAGTTTTCTATTTCCTATGTATTCACCCAGTCAATATCTGCCTTTGATAACTGCCCACTACATTCAAAACTTCCAAAGAAGTAGACTCCCTTTACATTGTGGACTTACCTGTAAGTGAACTGGGGTTACCTTTCTCTTATTGGGACTTGATTTATGAGTATTAACCTCTCCCTGGCCATGACTCCTCTTCCTGCTTGCTCCCCTTCTATCTCACCTCTTCCCTCTGCAACCCAGAATGCTGTGCAACTGGAGTTGTGCTGTGGATTATCCCAAGTCCTCCTGAAAATTGAAAGTAAACAGTGGGAAAGCCAGGAATCAAACCTACATTTTCATAATATTAAGTCCAGTGTACTCCTTCATGGCCAAAGATCTACAAAGTGAATGTGTGCTCAAGATGGTCCTTTGAGACAACAGCAAGAAATTACTAAAATGTCTATTTTTAACATTTCATTTTATTTTTATGCATTTTTTATAAAATGTGTATGTTACAATAGTAGTTATATAATTTAGAAAACTGTTCACTCATATTGGAGATATTGCTCTTTATAATGGACTTTGAGTTGTACACTTGAAACCTGTATGGTTTTGTGAGCCAATGTCACCCCCCATAAACTCAATTAAAAAAAACGTTTGGGAGGAGTGATGACAGGAAAGGCCAAATTACAGTGCTCTGCCAGCAGTGTGCTTTCTGCGGGTCATGATGACAAAATCCTGAAGCAGAGAAAAAAAAAAAGTTTGGAGACTACTGCTCTACACTGATGCTTCAAGAATGTTTATGTGCATATAGATCACCTGGGAATTTTGTTTAATTCAAGTTTAGATTCAGTGTCTCTGATGCATCTAAGAAGCTGCATTTCAATTAATGGAGAATTTTTGTAAAATTTTTTAATGCAATCTTGATAACTTTAAATTTTAATTTTTTGCACACAAGTATGTCTGTTTTATGTTCATTGCATGTTAAGCAATTTTACCATAAGATGAACTATTAATAGAAATTTTAATTAATACTTTAGAAACCGCTTTTTATCCAGTACACTTAAATTTTCTTGGGAATTCACTTATTTCAATTCGCCAATTTAAATTAATCTGAAAGCTTGATAACTCTTTTACTGTCAAATTTAATACTCTACCAACAATCTTAGATTACCCTGTAAATATTAGTGGAAAGGTTTATTTGCATTCTTGAGAAGGCACTGAGCATTCCTAGTGCTAGGCTGAATTTAGATATAGGGCAGCTGCTGTCGGCTGTTACCTGGGTCCCGGTCTGTGCTGAGCATGGATAAGAGGCTGCATTTCTAACAAGCATCCTATTGATGTCCATATTTTGGTCCAGGGCCACACTTTGAATAGCAAGGGTGTCTTGCTATTCTTGGCCTAGTGCTATGGAGTTGCCATAAGTGTTCAGTACATGGACATTGGATGAATGAAAACAAACAAATCTAAGTATATGTATTCAAACAATATTTTCCAGTTTATCAAAATGTTCCTTATTTAAGAAAAACAATACCTACATTTTAAAAAGCTATTAAGATTGATATGAAATCAGATTAGGTATTACATTATTTTAAATCTATTCCTAGGACAAATTATGTTTGTTTTTAACTTGCATTTGTGTTAGTATTTTTTACCCAAGAAAATTAACAACAGCAAAGTAACCAAGTAATAAGTTTAATTTTGAGCTCTGAAATAAATCAGCAACTTCTTCCTTCCTCCTTCCTTCATATCCAGAGCTCTATGGGAAGTGTTTCCAGCCTACAAAGGCCACTTCCTTCCCATAGTATTGCTCAAAATACATCCTAATATTTCTAAATTCAGCCTTTCTCTTTCTGGGCCTGAGCACCATCTATACATTGATCAGTAGCAGCTTTTTTCCATCTAGTTCTAGGGAGGAAATGGGGTTAGAGGCATTAAACTTCATTAACATGTAAGCTGTGGTTGAAAGAATGAGAAGGCAGTCAGAGGACATGCCAATCACCTTCCAGCTGCTTCAGTGCCAGGTGGAGGGTCGGCTGGATGGAGACAGACATGCTGCATTGTGGGGGGAGGTAATTGGGGTTACCATATTTATGCCCAAGCTCTGGGGTCCCAGTATCAATGCAGAATGTAGTAGAGAAGGAGCAAGTACCCTGTTGAGCAGTAGATAGTCTCTTGCAAAGGACTTTAGCTCACCATCTTGTATATTACTTTTTAATCTTCTTGGTACATTATTTTATAAAAAAGTAATGTGTTGTTTTTAAGTATTTCATTCTTCAGCAAGAAATGAGTTCATTTCAATGAACCAAAATGACATATCTGTGAATGGTCCTCCTTAGCAGTGAAAGGTATTTCAAGAAACTGCAAATGGACATTTTAGAGAACAACAATGGCCATGATTTTTAAGGATGTTGTTATTGAAAGCCCAGTTTACATGTATTTTCTATAGATTACATAGGAAAAATAAAAAATATGAAAATCTCTCTGGAAGTGTTATAAATACATGACAGATAGATGGAAATAAATATTTTCAACCAAATTTTTCTATATACTTTGTTTTTGCCTACTTTACAGTTATTTTATTCAGTCAATATGTTAATTGATGGAAACTATGATAATAACATGCATAGACTCAGCCTTACAATATACTTCTTAGAACTGGCTCATAAACTCTTTATCATGAAAGCAGCTATGGTATTGGATCCATATATTGAATCTCTTCTCTGAGCTAATGAGTCATTGTAGGCCAGGGACTCAGAGTATACCTCCTGTGAAATGATCCCCTTGTAGGCCAGTTATCTTCATATGGTTTGTGAAGACCTCATACCTGATACTTTGTGAATATCTTCCACTGGTTGCATAGGAAGCTAGTGAAAGAGTGAGAGTATCAGCACAAATCCACCTCCACTGGTAGAGAAACAAACCACAGCTCAGGTCCCATAGTCAGAAGAATCCTTTTTATTTAACCACAAACACTCTGCACAGCTCTCATGGCACAGAGTCAGTGCTTTCTGGATGAATAAATGAATCAGAGCCTGTGCCAGGGTTGGGCCTAAGGAACACAGGAGGCCTGGCTGCATAAGAGGGAGAGAGTCCAGGGTAAATGGAAATTACACTGGTGGTTGCCTCCAGTGTGGGAGTTAGGAAGCCAAGTGGATTACTGGCATCAGAGAGTGTGAGCACCTGCCACCCACCCCTAGGACACAGTATGGGAAAGCTATATTAAACCCTGTAAGGCCTTTCATTGTTAGCTTTTGGGATCTGTGATGACTTGCTCTTGCATCCAAAACCTTGGGCACAGGACTGTCTGGAGTTGCAAAGTTGGAGTACTGGAGAGGCAGCTCTACAAACAACCCCTGCCTGGTCTCTGCTCTCTACTTCTTGCTTTCTTTAACATGTCTTGCACTGTATTATTATAGTTGCCTTCTCTATCCACATTCCCTTCTAATTTCTGAGCTTCTTGAAGGCAACGGCCCTGTGACTCTAGTGTCTAACCTGGTACTCCATAGGCCTTCACTAATGTTTGTGGACTAACTGGATGCTGAACAGGGAGTCTGATAGTAAGATGTCAGCCGGCCAGTAGCAGACAAAGCTAGGTCTCCACAGAGGTGGTAACAATAGCTGGTGGGGTCCTCAAGGAAGCACCCAGGAAAAATGAAATCTGCAGTGAGATGCACATTGGTCGAGGGCTGGGAGGGAGTCAGCTGCAGCAGCAATGCTGAGGAGAGCTCTGGCCAGAACATGGGAAGGTGCAAGGCTCCTGTAGTGGCTCCTGGGGTTGAAGACAGTACTGAGAGCACTGAAGACCTTGGGAACACACAGTGATGAGAGTCCAGGAACCAGCATTTAGATAGCAATGCAAGTTGGAGGCAGCCAAGACCCACTGGAATTATCCATGCAGGAATGAGTGGGACTCACATTGCCCAAATACTGATAACATTCAAAAAGGGAAAAATGTCAGCTGAATGATAACTTTAAGTTAACAGAAATAATGCAGTGTAAACTGATAAAAACTTTTGAATGCAATAAAATTACTGTCTTCTCTATATGAATGTAACTCTTCTCCTAAATCCCACTGGCCAGTGGGTGACAGAGACCCTGTTCTTTGACACATGAGCCTCCCCCAACCCGTGTGGAGTCCTGAGACCACTACTCGCTGGTCACTGAGAGTATGTGGCCGCTGTCATTCAGGTTCTCCATAGTAAAATGCAATCCCTGTTCTTACGCACAGAGACAGTCCATTCTGCTCCAAGTGATGGGGTTCTGCTCCAAGTGATGAGGCTCAGGTGGGTCAGTCCAATCATGTGAGTTGTAGTGAAAGCAGCATTGAACAGGGTTGAAAGCTCCATCAAGTTCCTGAGCTTCAGTTTCATCTGTATAATGAGTATAATAATCATATTTAATGCTTAAACTATTTAGTCTTCTATGCTAATAACATTACAGACCTGTGATATTTGTTCCTTTAGCAGAGAACAAAAAAGAAAACACTGTTGCTTAAAAACTGAAATATCCCTCTTGTTCACTTCAAAGTTTTTTGAGCACCTACTACTAAACAAAGATAGGTTGCTTAGAGATAACAAGACATTAGTCTCTCTTCAAAGAGCTTACATATAAACAGCTAAATTAGGATTAAAGGCTCGCTAAGAACTATAAATAATATGGCCATGGCAGCTCAAGAAAACAATTTATCATACCAACACCTCTAACGTCAAGGTGCAATAATAACTCTCATTTTAATGGAACCTTGAACACTGAAGTATGAGAAAGATTTTAAAGGTTAAAGATTTGAAAATAAATGGCTATGCCATTGCCTCCCTGTCAGGCCTTTTGCTACTAGTTAAAACATCAGACTCAAGCCAGCTTATCTGCATCTCCATCCTGGCTTCTGCTATTTACCTTGAATAAGTCATTGATTTTTCTGTGCTTCATTTTTTTTTTAATCTGCAAAATGGTGGTAATAATGGTTCCTTACCCTTTTAAGATTGTTATGCGGAACTAAATCTATCAATATATGCAAAACAAAAGTATTTGAAAGATTGCCTGAGACATACTGTATGTAAACCTTAGCTACTGTTATTCTCAGTGCTTCTCAGTTTCCTTATATTTAAATATGTTTTGCCTCCCCCTATTTTACTCAGTGGATAGAGCACCGGCCTGTGGAACAAAGGGTCCCAGGTTCGATTTTCGTCAAGCGCAGGCTCCTCCCCGGCCCAGGCCCTGGTCATGGCGTGTGCAGGGGGCAACCAATCAATATGTTTCTCTCACATCAATATTTTTCTCTGTCTTTACCTCTCTCTTCCACTTTCTCTAAAGGATCAATGGAAGAATATCCTCAGGTGAGGATTAACAAAAATATAAAAATAAATAAATATTACTTTTTATTGATTTCAGAGAGGAAGAAAGAGGGAGAGAGAGGTAGAAACATTAATGATGAGAGAAAATCATTGTCCAGCTGCCTCCTATACAGCACCTACTGGGGATCAAACCTTCAATCTGGGCATGTGTCCTGACCAGGAATCGAACTGTGATCTCCTAGTTCATGGGTGAGCCACACTAGCTAGGCATTTCTTTATATTTAAACCAGAAATAATAATATCTCACTGATTTGCTATCAGAATTAAATGATATAATTTAAGTACCTGGCACATAATAAATATTAAACACTAGAGGCCCAATGCATGAAATTCGTGTGTGTTGGGGAGGTGTCCCTCAGCCCAGCCTGCACTCTCTCCAATCTAGGACCCCTTGAGGGATGTCCAACTGCCTGTTTAGGTCCTATCCTACATCCCTCTCACAATCCAGGACTGTGGCTCCCAACTGCTCGCCTGCCTGTCTTCCTGATTGCCCCTAACTGCTTCTGCCTGCTAGCCTGATCAACACCTAACTACTCCCCCCCCCAGCCTGCTTGATGCCTAACTGCTCCCCGGCCAGCCTGATTGCCCCTAACTATCCTTCCCTGCAAGCCAGTCATCCCTAACTGCCCTTCCCTGTAAGCCTGGTACCCCCCAACTGCTCTCCCTTAAAGGCCTGGATACCCCCAAATTTCCCTTCCCTGCAGGCCTGGTCCCTCCCAACTGCCCTCCCCTGCTGGCCTGATCACCCACAACTGCCCTTCCTTGCAGACCCTCCCAACTGCCTGCTCCTGCTGGCCATTTTGTGGCAGCCATCTTGTGTCCACATAGGGGCAGCCATCTTGTGTGTTAGAGTGATGGTCAATTTGCAAATTATTCTTTTATTAGATAGGATAGAGACCTGGTGCATGGGTGGAGGCCAGCTGGTTTGTATTAAAGAGTGTCCCGGATCAGAGTGGGAATTCCCCTGGGGCATGGGATGGCCTGGGTAAGGGGCCTGTGGTGATTTGCAGGTCAACCATGCCCCCTGGCGACCCAAGTGGAGATCATGATATCTGGGATTTACTTATCTTCTATAATTGAAACTTTGTAGCCTTGAGCAGAGGCTAGGGTTGTGGGAGCTTGGCTTCCTTGATTGCCTGGGAAAACCAAAAAAAGCCTCCTGCTTGTTTTGCGGTTACAGCCATCTTGGTCTGGCTAATTTGCATACTCACTTCTGATTGGCTGGTGGGCATGGCTTGTGGGTGTAGTGGAGATACAGTCAATTTGCATATTACTCTTTTATTACATAGGATTCTTCCCTTCCTAAAATTTATTCCCTCAGTTTAAAACAGACAATAATGTACACACAAAAATTGTTACCTTGTCTCCCAAGCTATAGTTTTTAAGATTTGGAAACAGCCTAAGTGCAGATGAGTGGATTAAAAAACTGTGGTATATCTACACAATGGAATACTACTCTGCTGTTAAAAAAAAGAAATTCTTACCATTTGCAACAGCATGGATGGAAATAGAGAGCATTGTGCTAAGCAAAATAAGCTAATCAGAGGAAGATAAATATCACAGGATCTTACTCATTTATGGAATATAATGAACAACATAAATTGATGAACAAAAACAGAACCAGATTCATAGGAGCATCAAATAGACTGTCCAACCTATGAGGGAAGGCAGGGGTAAGAGATCAACCAAAGGACTTGTATGCACGCATATGAGCAAAACCAATGGACACCGAGGGGGATGGGGGGTAGGGTGAGGGCATGTGCTGGGGGTTGGGGGTGGCCTGGGAGAGGTCAATGGGGGGAAAAAGGAAACTTATGTAATATATTAAATAATAAAGAATTAAAAAAACACACATTAGCTTAACCATTGCCATTTGAGAAAGTGCCATCATGAAGCTTTAGAAATTTGTGAACATACCAATAAAAATATTGGTTCACTTTTTCCGGGCAATGTGTTTGCTACTTATGCCCAACTTCTAAAGTTTATCAAGTCCCCAAAATTAACATGACAATTTCCGTGACAGATTTAGTGAAGTCTTTAAAGAGATTTATTTATGTCATCATTTCAGAATAAAGCAATCGGGGTGATATCTATAACGCTTTGCAACACTCAGTTCTTCCACCCACTCTAACAGCTCTGAAGTCTATAAGCCTGTCAAGAAACTGTTGTTTTTCATTTCACTTTGGAACTCTCCAAGCTAATGAATGAGAAGGCCTGCATTAAAGGACATTTATAATAACAGTGATAAAACACTCCTACATTTGGAAATAAGCCAACTTTAAAACTGAGTTTTGGCTGAAAATTTATTCTTTCACATATATATTTTGAACAGGGTCCCCACCAAGGCATGCAAATGTTTTGAGTGTGGGCAGTAGTATTTTTTTTAGTAGATTTTATATTTTAGAACAATTTTAGTTTCACAGCAAAATTAAGCAGAAAATACAGAGCTTTCTAGTATAACCCTTGCCCCCACAGATGTTAATATCCTCCCCCATTATTAACATCTGCCCCCAAAGTGGTACATTTGTTAGACTGATGAACCTACATGTTTAGTGTAGGCAGTTTGGCATTAACAAAAGAGAAGGGAGCTAGACTGAGTGGGCCTGATTGAGTCTTGAAGTTATACTTCATCAGGCTTAAGTCTAGAAATTATAGCTCAAGACCCCTCAGGGGAAAGCTGAATCCTCCATCCAAGGGATTTAATCCCTGAAGCAGTCTGAGGGGAGCAGTGGGTGGAGGCGGCCATTATCTGGGATTACCCAGGGAGAAATAAACATCCATGTGCAGGTTTTTGTATGAATATGTTTTCAATGTATTTGGATAAATATCAAAGAGGACAATTGCTGAATCACAAGATAAGAGTCTATGTAGTTTTGTAAGAAACTGCCAGAATGCCTTCCCAAGTGGCTGTACCATTTTGTATTCTTGGCAGCAATGAATGAGAAATTTTATTTCCAGCCTTTGTGGCCATCCATGTTCTGGATTTTGGCCATTCTCATAGGTGTGTAGTGCTATCTCATTTCTGTTTTGATTTGTATTTTTCTGAAAACATATGATGTGGAGCATAGTTTTATATTCTTATTTCTTTTGGGTAAGCTATCTGTTCAGGTCTTTGGCTATTTTTTTAAATCATGTTGTTTGTTTTCTTATTGTTGAGTTTTAAAAATTCTTTGTATATGCTACATAATAGTCCTTTATCAGCTCTGTCTTCTACAGATATTTTCTCCCTGTCTGTGGTTTGTCTTTTCATTCTCTTAACAGTGTCTTTTGCAGAGCTGAAGTTCCTTAATTTTAATGAAGCCCAGTTTATCAGTTTTTTTTTTTCATAACTCATGCTTTGGTGTTATGTTTAAAAAGTCATCAACAAATCCCAGATCATATGTTATCTTCTAGGGAATTTCATTTTAAATTTAGTTCTATGATGCATTTTGAGTAAATTTTTGTGAAGGGTATAAGGTCTGTGTCTGGATTGATTGTTATGCATGTGAATGTCCAGCTGTTCCAGAACCATTTGTTGAAAAGACTGTTTTTGCTTCATTATATCACATTTGCTTCTTTGTCAAAGGTCAATTGGCTATATTTATGTGGGCTATTTGTGAGTTCTCTAGTCTGTTCCATTGTTTATTCTTTTGTCAATTCCACACTGTCTTGAGTATTATACCTTTATAGTAAGTCAGGTGGTTCACTATTCTTCAGTATTATGTTGGCTATTTTGGGTCTTATAGTTTGTCAACATCTATAAAATAACTAGCTGGGATTTTTATTAAAATTGTGTTGAATTTATAGATCAAGTTGGAATAAACTGACATTAACAATATTGAGTCTTCTTGTCCATGAACAAAATATCTCTGTTATATGTAGTTCTTGTGTGATTTCTTTCATCAGAGTTTTGAAGTTTATTTAAAATATATTTTTATTGATTTCAGAGAGGAAGTGAGAGGGAGAGAGAGAGAGAAAAATCAATGATGAGAGAGAATCATTGATTGGTTGCCTCCTGCATTTCCCCCATTGAGGTTACTGAGCCTGCAACCCAGGCATGTGCCCTTGACCAGAATTGAACTCAGGACCCTTCAGTCTGCAGGCTGACACTCTATCTACTGAGCCAAACCAGCTAGGGCAGAGTTTTATAGTTTTATTCATATACTGGAGGCCTGATGCACAAAATTAATGCAAGAGTAGGCCTTCCTTCCCCTGGCTGCTGGCACTGGCTACCCTCTGACACCCAGGACCTGGGCTTCCCTTGCAGCCCTGGCTTCATCTGGAAGGACATCTGGTCTAATTAGCATATTACACTTTTATTATTATAGACTAGGGACCCAGTGCACAAAATTCGTGCATGGGGGTGTGTGTCCCTCAGCCTAGCCTTCATCCTCTCCAATTGGACATCCTGCTTACAATCCAGGACTACTGGCTCCCAACTTGCCTGCCTTATTGCCCCTAACCGCTTCAGCCTGGTTGCTCTATTGCCTTCCCCTGCAGGCCTAGTAACCTCCAACTGCCCTCTTTTGCAGGCCTGGTTCCCCACAACAGCTCTTCTCTGCAGGCTGGTACCCCCCAACTACCCTCCCTTGCTAGCCTGGTCACCCCCAAATTTCCTTCTCTACAGACCTTGTCCTTCCCAACTACCTTCCCCTGCAAGACTGGTCCCCCCCAACTGCCCTCTGCAGGCCCGATCACTCCCAACTGCCCTCCTTTGCAGGCCTGGTCCCTCCAAACTGCCCTCCCTGCTGGCCTGATCACCCATAACTGCCCTCCCCTGCCAGTCATCTTGTGGTGGCCATCTTGTGTCCACACGGGGGCAGCAATCTTTGACCACATGGGGGCGGCCATGTTGCGTATTGGAGTGATGGTCAATTTGCATATTACTCTTATATTAGATAGGATATCTTACATTTTTTTTTAATATTTATACTTGAATGTTTCCCCTGGAGATGCTAATATAAATAATATTGCATTTAATTTAAAATTCTACTTGTTTTTGCTGGTATATAGAAAAAATGACTAGAGTTTATATAATACTAGTAAACTTGGGTCTTGCAACCTTGCTGTAATCACTAATTAGTTCCAGCACTTTTTTAAATACCAGTTTTTTCAGACTTTTTGCATAATAATGTCATCTGTGAAGAAATGTAGCTTTATTTCATTTTTCCCAACCTACATATCTTTTATTTCCTTTTCTTGTCTTATTGTATTAGCTAGAACATCAATAAAATGTTGAAAAAAACTGTTGAGAAGGAAGAGCATCACCTTGTTCTAGATCTTAGTGGAATAGCTTCAAGTTTCTCACCATTAAGAATGTTGTTAGATATGGGGCTATTGTAAATATATATATATATCCAATTGAGGAATTTCTTCTCTATACCTAGTGTACTGAGAGCTTTTATTATAAGTGGGTGTTGGATTTTGTCAAATGTTTTTTCTACATCTATTGGCATGATCATGTGACTTTTATTTTTAGCTTGTTGATGTTATAGATTACATAAACTGATTTTAGGATGTTGAACCAACCTTGGATAAATCCCACTTGATTGTGGTGTATAATAATTTTTATACATTATTGGATTTGGTTTGCTAATATTTTGTTGAGAATATTTTCATCTGAGAACATGAGATATATTGGTCTATAGTTTCTTTTCTTCTAGTGTCTTTCCCAAATATTGGTATGAGGATAATGCTGCTTCATAGAATGGGTTGGCAAGGTTATTGCCTCTGCTTTTGTCTTCTGAAATAGACTGGAGAATTGGTGTAATTTCTTTCTTAAATGTTTGGTAGAATTTACCAGTAAACTCATCAAGTACTTTCCATTTTAGAAGGTTATTGATTATTGATTTCTTTTCTTTAATAGATATTATCAGCCTACTCATATTCTCTATTTCTTCTTGAGTAAATTTTGGCAGATTGTGTCTTTCAAGGAATTTTTCCCTTTTAATCTAGATTAGCAAATTTGTGGGCATTGATTTGTTCATATAATTTCTTAATTATCCTTTTAATGCCCCTGGAATTTCTAATTTCTGATTTTAGTAATTTATAGCCTTTCTCATTTTCTTAGTCATCCTGACTGAGATCAATTTTATTGACCTTTTTAAATAACCAGTTTTTGGTTTTATTGCTTTTTTTCTATTGATTTTCTGTTTTCAATTTCATTGATTTCTACTCTAATTGTCATTATTTCTTTTCTCCTGTTTGTTTAGGACTTAATTTATTCTACTTTTTCTAGTTTCCTAAGAAACTTAGAAGATTAATTTTAGATCTATATTTTTTCTGATGTATACATTAATGCTATTATTTCCCCTCAAAACACTGCTTTCACTGCATCCCACAAATTTTAATAAGCTGTATTTCATTTTCATTTTGTTCAAAGTATTTTAAAACTTTTGTTGAGATTTCTTCTTTGCTCATATGTTATTCAAAAGTATGTTTTTTTTCCCTCCAGTTATTTAGAGGTTTCAGCTCCTCTCTATTTTCACAATGGCCTCAGCTATCTTTCTGTTATTCATTTCTAGTTTAATTCCATTGTGGTCTGACAGCAGACCTTGTATGACTACTAGTTTTTAAAATTTGTTAAGGTGTTTTTGTGGCCAAAATGTGGAACACATTTTTTGTTTGTTTTGGGGTTTTGGTTGTTGTTTTTTAAATCCTCACCTGAGAATATCTTTCCATTGATTTTTAGGGAGAGTGAAAGAGAGAGAAACATCAATGTGAGAAATACATAGATTGATTGCCTCCTGCACGAGCTCCGACCAGGGCCCTGGCCAAGGTGAAGCATGCAACCAAGGTACATGCTATTGACCAGAATTGGGACTCTTTGGTCTGCAGACTGACGCCCTATCCACTGAACCAAACTGGCTAGGGCGCAAAATGTGGTATATCTTGGTGAAAGTTCCATGTGAGCTTAAGAATATGTATTCTCCTGTTGTTAACTGCAGTAATCTATATATATCACATAAAAGTAGCTGATAGTGTTGTTGAGTTCAACTATATCCTTACTGATTTTTCTATCTGTTATTTCTGTCCATTTCTTACAGTGGGTGGCAAAGTCTCTAACTCTAATGGTGATCCATCTATTTTATCTTGCAGTTTTATCCATTTTTGTCTCATGTGCTTTGATGCTTTGTTGTTAGGTATATATACCTGAAAGATTATGTTTTTGGGAAGAATTGACCCGTTTATTATTATGAAATGACCCTCTTTATCACTGGTAAAATGAGAGTCACAAATTCTGCCTTGAGCTGGCTCCATAGTCCAAGGTTCTGGCAAATGATTAAAACTGATAGTGCCTGAGTAGATAGAGTTGGTTGATCCTTCAGAAATGCTCTTGCTGCGCTCCTCTGAGGTGATTCCCAGAGTGCCAGAAGTCCCACCTTTTGGCTGGTTGCTCTGCCTTCCTTCTAAGTTTTTGATTTTGCAGTGGTCCTTCCTATTCATATCCTATAGTAGGCTCCCCTTTACACTTCAGCAGAACCTTACTGCAGATTCCATATATGCTCTCTGGGCTTCAGGCATCTTTGACCCATCATTGGAAAAAGGGAAGTTTCATCCAGCACAGAACATCTCCTTCTTCCTGCACTACCTACTAAGACCGATGTCCAAAGCCCCCGACTGATCACATAGTCCAAAACTCCTCTCCACTTTTTGAATGGCCTCTTTGAAACCCACTCCCTCTGTGCTGGTGATGAAGAAGAGATCACCCTCACCACATTCTCTTGAGGAAGAGAGAGGATAGAAGCTCCTTTTAAAGAAACTTCCTATTAAATCTTTTTTCATCTTTGATCTCTTAACCCTTTATAGTGTCCTTGTGGAATGATTTTCTTGAAATACTGAGTACTTCTCTTTGGAATAGCCTAAGCGCTATAATGTGGTGCTATAGTTGTAACTCCAGTTTAACATCTTGTCACACAACCAAGGAAATTATTTCCACTTTTAGAATGTGCTAATAACCTAAAGTACTTGCTTTCAAATTTTAAAATCTTTCCTTGATGTGGTTAGGAGGTCCTAAGTCACACAAAACAGGTTAATTCCATTTCTATTTGGCAGCCCTTTGTGGTAGGCTGAATAATGTCCCCTCCCCAGGTATGTACATCCTAATCCTAAGAAGTTGTGAATATTTCCTTATGTGGCAAAAGTGACTTTGCAGATAAGATTAAGTTAAGAACCTTGAGTTGAGGAGATTATCCTAAATTATCCATTTTGGCCCTAAATGTAATCACAAGTATTCTTACAAAAGAGAGACAGAAGGAGATCTGCCCACAGAAGAGAAAGTGATATGGGGATGAACATCAAGATTGGAGTGATATTTTTGAAAATGGGAGAAGAGTCACCATTCCAGTCATATAGGTAGGGGATAGAAGCTGGAAAAGGCAAGGTAATAGATTTTTCCCTCTAGAGCTTTCTGAAGGAACCTACTATATCAATACTTTGACTTCAGCCAGTGATTCTGATTTCCGACTCTGACCTCCAGAATTCTAAGAGAATAAATTTGTGGCGTTTTAAATCACTAAATCTGTGCTGTGATAACCTTCAGAGCAACAATAGGAAACTAATTATCCTTCAAACACTTGAAAAACAGTATAGCTTCTTGAGACCCGTGGTGAAAAAGTTACACTGCCCAGATGGATGGGTCTCTTATTTAAAGACATTTAAGCAAAAAGCAGTGACCCTTCCTGATACAGCAGCATCATCCAGCTTAAATAAACATCACTGTTATAAAATGGTTCCTATGACTTTTTTTGAAAGGCCTACCTGTTAGTTTTTATCAAGTTAAATTTCTACCTTGCCTCATCTTCGGGACTTCTTCAGTTCTGAGAAAGGAAAAATAAAGGAAAACAAAAATGCTGATAGCACAAATATATGGCCCACTGCTGCAGACAGTTCCAAAGTTCCCGTTAACTGAAACTTCTTTTGTTCTAAGAAGTTCAGCAGACTGCATTACTGTCTTCTGCTGAGGAGCTTTAAATAATCTCTGCCCCACATTATTTTTGGTATTCAGGACAATAGATTATTATAGGCAAAAGAAAAATTCAGGGCAGTACTCCAAAAATAGGCCATCTCATTTTAAAATAAATTATTTCTCACTTGGTCCCAGAGTATCTTGCGGGGAAAAAAATTCCCCAGAGAGTAAAGTAAGGACCTTGATGGCCTTTGGGGGCAGAAAGTTTGGGTTTATTCTATTTTGTTCATTCTTTAAGTTTCATCAATTTCCTGGGCTCATTTGCATAACTACATTTTTCTATGTTCCCCCCATAATTGGATACTCCAACAATTTCAACACTCTTAATATAGCTTTTATTTTCTTAGCAAATTCCAGAATGATAAGAAAACCTCAAGCAACAGCATCTATGTTCTCTGCCTTGCTGTTAAAATTATATTATTTGTGTTTTAATAAATGTAGGGGTTTATAGACATATTAATATACCATTTGCAAGCAAAGATAAAGCACCTACATAACAAATCCACAAAAACCAGTGTTAGGATAAACACCTTTGTTGGTGTCTCTAGTTATTCTATTTATAGGTAAATTATATTTCATTCACTATGTAATTTCTCTCAGGTGAGCAAATTCAATTGAATTCACATCAGCCTGCATTTGTGGAGCATACACAACATGATAGGCAGTGGTTTAAGGCAGGCTCTCCTTCTTAAGGCATTCACAGGCAGGAAAGTGATACACACATGGAAAAGAAACCCATTCCAAAACATGAGGATCACATAACTAGAGGTGAAAAGAGGACAAAGATGAGAAAACTCTTTTCTCTTGGGAAGAACTAAGACTTTATAGTGAAGAAGGGATCTTTGATCATTGCAGGGTGCTTTTGGGAACGGGGGCGGGGGTGCAGTGCTTATTTTACAGGACCAGGAATGCAATGGGAAAGTATATTTCCAAAGCAGCTAACTGAAAAGAACAAAGGCAGTAGACAGTGTATTTTGGAAAATGCATATGCATCAACAGAGATATAGACACTACTTATACTTAAAAACATGCCAAAGGTAGACAAAGGGTGGAAGGGGCTTTCTAGACCACATTTATCCACTTATTTGGCTCAAGTGTATAGATATACATGAGCAAGCAGGCAGAAACATCAGACTCTTCATCTTCCAATACATGGATTTTGAGATAAGCTTCCTGCTTCCATGTGTAAGGAAAAAGGGAGACAGAGAGACTCAGATGCCACCTACCTTTCTTCCATTAACAGAATGTTGGTGTCACTCCCTCATGGTTACACTATGGCTGCTTCCACTCCAGCCATCACATCTGCATAGTCAGCACTCAAGCCAGAAGCAAAGGGGCACCTTCTTCCTTGCCCATCTTTTTTCTTTTAAGGAAAGAAAATCTCTCACAGAAGCCCCCATAGATTTCATCTAATAACTCTTTGGGCCAAAACTGGGGTCATTGCCCCAACCAATCAATAGTAGGGATAAAGTGGTTGCTCTAACCAACTTGGACCAACCATAGTTCCTTCAAATTGAGCACCCACAGGAAGAAGTCATTGTGCTGTATGAGCATCCAACACCATCCTGCCACAAAGGAGAAATGGACAAGGTGTCTGAGGGTTCAAAGCCAAAGAAACAGGAGAGCAAGAGGAGCAGAACATGTGAAGATGCAAAGTTGTTCTGATGAAGTCCAAGTATGTACTATGTCACTATACACTTCTCAATGTAAAATGATGCACAGCCCCAATCCTGTGCAAAACAAAAGTACCCAATACATCTTTCTGAAGCATCAAGTGTATTACAATATTTAGAAGAACCAAATCTTCTTGCCTAATAATAGACAAACATGTAAATTAACTATATCTCCACATACAGTTAATTTGGCCCACAGCCAATCAGGAGTGAGTATGCAAATTAAGTCGACAAAGATGACGGTTTAATTTGCATATGCAGGCACAGAGCAGCTGGGAGTGGTGGAACTTCTGCTATGAGGGGGAGGGAGATAGTGGAGGGGAGCTACAGGAGCAGTGCTCCAGTCAGGAGCAAGGACTTGCAGGCTCCAGGGCGGCCAGGAGTGAAGCCATGAGAAGGAAGGCCTATTCTTACACAAATATCATGCAATGGGCCTCTAGTACTTTTTAAAAAATATATTTTATTTATTTTTTACAGAGAGGAAGGGAGAAGAATAGAGAGTTAGAAACATTGGTGAGAAAGAAATATCAATCAGCTGCCTCCTACACACCTACCACTGGGGATGTGCCCACAACTAAGGTACATGCCCTTGACCTTTCAGTCCACAGGCTGATGCTCTATCCACTGAGCCAAACTGGTTAGCATGGGTCTCTAGTACTTTAATAAGAACTCTCTCTCACAAACATGGGGGTGGGGGGAGAGTAAGAGAGGAGAGATGGGCTCCAGGAGAAACAGTCCAGTCTCTAAAGTTTCACCCAGATAGGAGCTGAGTGGCGGACCTGCAGTTTGAGAAGCCTCTTCTCTTGTCCCCCAAGGGGCTCCAGGCCATCCTCCAAGCTCACCATTTCTTTTGGGTACAATGTCTCTAAAGGCCACAGGGTTTCCAGGTACCCTCCTGTTGTGATAAAGAGAATGCCACAGCAGTTTGCATCAGGTACTGGACCAAGTCATTTTGTCCTAACACACAGAGTTGTGTACCTCTTGCACTACTGTCACCTGCAGCAGTTTGCATCCAACCTTTGGCCTACTACTCCTGCACCACATGGCTGAACTCCCTGGAGATCAACATATTTGAGTTCAGTATTTTAAATGCAGGGATCCCAGCTTACCTCCCTGGAATCTTTATTTGTAACCCAGCCTTGGGTGTCCACAATTTACATTGGCTCTATCTTGTTCCATTTGCCTTAGTGCTTCTTGAATGGCCCAAAGCAGAGCTTTTTCAAAATAAACTTTAAGAACCTCCTAGCCATCCCCTGCCAGCCTTGGCTGGTTCCCTCTGGGATTCCACAGCTGGTGTGGAGGCTGGAGGGCAAGTCCCTAGGGCCATACTGTGGGGGCTGGGCTAGGGGTGGTGGTCTGTCCTGGGGGGGCAGGGTTTGGGTAAGAGAGTGGCTATCCTTGACTCCAGGCTGACTGGGGGACTGAAAGGTTGGCTGGGGGACTGGCAGGTTCCTTGGCTTTCTGCCATGACTCCTGGTCCTCAGACTATTGATCTGCCTAGCAGAACCTAGAGAACTTTGCTAAAACTCTGGAGATGGGGGAGGACTCTGCTGGACCTCTGGAGTTGGAGTCAGGATAATGGAAGGTCCTTACCACAATGGTGCAGCACTCCACTTGGTGTTTCTTGGTACTCAGAATGTGGTATGTAGTCATCATGCTATTATACCTCTTGCCTCTTAATGAGTCTTGGATCTGGTCCCACTCAAACCCACTCTGTCACCCATTGGTTCATGTTATCATAGGACGGCTATAAGGCCCAAGTTCCTCCTTCTGGCCCATGTTTAGCCATAGGTACCTCATAATTAGTTTTAAAGTTTTTCTCTCCCTGGGGTCAAGCGTCATCAATTTCCTTAAGATGTTTTCCAATTCAAGAGATAAGAAAAATGGCAGGTGATATTTCCCACTCTGTATCTGCAACTGCCAGTCCCTGAATTTCCCAGTGACCATCTTCCATAGAACCACTTCTAGGATCCTCATAACTACTGCAGGGTCATTTTATTTTTGGTCCAGGAAGAGTTCTGGGGAGGTGTAAGAGAGGCTGCCAATGAATGTGCTCAATTTATTGTGGTAAATTGGTACTGACTTCAATGTTATAAATATTGATGTTCATTTGAGCCTCAAAGAGCAGGTTTTCTGCCTTTAAGACCCTGTGGGTGATGGCCCTTTGGTGACAGTACTGCACAACAGATACCAGTTATCAGAAAGTGCCCCAGGACCTCTTTCTTGGTCCTGTAGTCATGGCCGTGCAGGTAATTGAGCACACTCCTCCCCCAAATGCTCCATAATGATGAATAATGTTTCCATGGTATTAATCACCTCGAATAACTTAACTATAATGGCTGTACCAGTTTACATACCCATCAACGGTGCACAAAAAAAAAAAATTACCTATTTTCCTACATCTTCACTAACACATGTCATCTCTTGTCTTTTTTATGATAGCCATCCTAACAGTTGTGAGGCATCACACTTTCTGCTTTCAAGCTATCTTATAAAGCAATAGTCATTAAAACAGTATGATACTCACACAGAAGCAGGCACATAGATCAGTGGAACAGAAAAGAGAGCCCAGGCATAAATCCATGCATATATGGACAACTAATTTTTAACAAGGATGACAAGAACACACAATGGGAAAACAGTTTCTATAAGTGATGCTGGGGAAACTGAATATCCATATGTGAAAGAAATAAACTAGACTCCTATCTTACATGATTCACAAAAATAAAATAACCAAAGACTTAAATGTAACACCTGAAACTATAAAACTTCTAGAATAAAATATAGGAAAAAAAGATCCTTGCATTGTTCTTGGCAATGATTTTGTGAATAAGACACCCAAAGCATAGACAACAAAAATAAAAATAAACAAGTGGGGCCATATCAAACCGAAGAGCTGCTGCAAAACAAAGGAAACAATCATTTGAAAAGATATTCTACAGAATGGGAGAAAATATATTAACATATATACTTTAATATATTTGGACTGCATGAGAGAAAGAAATCTTATTTTCATGCTATTTTTATTAACATCTCTCCTCCACCTGATAGTATCCTTTTTTCTTTTCTTTTCTTTTTTTTTTTTAATAAAAGAAAGGTCAAACTCAGGCTTATATCTTTCCCTAGGAAACTTTAGCTAATATTTTTAATAAAATAGTTCTTTTATTTTCACGGTTATCTTCTCTTTATAGCAGCTGACTCTGATTTTTTACTTCTGGTAGTGCCATGTAATTTCCTTTTATAACAATTTATTTGAGTAAAATAAAAGTGAGTCAGTTTAGAGAAACTATTAAGTAAATAATAGCTCACCTGCTACTCAGGTATGGCAAAAATCCAGACGGTTCACAAATGACTGAAGTTTGTGAAACCCTTCTATCCAAACCTCCTCAGTTTGCAAATATGAGTCTAAAGTGAAGAGCTAATTATGGGCAAAAGATTGAGCTAGATAGAACCTTTTCTTCTGTCTCTTTATTGTCTCCAATATACCAACCTCCCTTCCCAAGTTCTGAAGATCTTTTCCTCCTTCTCATTCTTTTCTATATAATACTTTCCCTTCTACTGGCCAGTTGTTTCTTTTACTGGCATGTAAAAGACACTTGTTTCTATTGTATCCAACTCACAATCTTGGCAGGTACATCTTAACTGGGTTAACAAGAAAATCTTCCATCACTTAAATCACATAGGTCTACATTCAACTGAAATCTACATATTCCTAACTCAAGATATTTTTATTTTATTAATAAATAATGTAAAAGCTTATAATACTATTTTTTAATATGGACAAGTTCAGAACAGCCTTTATTCTTAATTTTAAGTAACTCAACTAAAATGGGAAAATTTGTTATCAAACATCAGGAATGGGATTAGCCAGAGATAAATGCTGTGAATATAAATTAAATTTAATTCAATTAATGTTTATTAAATGGGAGCTATTTGCCTGTCAATATGCTCACACTGTGCTCAGATAAATTTAATATTCTAATAGCTGTAATTTACTGGGCATATTTAATTTATTATGCCATTTACTTCTTACAGCAATCCTCCAAGATAGAAGGCTTTTATCTCTATTTTATAGGTGGAGGAAGAGGGGTTCAGAGTTTGGATAAATTTGTCCAGTGGCATGCAGTGAGGAAATGCCAGAATCAGAGTTATAATCTGTTAGAGGCTAATCCTCATGTTGTTTACATTATAATATTTTACCTGTCAGAGTCCCAAACTCCAGTAGCTTATAATTTAGCAAAAGGTATGTGTGGCTTCTGCCCTCAGAAAACTAAATAAATTTGGAAAAGGAAAACCTTGAAATATAAAAATTAAAAATAACAATTTGGAATATTCCAAATGCCAGAAAAATGTAATATACATGGCCCAGTGTCCAAAACTGCATTGAATGTGAACACATTGTAAGCATTCTCTCACCTCAACTGGAAAGGAAGTCTAGGGTTAAAAGAAGTAAAGATGGGTTGGAAAAGTGTTTAAAGCAGATAAATAGGAATATACAAAGGAATATGAGAGTAGAAGAAAGAAGCCAGGGAATGATACACTGGCCATTATGTTTAGAGCAGAGAACATACATTGATAAGCAGAGGGCCAGGAGTAGAAGGGTTAACAAGGGCCAGGTCATGAAGAGCTTTTATGGTTCTTGAGTTAGGGAAATGTGTAAGAATTGTGCTTTAAAGGTATCCATTTGGCAAGAGTATGCAGGTTAAGTCAGGAGGGAAGGGAAGTGAGAAGGCTTCCACCTTGGAACCACAATAGCTTGATGATGACAAAGGCTTGGTCTGAGTGGCAGCCATGGAACCAAAAAAGACAGGATACCTCTAACTGCTTAGTCACCAGCCAGAGAGTATCCATCTCTTTCAGATGCATCTCTAGGTCCTCTCTTCAAAAAACGACTGTGATAAGGAACTTGGAGAGATGAGCAAAATAGAATATCATCAAGTCAGGAACACCAGAGGAAAGAAACAAAATATCTTAAGATGATGCATTTCAGGGCTAAGTGAGACACCAGTGAAGGTAACTTCAAAGGCAACACTTCAGGGAATAATCAGGAGGGCCAGTGAAAGTCTTTTCAATTAGACAAACCCATAGAGGTTATGAAGTACCATACATATACATACACATACACATACACATATACATATACATATATGCATATACATATAAATGATTGTTGTGTAACTTCCTGAAAGCCTTGCTGAGACCAAGACTAAGGGAAAACATCATTTTAGGTCTCTGGAATTATGCTTCAATAAGTTATTATCTGGAATGTGTGTGCTGCACGTTGGCAGGAAAGTATTATGTGCTTTGAAATGGATGCCAGTTCTGACTTGTGACTGCTGTGTGGTAATTTGCAGTCATGTATAAGTTTGTGTTTGCCTTATTATTTGACTGTCCATTTAGGGAGCACAATTAGGATCTAGTAAGCCGTAAATAAGATAGAGTTTACTTTCTTACAAATTCTTTAATGTAACTGATTACTCTTGGCACAAAAACTACAGTTGCGTGAGCTTCTTAAATAAAAACTGCATAATGATCTTTCCATCTGTCAAAGTCGCATAATTAAAGGCATCAGCAGTGCATAGAATTAGCACTTCAGGTTTTGTTCTCAGGTCTGGATAGCATCCATCATCACTTTGACAGATGGAATTGTTTTTTCTTTATTTCTCCATTTTGCTCTTGTTTCTGCAGCTACATAAGACCCTACTGAGGATCCCTTGGAAGAATAAGAATCATGGATCTGGGATCACATAGACTGTAGGCAGGATCCATTAGCTTGCTTCATATTTATCACTAGACATAAGCTGAGACTCTGCATCATTAGTGAGGGATCAATCTGCCCTGATACCCCCTTGACACAGGAGAAAGCTATTATAAGGGCACAGGACAGCATCTGGCATTCTCTAAGATGGAAAGAGGAAGTGATGACTTCTTGCTTTTTGGTGGCATTTTCTGAGCACCTGCTTTTTACTGAGCTATTGGTGTTACTACAAGAATTACAGATGAATCATCACTTTCACCTGCATATTCTAGCTCTAGTTTTTATTATTATTTTATTATATGTAATAATAATAGTTATTATTTTTTTATCACTACCAACTTTATTGAGTGCCATGTCAAAGGCATGGTCCTCAGACATTTTCTCATTTTATAGATGAAGAAACTGAGACACAAAGAGCTAAAATCTTGCCCAAAGTCAAATACTTAGTAGCAGAACCAAAATATGACTCCCTACTCAAATAGTCTGCATAAATAGAAGAATGTGGCTAAGTAGTTGGCAGGGTGATTTCTTTCTTTCCAGAACACAGAAGAATATTCATAAGAAAAGGAGAAAAAACAATTAATAAATCCATTATTCAACTCAAAATGGAAGTACTTCAAATCAGCAGAGGATTTTGTTCTAAAAATATATTTGTAAACTGTTATTTGGCATTTAGTCCTGAAATAATATGTCTGGGATTTGTTTCAAAATAATGGAAGGGGAAGTGAGGATACGATTAGATTGGTCATGCGTTGATAATTGTTGAGCCTAGGTGATGGGTACATGGGGTGTTATAATACCATTTTCTTTAATTTGTTTATGTTTAAAATATTCCATAATAAAAAATTAAAGGGAATAATGAAAACTATAGCTTTGTATGGAGAAATGTACATAAGCATGTATGAAAATGCATACATAGTACATTCAATATAAAATTCCCAAGGACCTTTGTTGCCTTTATGTTATCTGTCTAAATTGTAAGATGGCTCACTCACTCAGACAGTTATATTGTAAGAACTGGCTTGATGAATGAAATGTTTTCTAAATTCCCTTTCATCTAGAAGAGTCCATGACTATCTGCTAGGTGCCTATATTAGTCTCAGTTCTCCAGAGAAAGAGAAACAATCTTTTATTTATTAAATATTTTATAATATAAAACAATAATATAGATATAGTGTTCATAGATTATAATTATAGATATAGGTATAAACAAATAAATTTATTTTAAGGAATTGGCTTATGCATTTATGGTGTCTTAGGAGTTGCAGGATCTATAGTTAGCATGGTAGA
Source organism: Lasiurus cinereus (assembly GCA_011751065.1). Lineage (NCBI taxonomy): Eukaryota > Metazoa > Chordata > Mammalia > Chiroptera > Vespertilionidae > Lasiurus > Lasiurus cinereus. The sequence goes on along the minus strand of JAAGEH010000045.1, from coordinate 30,897,944 downwards.
GACCAAGAGGAGAAATAATAGTGTAAGTTCCAGCCCAAGTCCAAGTCTAAAGGGGGAAGACTGATGTCCTAGCTCAAATAGTCAATGAGAGCAAATTCTCTCTTTTCAGAATTTTGTTCTATTCATGCCCCTAGTGGATTGGATGATTCTATGGATATTGGGTACTCCTAAGCTGGCCTGTTGCCACCCACATTGGGTAGTGCAAACTGTTTTACTCAATCTACTAATTCAAGTGTTAGTCTCATCCAGAAACAGCCTCACAGACACACCTAGAACAACATTCTAACCAAATATCTGGGCATTTGATCATCCAGTCAAGGTAATACATAAAATTAACTATTACAGTGCTTAATAAATTATAAATATCCAGAGGTGAAACCAATAGGAAGAACAAATGCCTAATGAAACTCCAAGTTGAAACTCCTTACTTGGAAAGTTCTCATCAGCTAAATCTGAATTGTCTTTATGGTAGGGTAATTGGTTTCATTACAATTATAGTTACTCCCTATCCCTCCTTATCTGCTTCCCCTTCTTTTCTTTCTACTTTCTTTGCCTCCTTCCTTCCTTCTAGAAAAATGTATTGATCAAATGCTTTGCACCAAGAATAGTGCTAAATAGTAGGAATACAGTAGTAAATCATAGACTGTCCTAGTGAGAACCATTTTTAAAATTCCTATGCAAAGAGTATTAAAAATAAAAACTGTTGAAAGGAGGGTTGGAAACTTGTCTTGAATTATGTTTTTCATAAACTTGATAAAACTCTAATAAAATTCCAATTGTCCACACTAAATAAATCCAAGGGGATATTAGAGGGAGAATAAGCACCTTGTTACCCCCTGATGCTTCCATTGGCCCTGACCTCCACCCTAGATTTTAAAATATAGTAAGGAAAATAGATGGCAAACAAATAATATATCATTGCCAATTGTGATAAATGTTATGAAGAAAAATACAGTGCCTTCTCTCTGTGTTCTCACATTGTCTCTTTTTAGTCAATGTTCTAATCTCCTTTTCCTAAAAGGACATCATTCATATAGGATGAAGGCCCACTCATATGATCTCATTTTACTTTAATGATCTCTCTAAATACTGTCTCCAAATATAGTCACATTCTAGGCACTGGCAGTTAAGACCTGAACATATGAGTTTGGGAGGACACAATTCAGCCCATAAGAGGAGCTAGCCAGGAAAATGGGGTGAAAATGGAATAGGGAAATACACTATAGATTTGGTAACAGAGTACAAGGAAACTCCTATCTGATAACTTCTATCTTGCCTAGAATGTCTTAGGCAATGTCAATAGCAGAAAATGGCAATCGTGGGAGGAAGAAAGGGGAGGTCAGAGAATAAATGTATGAACTGATAGTTATAGTGGGTGGAAGAACAGATTTCTGGGCAGTGTCAAGAATTCAGTTAACACAAGTAAGCGATACAATTCAACCTGAGCTATTTAGCTGTCTGGTGAAGGTTCAACAAAGATGAGAGATGGGTTCATTCAGGATGGGGTTTGTCAGGGACATGTGATTGGAGAAGGGTAATGGGCTAATTGTGATATTGGGCCATGAATCCAAGCTAAATAATTATGGAGGTGAAGGAAGGCAGGGAATGATGGATATAAATAAAGTGGAGAACTCAATAAATTAGAGGTAGGAAATCTGTTTAGTGATACTGTATTTACTAGGCCAGTGGTTGGCAAAGCCAAATATTAGTCAACAGACCCAAATATCAACAGTACAATGGTTGAAATTTCTTTTGAGAGCAAATTTTTTTAAACTTAAACTATATAGGTGGGTACATTGTTATTAACTTAATTAGGGTACTCCTAAACTGGCCTTTGCTAAAAACGCCCTCAATCTGATTAAGGTACATTCGCTGAGATCGACCCCTTCCATCTCTCCCATTCGCACTCATCTAACTTGCATACTTGTTCCATCTATCTCCTCTCATTCATCCTCTCTATATGTCCAAACCATCTCAACATACTTTTCTCAATCCTGGGGACTACATCTTCTTTCACTCCATAATGTTCCTAAAATTAACTTCATAAACTTTACTTAATTTTAGGAACATTGTGGAGTGAAAGGTACTTTGAATACAACTTTGAATATCATACTTAATAATGATATTATTAATTGATAAAATTAAATTCCTTACAATTAACCTTACAATATCCATAAAAGTAAATCATGACAATGACTGACAAACATTAACATGAACAATGGCTTGCATCTCCTTAAAAAGTTGGGGTAAGTCAGGTTTGTATGTTGTTTTTAATTTTAGGCATGATTCCAGGTTCTCATCAATAAGATGACTTCTCAATTTACTCTTGGTAAGGTTCATGCTTGAAAATGATTGTTTGCATAAATATGGAGATCCAAATAAGGAATGACCAGCAAATGCTAGTTTTGTCAGTTGATTATATGAGTCAGGAATACTATTCCAGGTGTTAAGAATCAACATATTTTCCCTCTCCAGGTTTTTCAAAGCAGACCACTTGTGCTGTGAACTAAGTTCACATTTGTTTTCTCCAATATTTCTATATTAGCACAAATACGTTCAAATTCGGAGCTCCATAATTCTTTGTTATTTAAATCCAGCAATTGCATTTCAGAGTTGCCAATGTCAATATTAAAGGGAGAAAAATTTAATTCTGTTACAGTAGCATTAAGAGGTTTTTTAACAAAGGCTAACGTTTCTGAATTCCTGAAACCTGTTGAGAAAAGCTTCCCTCATTTTTAAAAGTGTTGTTTTGAAATAGCAAATGTCAATATATCAGAATTATTTTCTTGGCAATGTTTCAACAGATTTGGAAAGTGAATCAAAGTTCCTCTTTCAAAATCTTGAGCAAAAAGAGATAATTTGTTTTCGAATGAAATAACTTCTAACATCAAAAAAATTGTGTTTTCTTTCCCCTATAGTTTACAATTAAGCTGATTTAGATGAGACGTAACATCTACCATGAAATAAAATTTTTGGATCCACTGATTATTCGTTAGTTCTGGATAATAAACCCCCTTCTCAAGGAGAAATGCTTTAATTTCTGTTAATAAGGAAGGAAAATGTTTCCTCTTGATAACCAACATACCTTGTTATGCAGCAGAATATCTGAGTACTCACTCTCCATTTCAACTAAAAATTCTTTAAATTGATGATGATTAAGAGCTTTAGCTATAATGGAGTTGATAATGTTAATCACCAATTCCATACCTTTGCAAATTTCTTCTGGAAATGTTTGTGCACAAAGCGCTTCTTGATGAATGATGCAATGGTAAGTAAATATCTTGTGATTATTTTTTTCTTTTAAAATAGCAACAAACCCGTTTCTTACACAGTCATACTTTGTGCCCTGCCTGTTGAAATTGAGACAATTTTATCGAGTCAAACATGATGTTTTTCAATGCACTCAGTTACAGCATTTGCTATATCCTCTCCCCATGTTTGACCTTTGAGTGGCAATAATCCTAAAAGTTTTCCTTTAGGACCTGTAGATGAAATAAATCTTACAAAAAGTGAAACTTGCACTGTATCATTTATGTCACAAGATTCGTCAACTACTATTGATAAAGCTGAAACCAATATAAGGTCTTCAACTTGCTGGTCTGTTATATTCAAAGACATTTTGACTGTTCTATCTTTCACTGTTTTAGTAGACAATAATAACTCTTTAATTTTTTTTAGAATATTTGCTTTGTTCTTAAAATCCCGAAATAGCTTCAGATGCATTTATAAAGCAACTTTTTATGTATTCACAGTCTGTATATGGTTTTCCTCTCTTAGCAATCTCTTGACTAATCACAAAACTTGCAATATTAACATTGTTGGAAAACTGCATCCAGTAATTAAATGCAGAACTTGATTTTTCTTTACTCTTCTGAAGTTCTTCAACTGCTTTCTTCCTTGCATCACCAACAGACTTTTTAGTACTAAATGACATGTGTTTAGTTGTAAAGTGTTTCTCCAAATTTGACTTCTTGTTATGCGCCAATTTTTCCTGACAAATAAGACAGGTTGGAAGGCCATTTAAGTTTTGAATAAACGTGAAAGTCTCACTACATTCAACTTTAAATTCACAGTTTTCATCTTCCGTTTTTCTTTGCTTCTTCTTTATAGCCATCTCAAACAAGGCACCTAAAAAAAAGTTTCATTTTATAATAATAAAACCACCATCACAAAATAATTACAATTCTTAAATTGATGATAAAAAATACTTGTAGGATTTGCAGCTGGTTGGAAAAATACTTTATGCTTTGAGTAGGTACTTTTGTCACTGGCACGCGATTTATGGATGCGACTAGCACTAACCACTGCACTGACACTGCTGACTGACTGGCTCACTTAACTCATGCATAAATTATACACACCTTTCCGACACTGCATATCCTGCAGCCTGCCTGTACAGAGTCTCCCATCGCCTGACCGACCTACACCCCCACTTCTTCTAACGTCACTTCTTTAAAATAGACTCGCCCAGGTTGAAAACCTACTCTGCGCATGGGCCATGAAGTTTCAATTGCACTGTATGTGCATGCCCACACGTGGTATTTTGTGGGAGAGCCACACTCAAGAAGACAAAGAGCCACATGTGGCTCACAAGCCGTGGTTTACCAACCACTGTATAGGCTATTGGACACTCAGAAACACTTGCCTTATTTACAGACAGTAAGCTCTGCTATAGAGTTGGTCATATCTCTCCAGGAAGTTTATTCCATTCTAAACCCCTTAATTTAGATACTGAAAAATATCCCCATTATCTTCCCAAATAGTATCTAGATAAGAAAATTCAAATCTCTGTGCTGTGTTAATGAGCATGCTGCTGACTCTTAAATCTAACTTTCTTCCTTCACCCTGCTCTTCATGCCCCATTACTGATCAGTTAAAATAGCATCCAAAATAGTTCTGAAGGAGTACCTTTAGTTATCATAGATTTGGGGAAAAGGAGGTTGGTTCTGAGAATGGAGGTTCATGCTAAGTAGAATTATAGATCTAAATGTCAAATGCTGACAGAAATTCATCAAATTAAAAAAATGGTAGGATTGCCCAGCCAGTATGTCAGAAGCCAATTCCAGCATGTCATAATTGTAGGAGTTTCATCTAAAGGTTGATGAAACTTGGGGGCTCAATATGGGCTGAGTCACATATGTAATCACCTATTGGAATGGCTAAAAGGCACTCCTCCCAAACCTGAATAGGATGATTGTTTGCTGCCAGACAGCTCAGGGCATCTCTATCTACATGTTATTGCCTCCTGTTGGCCAAACACCTGAACAGCTGTAGGCTATTCCCCAATCTGACAATGCTTCTGTATCCTATCCTTTGAAGTGTATTATCTCTACCTTGCCTTAGGACAAATTGTGTTAATAAAAAGCAGGGGTCCTGAGGCAAGGAGAACTAAGAACTTAAAACTTTAGCTCCTTTAGCTGAAACTCCTCTGACCCCCAATGCCTTTTAAAATTATCTTTCATCTTTGTACTCTTACTTAATTTATGCACAGCCTTTCTTCAGATTGCTAAACCCTTTATAATGCTGGAACAAGAATTCTGGCACTAGTGTTGTTCAGTGGTAGAATGTCAACCTATGAACCTGGAGGTCATGGTTTAATTAGCTGTCAGGGCACATGACCTGTTTGCAGACTCCATCCCCAGTGTGGGGTGTGTAGGAGGCAGATAAACAATGATTCTCTCATCATTGATGTTTCTATCTTTCTCTCCCTCTTTCTTCCTCGATAAAAATCAATAAAAAATATATGTTAAAAAATGGTAGAATTCATTATTTTCAGACTTTTAATTATGGATTATTTAAAAATTTTAACTTCTCTCTATGTCATTAACACATGCAAAATTTATTTTGCACAAATAGGTCAAGTAAGGCTTTTTGAACAAACCCAATAGACTTGATTTAATGACTATAGGGATGGGCTTAGTTCAAATAGCATTAATTGGTAAAATATTATAATGTACTAGAGGCTCAGTGCATGAAATTCACGCAAGGGGCTTGGCCCTCACAGCTGTGTTGGCTTACTTTGGGCCTCACAGCCCTGGCTTTGTCCGGAAGGTCATCCAGAAGGACATATGGAAAGATGTCCAGAAGGTTGTTCTGCTGTCCAGTCTAATTAGCATATTATGCTTTTATTATTATAGATGTGCAAATGTAAGTGGAATGTTGGGTGAGCCAGATGCACTGAGAGTGCCTTGTCTAGGACTGGATTAATTCCTCTGAAACCCCCCAACTGCCCCCCCCACCACTTTAAAATATATATATATTATTTAGTGCTGAGGACAACTAGACAGAAACACCAGGGAAGGAGCAAAAATGAAAATGCTGGGAAAAGCCCCTAAAGGTTGTATGCATAAAGTCAGCTCATCTGAAATCAATTTGTAGCTTACTTACTGTGGGCCATTTCATATTACATCTGTCATTCCATTAATCTTGGCAACAGCACTGCAAGGTAAGTGTTTGCTAATTAAAAAATTAAGCTTCATGAGGATAACTGACTTTCACAATCATATGCCCAGTAAGTGGCAAGCTGTAGTTCTAACTTTTGGTACTTAGGTTTATCTGGTTCCTAAAGCTCTTTCACCCAACCTTTTCCCCCCACCCTGTGCTTTCCCTCCTATCATACCTTCTCTTTTTCTGCCCCATGGTGATGTGCATCTCCTTCAAGACTGTTCATCATATGCCTTCACTTGTTTTCACCTGGATAAAAATGTAGGAAGGGGCTGAAGACAGAATGGTTCCTAATTGTCTACTTAGCCTATACTCTCTCTCTTAAAAAAATGGCCTCTTGGAGTAGATCATCTTCAATTCATTTATTTTATTAATAACTAAAGGCCCAGTGCATGAAATTTGTGCACGGGGCAGGCCGGGGTGGAGGGTGTGTCTCTCAGCCTAGCCTGCACCCTCTCCAATCTGGGATCCCTCTCATAATCCAGGAATGCTGACTCCTAACTGCTCACTTGCCTGCCTGCCAGCCTGAATACCCACTAACTGAGGGTCTGATTCAGGCCTAATTGCTCCTCTGATGGCCCAATTGCCCCTAATTGTCCTCTCCTGCTGACCTGGTCACCCCTAACTGCCTTCTCTTGCAGGCCTGGTCTCCCCCAACTTCCTTCCCCTGCAGACCTGGTCTCCCACAACTGCTCTTCCTTGCTGGCCTGGGTCCCCCCCCTTTCCCCCCTGCTCCCCCCGCCCCCCGCCACCACTGCCCTCCTCTGCTGACTTGGTCACCCTTAACTGCCTTACCCTGAAGGCCTGATCATCCCCAATTGCCCTCCCTTGAAAGCATGGTCTCTCCCAATGGCCCTTCCCTGATGGCCTGATCACCTACAACTGTCCTCCCCTGCTGACCATCTTATGGTGGCCATCTTGTGTCTACATGGGGGCAGCCATATTTGACCACATGGGGGTGACCATCTTGTGTGTTAGAGTGATAGTCAATTTGCATATTACTCTTTTATTAGATAGATGGTTCCACAAGTTATTTTGTAGAAGATAAAAAAACAATAAGGAACTAACACAATGGTTTAATAATCCTGAATATTAATTTTAGTCTCATTTATTTTGTTGTAATAGTGAATCTAAAATGTTTGAATTATTGTGATAATCATTTTAAAAATATTAAGAATTTATAAGTTAATTTACACTGAAAACTACAGAGTGTAGGAAAAGTAGTGAACAAAATCAATAGTAGATAGCATCCAACCTCTTCTAGGTATTACAAGGCCTTCCCACTGACAGTGTGGCAGGCCCTAACTGGTTTGGCTCAGTGGATAGAGCATCTGCCTGCGGACTCAAGGGTCCCAGGTTCAATTCTGGTCAAGGACATGTACATTGGTTGTGGGTACATATCCAGTAGGGAGTGTGCAAGAGGCAGCTGATCGATGTTTCTTTCATCGATGTTTCTATCTCTCTATCCCTCTCTCTTCTTTGCAAAAAATCAATAAAATATATTTTAAAAAAGGAAGTGTGGCAGCCATGCATCTCCTGGGATCTGGTGAAAAATACAAAATTCAGGCTGAACCCTGACCTCTTGAATCAGAATCTACAGTTTAATAAGATTACTAGTTTATTTGCCTATATACTAAAGTTTAAGAAACACTCTTCTAACAATTTACTTTAAATAGCCAACATACATGGAATCATTCTTGCTGGAGTAGTTTTTGAAATATTAGGAAGAGTTAGAATTTAGGTGTCAGATAGAGTGGTGTCAACACTGTAGTTTTGTGACTGTAAATCTGGGAGTCTTTGTCTATAAAGGTGAGAAAGGCTAAAAAGAGCCAAAGGGGGAATACTAAGGCAAAAAAGGTGACAGGAAGGGAAAATAGATTTTGCTATAGGGCCCCCTAGAGTGAAGAGGTAGAGAGCAGATTTTTAAGAATTCTTCTCTACCTGTTACTGGAAGTGTGTATTTGTAAAATTTGGTTAATATTTAGGAACTACATGAAATAAATTTTTACTATGGTTTTGCTCTTAAAGCAGTTTAAATTTTGGATAAGTTTCTATACATAGTTTTATGTATAGAAAAGCAACAGAAATGGTGAAACAGAGGTGACGTAAGGATAGACAATAATTTAATGAAAAAGTTCTTATAAGCAAAACAAAAAAAAGTCTCCCAAAAATACATCTGCATAATCTATCTCTCACAATTACTCTTATGATCAAATGAGTTGAGATATTTCTATATCAAAGTCTATAAAATTTTTAAAGCCAGTGTGCTAAATTTTAATGATTTTTAAAAATTTACCAGGGATATCGTCCTTTTTTAAGGCAGAATAATGGTTTAATAAAAATATCTCTAACTTCTTTAATCTGTTGATATAATTCCAAAAATTAAGAAATCTCTAACTTCTTTAATCTGTTGATATAATTCCAAAAATTAAGAAAATAAAACAGAGTTTTCTCTGTTTCTGCATTGATTAGATAGACCAAAATGTAAAAAAAAATTATTGTATTGGAGATACTGTTCAAAGAGTTTCCCAGACAATTTTTCATTATTCTCTTGTGAAAATATGGATGATAACTTTGTAGCAATATTACTAAGGTAATGTTTATTTGTTTTGTATGAGGAACCAATGCTCATAGTACTAAATTGTGAAATACTCTTCCCATTCTATTTGACATTGTCCTTGCCTCCATTTTTATTGGAATATTTTGCACAAGTGCATTATCTGGACTTCCAGGCATAGGTAAACAGATGACTCCAAAATAACCTGAAAAAGAAAAAATAACCTGTTGGGGGAAAAAAAAGAGCAGTAATGGAGGAGTTTACTTAGGTCAGCCTGTATATTCACATGGGTATTGTTGTTTTTCTGACCAAGAGTCCGATAAAATGAAACCTAATCTATTTGGGCAGACCTGTGACTTCCTTGTGCATAAAAATGTAAAAGTAAAATGCTAATTCATTTATATGCATAAAGAAAAACAACAAATAGTTTTTTGTGACAAGGTATTTTGAGATTTAAAAGAAGTTTTATTCTAATTTTAGAAAATCATTATGCTTTATTTGCTCTCTGGGAAAAACTAGAATAGAAAAATTATTCAAATAAAAATGTTATATAAAAAACTAGAGGAATCAGAGCAAGATTTATGGCACATATTTCAAAGAAAGTAAGGAGATTATAGAAATCTAAAACAATGTATAATTCATGACAAATCTTGGCATATTTTAAATGTCTTTGAATATAGAACAAGTTTTTATAAATTCTATCCTATGATGGACCTATAGAGAACTTGATGTATGTGTATAATAATTCAGAAGTGCCTTTGCAAAGAGAAAGCTGTTCAATGTGGATTTTTTAATATAGAGTATGTGCTCAGATTGAAAAGCTGAACTGAAAAGTTAGGAGTACCTATTAGATGACTTGTGAATCCAAACACATTTTTATAATTGAGAAAGGAGAAAAAGTTGTATTTCAGCAATGATTGCAAAATTGTTGATATGAGGCTAAAAGTTGCCTTAACAAATGCCACCATTTATGATTCAATGATTTCCACAACATTGAGAAGCATCACTTATATTGGCCCCACAAAATCTGTGGACCAAAAGTAACCTCTTTGAAGGCTAACTCAATCTTCAAATCTCTATGTGCTGACTAAGTGTTTTGAGATGTTGGAGTTGTGCCACAGCCCATAGACTTATCAAGGTTAAACGCTAAAGGCAAGCAGTAGTTAACTATGCAAGCTATGCAAATGACACTGTAGCCAGAAAGTTGCACATGGCAAATAAGCATATTTATTTTCATAAAGGCCAAATATCTGAAAATATAACTTGAACGATGATCAACCACATATCTTTGGGGAATTATATAACATTATAGGTCTATTAACATCTAAGCAGCATATGTTCAGAAATGGTTTAGATCAAAGTGATTGTTTGGCAGAAAACAGAAGATTTAGACAGTTGCGTGGGTTTAAGATTGTATTGCCTCAGACAGAATAATTGTTAAGAATGCTTAATAGATACTGCTGTTTTCCTTTACCATAATAAAGAAACCTTTTTTTATAACAGTTAATGCATTCATATGTCAAAGTAAATCAAATTATTCAAAATAAAATTTTCAATATAAAGACTGAGATCAAATAGTGATCCCTATATCATCACAGACATGTGCCATGTTGTTCGGGATTTTGATGGACTCAATTTCCTAGGACTGCTGTAACCAAGTGCCACAGACTGGATGGCTTAAAACAACAGAAATGTAGTGTCACACAGGCTAGAGGTCTGAAGTTAAGGTGTCGGCAGGGCCAACATCTCTGTAGGCTCTAGGGGAGAAGATTCTTTTTTGATTCTTCTAGCTTCTGGTGATTGCTGGGAACTGTTGGCTGGTAAATTCATCACTCTGATTATTGCCTCTGTTTTCACATGGTCTTCTCCTCTGTTTTTGAAATCCAAACTTCTTGCCTTGTGTAAGAACACCAGTCCTTAGAAAGGAGCCCCACTTAATTGAGTATGGCCTTACCTTAACTTGATTAAATTTACAAAGACATCATTTTCCAAGTAAGCTTTGAGGACCCAGGGCTAGGATTAATATATATATTATTGATTTTTTACATAGAGAAAGGGAGAGGGATAGAGAGTTAGAAATATCAATGAGAGAGAAGCATCGATCAGCTGTCTCCTGCACACCTCCTACTGGGGATGTGCCCACAACCAAGGTATGTGCCCTTGACCGGAATCGAACCTGGGACCCTTCAGTCCGCAGGCCGATGCTCTCTCCATTGAGCCAAACCAGTTTTGGCAAAAACATATATTTTTAATGGACACAATTCAACCTGTTACACTGGCCTGGTGTTAAGTAGTTTGGGAATGCTCATTTACAAATATTTATTAAGTGTCTATTACATCAGGCAATGTTATGAACCAAATAGACCAAGTCCTTGACCTTAAAAGCTTATTGTATTAATTCAAACCACATCATATGGGTGTATATATTTTATAATGCAAAGTTTTAGATAGTGTATAAGTTATCAAAAATCTTTTAAGCTACATTTTTTGTAATCCGTCTTCAGAATATATCCTATCAAATATGCTAAGTATCAGTGCTACCTGACAGGGACCGACCTCGAGGAGATGTGCCTCAGGCCAGCCTATAGTGTGTGGGTTCTTGACTTTGCCTAGGAAAAAATTTCACGGCACAACACCACGTGGGTTTGAGAGTGTGTTTATTAACGCTGGGGACTGTGAAACAAAGGAAGAAATTGGGGTAGAAGAAACAACTGGGAAAAGCCTAGGGGGTGCTCTGCTCTGGCTCCTAGAAATGTTATAGGAAAGAAGGGAGCCAAGGTGGGCTGCTGTGAGTTCACTAGGAAGTTAAGGTGATAGAAGTGAAGCTGGGTGGGGCTGCTTTAGCTCACTGGGAAGTCAGAACAAAATGGGACCAGAATCAGGGAGTGAATGTGGGTTGAGCTGCCACTGGCCACTGCTCCCCTGGTTGCAAGTCTCATGGAGACCCTGAGAGTTTAGGAAGAAATTAAAAGTACATGCCTAGGAAGGGGCCTGGGCATGCTCTGGAGCAGTGGTCAGCAAACTCAATAGTCAACATAGCCAAATATCAATAGTACAACGTTTGAAATTTCTTTTGAGAGCCAAATTTTTTAAACTTAAACTATATAGGTAGGTACATTGTTATTAACTTCATTAGGGTACTCCTAAATTGGTCTTTGCTAAAAACTCAAGGGCCAAAGAGCCACATGTGGCTCGAGAGCCACAGTTTGCTGACCACTGCTCTAGAGTGATCCTGCCTTGAGTCTTGGTCCTGAGGGCTTTTTACCCCCTCCCCTTTTTTTGCAGGTAAAAATCTCAGGGGAGAGTATGAGTAGAATATTCATCAGCTTTCCAGTTGAATTTTTAATATGCTGATTTATCAAAATGAATGTATGGGGGAGTTTTTGGATTATTCTTTGGTCTGTTTTACTGTTTTACTTTTATCTTAGGTCTGTCTGGTTTGTGTTCCCCAACTTCATCTGTCCGTGGGTTTAGCTGGCACAGAGGGCATTAATTGGGTCTTTGTTCTCTATTTTCCCAGGCAGGGTGATTTAAACTATGTATTTTCTAGTTAGGGAGGAGCATATAAACCATTTGCTCTCAAGTGTCCTTGGTTGGGGAAGATAAGGTTTTATGATCCACAAGCTGGCTGCAAGCTGCCCAAACTGTTTGGACTTGTTTAATTTTCTTGTCTCAGTGTCCCTATTCCACTTGCCCAGGAACTTTCCCAGCTTCTTACTTTTACCTTGCTACATTAGTAGCTTTTTTTTTTTTTGCATGGGGAAACTGAGGCTTAGTGAGATGAGTACTTGTCCAAAACCACTCATCTGGTAAAGTCAAAGTTGGAACCAGACCTGAGGTCAAAACATAATCCTAATATATAAAAACCCTGGGTCCATCACATCCACAATGACCGGGGGCTCAACCTAACACCCAGGCTATGTGTGCACGCAATAGGCTTTGGTGGGTGGGTACTTGTGGGAGCAGAGATGGGGATGGGAGAGGCAGAGCCGGCACTCACATTCTCTTACAACTGCACACACGCACAAACATACATAGTGCCCACCAGCTCACAGCCTTTTTTCCTTTTTTCTCCCTTCCTCCCAGCTTGCTCTTGGAGCCTCTTTCAGAATGAGGAAACAAAACAGACTGGGCCTGAAGAGGCCTGGATGGAAGGGAGGGTGGGCAGAAGGTGGAGTAGCCCCAAATGGCCCTGCTCTCTCCCAGCCAGAAAAGAGGAAGAGGGGAACAGGGAAGGAGGGAGGCCTGGAGGGCTGCTGAGAAAAACAAAGAGAGACAGAGGATCAGGCCGGCAGGGGAGGACAGTTAGGGGTGATCAGGCAGGCAGAGGGGTTAGGGATAATTAGGCAGGTAAGCAGTTAGAAACCAGTGGCCCAGATGTCCAGCAGACAGACATCCCCCAAGGGGTCCCCAATTGGAGAGGGTGCAGGCTGGGCTGAGAGAACACCCACCTCCATGCACAAATTTTGTGCACTGGGCCACTAGTAGCATATAAAATGCTGGCTGGCATTCACTTGCCATTTACAATTAATAACAAAGAACAGTAATACATATTAATATATTTAATAACTCTTTAGATAGAAACAGAATTAAAAAGTAACACTAGCTCACAAAGCAAAATTGTGTTTATTTAATTTGAAAAATTTATTTTTAGGTATTCATCATACTTCATCAAATATTGTGTTATATTTTAAAAATAAACTATACCACTTGAGGAATGGCAAGAGGCTTTTCTAGATTTTCAGTGAGGAGTAAAGTGAAACTAAATTTTAATATGAATTTATAGAATCATAATTATATTGGAATTTTAGTGTTTAAAATGTTGAAAAGAATCTGAAAGCTTATGTCATCCAATTTCATATCCTCTCCACAACAGGTATCTAGAAAAAAAAATTATGGCAATGAAGAATGGAAATATGTGAGCATGATGATGTAGTCATTTCCCTATAATTAATTTAGGTAATGAATGACATATTATATATTTTAAACTGTAATGAGTAATAAAAACATGTCAACTTCTAATGAACCATCATTATATCTCATGAGGTAGTAGTTTATTGCTGGGATAGAGAGATAGGGAAGTAGTAAATGAACCAAATTCTATCTTACATTTGTGTGTGTGTGTGTGTGTGTGTTTAATCTTTCAGACTGTTTCTGGCACACTCACATATGAGAAATGCTTTAACAGACACATGATTCTTAGCCCCCTACAAGGCTACTGCCAGTGCTGAAACCGACATTAAGAAACAGAGAAGAAAGCATCTAAAACTGTATCCAAGGTGACAGAGACGTGAGCTCAGACACAGCCAAATAAGGCAGATGACAAATGGAAGCATATACTCCCTTAACAAGTTTCTGCATTATATAGCAAAAATAGTGTCACATTAGTGAATCAATAATAGGGGTGGGAGAGGAGAATGAATAAGCAGGAGATGGAACTATAAGGAAACAAAACTATGGGAAGGTAAGCTGCTTCTCATGGACAAACTGAACACATTCTGATTAATTTAAAGAAAAGGGTTTCTGGGTCCTTAGCATCCACAGTAGGAACATTTCTTCTTGTTATCCTCCCAATAGTGATCTCCTTCTGAGCAAATTAGATACTTTGGGAATATGCATCCATAGCTGGCAATATGGATTTTTCCCATTCTCTTTAAAACAACCAGGTCAGCGTTTTCTTATAAATAACTCGTCATCTACTGTGGTCTCTGAGGTAATTTTTGTCATTTATTCAGTTGTGTGTCATTAACTGGATGCTTTCATTTCTCATGTGTGCTAAGGGCTGTTAAAAAGACTTCCTGCTCCCATCCCTCACGCCCACAAATCCCTTAGCATGGTTTTCTGTGGTGTTTTCCTTTCTATAATTCATTTCCCCTTCTTCTAATAACAGCCTTGAGCATTTCTTTTAAACTTTTTGTTCCTTTCCCATTCTCAGAGGAAGACACTCTAGAGGTAGGAAAGCAAGGCAGATGCGGTCTATCACAGCTCTCGGATCTACTGGAACCAGTGACTCTTCAAGGGGACATGGATGAAGTCAGACTAAAGAGAATGGGCTCTGAAACCATTGCTAGAATTTCGGGGAATGAAATGCCTTCTTTCTAGTAGGGTTCCTAACCCAACAGGATATTAACTTGGGGTTGCCAGTACCATTTTCATGCCTGAACATAGGCCAGCTAGAAAAAAGTAGAGGCAAGAGATGAAGAGAGAAATGGTTCTGAAGTTGGTGTGTAAGCACCTGGATTCAGCCTTGCTTGAAAAAATATATCTCCCCTGGACTTTCCAATCATTTCATATAATAAGTTGCCTCCATGCTTAAGTCAGATGGCATTCGGTTTTCTATTGTGTTCAGTCAAAAGATTTCTGAGTGGTCAAGCATTTGGAACTCAACACAATTAGCCTCAAACTCTGTAACTCTTTACTCCAAAATGATCTACTATCTGCCACTTCCTTTCCTGGGTCCCATCCTCCCATGCTCTCCCTGTGGTAGTCACATTGATCTGGGGAAAGTGGAGGTATTGTTTGTGAAAGACAATTCATTATAAAGGTATTTCATGTTTGTCCTAAAACAACTACCAATCAAAATAATAGCAAAAAGTACACCACAACTGTTCATTGCCCTTTAAACTTCATCCCACAGCACAACTTACCCTTGTGGATACATCTAGACATTTTATGTTCAAATACAAATGTGTGTGTGTGTGTGTGTGTGTGTGTGTGTGTGTGTGTGTGTGTGTTAAGTGGTGGGCAAGGGATACAAATTTAAAAACACACAAAAAGTTATTAAACAGAGAAGGTATATCCGTATTTACTGGTGTCCTCAAATATTATAAAATTTTGAAAATAGATACACAAGTGTATATAAATAGTATGTTTTAATTAGCAAAGCAAACTCTTCCATAAACTCCTGTCACCACTCAGTGAAAAACTGGGAATTTTCTCCTCTTCTGCAATTCTTTACTTGTTTATTTAATCCTTCTTTACATTGAAGATTGCTGCCTGCACATATTAAACTCTTCTAAGGATGGTAAGCACATTGAAGGCAGCATTGGATTCATTCTTTCTTCCCAGTATTTAATTCAGTGGTTAATTTATGTTTTTAAGTTAATTGATGAATGAATGAGTGATAAATAAGTAATCTGATCTCCTTCATAGGTATTCTCCTAGGCTGAATTAAAAAATGGCTCTCTACAGACATTCTCCTGTATTTTAATTTCAGCTCATTCTCTTCGAGTTCTTCTTATATTAGCAGAAATCAGGCAAGTGATGTGCAGGCTTTTAGTTCTAATTCTTTTGGGAGAGCAAACACTCATTTCAGTTCATCCTGTCCTTAATCACTACAGAAAGACAGGAAAAAAAAAATCCCCCAGCTAAAATGCAATCAGGATATCCTCTATTATTCCCACTGTGTGCTTCAATTAGTTAATTAGATCTTTTTAACTTGGACCCTGAGGCTTGCTAACCTGGGTTCTGTGTCCCAGCTAATAAAGAGCTCTTGGCTTTCTCTGTGCCTGAATCTAGTTGTTTCCCCCCATCTTTTCTCCTCGTTTCCTCTTAAATCCTCTAAGGTTTGGAATGGAACCCAAATTTCAGATTAATAAGTGTGGACATTTTAGGGGCCATAGGTTTTATTTTATTTTTAGTGCCATCTTCCATCTGTATTTTTCCCCCTCGTGCCAATTATTTACCTTTTAGTTCTCATCTCCATCTCTTCCTTTCATACACTTCCTGATATCATAGTTAGCAAATAAATCTACAAACTTTCTAGATTTTCTTACTAACCTTTCTTTGGCTACCATGTGCAAAGGAAGGCTCTGCCAGCTCTGTGAAGAGCTTGGAAGTTGGGAGGAAGAGAAAAGCTATTATTTTTCAGCTTCTGATGATGCCTCCCGCAGCAGCAGCTGTCAGCTCTAGGCTTCGGAAGAACCTATGGCAGTTTCAGAAATATTCAGCAGGACTGCAAGCTAAGCAGATGTTGCTGGGTCTCAATAACACCATCGATGGCCATGCCTCCAGCACATATGTTAGCATTTGCCCCAAATTAAGAAGACACTCATGCAAATATAGAATGAACAATGTCAAATACTTTATTCAATTTATGAGTTAACTAGAGGTCCTACCACAATCAGAGTTGGGGAGGGACTGCAGGAAGGCTCTAGGGTGTGTCCCGCCTGTATCGCCCAGTCCCAATTGGCCGGATCCCAGCAGCAAGCTAACTTACCAGTTGGATCATCTGCCCTCTGATGGTCAGTATGCATCATAGCTACCGGTCAAATGGTGGAAGGGTTAAATGGTTGCTTAGGCTTTTATATATTGTATATAGATAAGTGAACCAGCAAAATAGTAAGACTGGCAAAAAGAGAGAATTTGGAAAGGTTCTCTCTTTTCCACATCCAACATGGAAAAAGAATGATCTGGTTCTTCAAGTAAATGGGCTGGGGATTGATAAATAAAAGAGACAAGACACGGAGATAGAAAGAAAAAGCCGGGACTGGGTGGACTGTCCTCCTCTTCTGAGGGAGAGACAGTGACTCAGAGCCTATGCAGCATGTTTATTTTATACCCCCATATACCAGGAAGTTTCACCAAAAGTCAAGACAAAGAAGATTATTTGCATTCTTGAGTAGGCCAGAGTCCTATTCATACCTGGTGCTTGACTGGATTTACATATCAAAACCCACTCCCCAACACCTGGATAAGAGCCAATGCTGAGAACACACCTACCATTTTGGTAAGATGTTTTGCCTTTTGCCTTGGGTTTAGCTGACAATTATTAAAAAAGAATGCCCATGTGCCTTCCCAGGTGCTCTCTACAGTTAATCACACAAAAGGATAATGAAATGAATTTGCTAAAAAATATGAAATGCCTACAAGGCAATAAATTCTAACTCTCCATATTATATATGCTACTGGACAGAAATTTTTTGCATTTCTACCAGACAAAAATCTATAATTAACATATAACATGTATCTTCACTAAGTCTGGGCAAAGTACATTCATCTAAATATACTTGGGAGCATCTAGTAAACAGTCTGTTTATAAAATAGGAAAAAAAATAGGTGCTGCCCATTTTTCTTTCTTTTTTTTTTTTGCCTCATATCCAATTTTTGGATAATACTTTTGAACAAAAATAAGGAAAGTGCTGAAATCGTTGTACAAATGAAGCTTCAAGACAAATTTATCATCTCCTCTCAACTCCCAACTCCAGAAATCCAACAGATTGTTAATTTATAACCAGATCGTCACCCAGAAAACTCCTCAAATAGTTAATCTGGAGCCATCATTGTTTAAATGATATATGGAGTAATAGTGCATATTTAGTGTGTGGACAATAGTAAGTGAGATTAATAATAGTTGCCACTATTATTTTTTTAATTATACGTGAATAATCAATTAAGATAGAATTTAGAGATATTTAGAGATATTTCTTCCACTTCTTTTCCACTTCCATGGTTAACTCTAGTTTTAGGACCTGGCCCCTCTTAGGCTGTCCAGTTTATTCTATTTAGTCACACCATGCCCTGGAATATAATATGGACAAGTACAGAAAGTCATTGGGGTGACTTTCTTTAAGTAATTAGATCAGCATGAAAAGAATCATTGTCTCATTTATTTTATAATTTTGCTGAACTTTAAGAAAATGCAACTGTAAAATCAGTACTAGATGGAAGAACTACAGTTAAGATTTTACCATGCATTTGCCCAGAGACAACTGCCTTTTCAATTGGCCAGAAAAAGTGCTGCTGTGTTGCTCCATCTTCTCACCACATTTGTATGGCACTGGATCTAGCTTCATAATTTCTAGTAAAACATGGGTATAGACAAGATTGCATCTGGAACACATTTCTGTTTGGTGAATGAGGAAGGATGATTAAATTTGGATTAGAAAGATTCAAAACACTTTCAAAAATTCTTAACCCATGTTTCTATATTTAATTCAGCAGGACTGACTCACTGAGGATACAGATAAATGTATTAAGTGATAGAAAACAAACCAAACAAAAAAATACATTAAACTCTGAATTAAATTAGAGAATGTTAGCCATTCTTCTCTAACAAGGTATTTCAGGGCATTTAGAGTCATCAGTGTTTTACTTTTAGTCTGGTTCTAAAAGCTTTTTAGATTCTTTGTCCATTATCAGTCCAACCCCCTTGGCTGAATACACATCATCATCTTAGGTTTTGTGTGTTGTATGTTACCTTTGCTTCTGGATTTGACCAGTCTCATTCCTAATCAGGCATATAATTCAGTAAACTCAAGACTTCCAGTTGGGTAGCTCAGCTCCAGATTTACCTTGTTGTTGGTTTAACTCTGATACATCTCAGTATTTTCAGCACATACAGCAATATTAGCAACTAATACTCAACTTTGGCTGTCTATCAATTCCTGACTTCCACAAGGATGGGAAAATTCTTCCTTGTGTCTCAGAATCAAAGATTTCTTCCTTGGATATGTATATGTGTAACACAATTTAAAAAAATTAAAAAAAAAAGATTTTTTCCTTGGCCCAGTCCTGTTCTTAGTTCTGCACAACAGACTTTCTGGAATTCAATTATTTTCCTGAATTTGGAATAATGTCTATTGATAGACAACTGTGGTCATTCCTCACCTGCCTATTGTGAAAAATACCTTTATAGATCCTTTCTGCTTGCTTTTTTCACCCATTCTTTGTGTGTGTGTGTGTGTGTGTGTGTGTGTGTGTGTGTGAGTGTGAGTGTGTGTGTGTTTTGCACCCATTCTTAACTGAGGCTTTCTAATGCCATCCTTTTCCCATCAATGGATTTCTTATTATTTTGACTAATCCTGAAGCATCTTTGCGGTTATTCACCAAATGTAACCCCTCTTTAGTTCTCTGCATGAGTTCCATTTAGACTGAAAATTTTCATAGGGAGATTAAGAGTAATAGTGCTTGTCTGTACACAGTTGTTGGTGTATAGAGTCCTTAAACATGGGTTGACTGAGTGACATAAAGGAATGGTTCAAGCTAGATGAGGAGTTGAGGACCAAAGTGCTTTGTAACTCTTGTGACCATCACTTCCTTTGAATTCATGTGAATGCATCTCCTGGAGTCACGCAGATGATGATTCTGATAGGACTCATGTGCCACACAGGATTGTTGCCAATTCTCATTTCTGAGAAACTCAGGAATTTTTTAAAATCTCACAATTTTATAAATACTGCAAAATTGTTCAAAATGTTTATAATACTGTACTGGCTAAAGAAAATTTGTAAATCATCATGATTTGGCCCATTGGCCACTAGTGTGAGTCAGGTCACACACTGGCTCTCTGGAGCTAAAGAATGTGGGAGAGGAGGCAAGTTATGTTTTGTCATGTTTGAAAATTGAAAACATCTTAATTTTCTCTGATATTTTCTGTGGGTATGATTTTTATTTTTTTATTAAATTTATTGGGGTGACATTGGTTAAGAAGATCATATTGGTTTCAAGTGTACATTTCTATTTTACATGAACTATTTATTACATTGTGTGCCCAATACAAATAATCTTACATCACCATATATTTAGCCCCCTTTTACCTTTTACTACCCTCACTCCCTCTGGTAAGCACCATAATGTTGTCTGTGTATATGAGTTTCAGTTTTACATCCCACATATGAGTGAAAGCATATGGTTCTTAGCTTTTTCTGACTCATTTCACTTAGCATAATATTCTCAAGATCTATCTATGTTGTGGCAAATGGCAGTATTTCATCTTTTCTTGTGGCTGAGTAGCATGATTTTTTAATCTTTATTTGTTAATCAGTCATTCAACAAAAAATGCTCTATTAGGAGTGTACATCATTATATCTATCAACATTATAGTTTGGCTACCATATTTTAACAAATACTTTTTGTATGTGTCTTGTAATAGGACCATTACTAAATTCTGACTGGTTGAATTTGTTT
This sequence comes from Lasiurus cinereus, assembly GCA_011751065.1. Taxonomy (NCBI): domain Eukaryota; kingdom Metazoa; phylum Chordata; class Mammalia; order Chiroptera; family Vespertilionidae; genus Lasiurus; species Lasiurus cinereus. The sequence continues at coordinate 30,877,036 of JAAGEH010000045.1, read as the reverse complement.
CAGTTTAACTTTGTAAATTTTGATACTCTTGTATATTTACAGAAGTACATGTTATACTAACAACACTTACAGAAAACTAATAGTGTATACTTTTATTAATATATATTATATAACATGAAAAGTTAAAACTTTACACTGAATTGTGGTTCTTAAAATTGAATATAAGACCTATTCGTCTTTACACTTGGCCCTCTAGAATAGTTCTCAATTTCCTCCATAATACCTCTAAATGTCATGAGAATGGGAGTTCAACCCATAACTGCTAACCTCAGGCTTAAAACACTTGCCATTTCATGTTTATCTATAAAAATTAATCATGTAACAATGTATACAACTCAAAATTTAGGAGCTCCTAATAGAGTTTAGGTGTGGGATTGAAAAATAAAAAAGAATGTTCTCACTGTCATACTGAAAAGATTGCTAGAGTATGAAGTAGGAAGACAGATAGGAAATGAATAAAACTTTGTCCCTTTCTGAGGCAGAGATTAGCTGCTTTCAGAACTCAAAGCTATGCTGAGATAGAGATACCTAATGTGAGTTAGCACATTTCTTTTGGGAATCACTGGTGGCAGATGCTTAATACAGTTTCCTTGTCACTATAATATCCCACAATATGTATACTTTGTAAGGAGAGCCAAATTGAATAAAAAGTTGAGAGATTTCCTAAAGAACTAATGAGCTCTTTTTGTTTTAAAAGTCCAAAATTTATTTTTAAAATTAAAAATAAAAATCTTTGTTGGATTAGGGTATCTTCAACAAAGATCTGGTTGGGAACCAAAGGTCAGTTACTCAAGGAGAACTCACCATAATGGTGTGAAAGGAAGGTAGATTGAGCCCAGGCATCTATGGGGAAAAGTTGGCTTTAGCACAGCATTTGGTTGAGTCTGGAAAGCTTGTCCAGATTCATCTACCAGACATGAGTCATGTTTGAAGGAGCAATAGTAGCAGTACCTTGGGGGCCAAGAAGAAGACATAATTATACCCTGTGCCAGTAGGTTATTGTTGTGCCTGGACAAGCACCTGCGAGTTCAGTGTCCCATAGCACATGTGGCAAGATCCAAACCAATAGTGCTAGTGGATTATTTGAATTTTTTTTATTTTTCTTTGTTTGGCATTTGAAGAAGGACCTAATCCCTATGGACAGAGTAGGCCTTGAATGAGTCCAAGGAGGAATGCAGAACATGAACAATGATTTGGGAAAAAAAAAGTGTACCTATTAATAAAGTATATCTGTATTTGTCTTGTATGTTGGTAAGGCAGATCATTCCAGTTACCAGTATATAAGCTGAATATGGGACATGCCAGTCTGGAAATTAGATGCATCATGTCTTGGGAGAGACCAAAGGTTTCTTTTACACTGAAAGGCCCTGGACTCAGACAATAACCTGGGAATGCGTGCAAGAACAATACAGAAGAAGAGAATACTACCCCTCCTCTCGAGAGCATGGGAGGGCATCCAGAGGAAACAGAGCACCCACAGAGTGCTGGGCTGTAGACGCAGTTAACTCAGACAGACTGACAGAGAGAAAACAGCCGCACTAATCATCTCTTCTAAGGCTGGACAGCAGCAGCTGCATAGAGGGGGCCAGATTCTTAGATATCCAACCTCCAGGGCCATGTTTGTGTTGCCCTCCATCCTCAAGAGAGAACATTCGAAATGTGCATTAAGTAGTGAAAGGTAGGAGCGTGCATGACTCACTGTCTGAACCCCAGCAAGCCCTGTTGGGACCCTTGATCATATCAGAATAACCACTGGAAAAGTCTGCACATCCTGACAGAGTAGGCAGGTGGAGATCTCAGACTCATTGTACTCTGGGGTTCTGGTGTAGCATGACATTGTTTCTACTCCAGGCTCACAAATCTAGACATTACAGCAATAAAAGCTTATGTAGCATTACATGTCTACATCTAAAGAGTCGGGTAAAAATGACATTCCAAGAGGCTGGAGCCAGGGCCTTCATGGATCCACTGTTTGCTGTGAAGCCTCAAGACTTGCATACCCTGGGTGCAAAATTAATAACTAAGTTTCTTCTCTACTCCCTACTAGTTGTAGGTAATGTCATCTCTCTAAACTTTACTGTTGATCTATGAATGGAAACTAGGCATGTAAAATTCTTAGCACGGTGCCTATCAATAGCATAACAAATAATTTTAGACTATCAGCAGTTATAAGTCATTTTTTCATCAACAGGTACAGCACATGATTTGTGTCAGAGATTTGAATCATTTGGAGAAACCCTGTGCAATCAAAACATTATTCCCAGGGAACCTTTCTGCAAAATCAGTTTGTGGCAAAAGATACAACCTCTTTCTGAAAGCAGTTGGTGTCAGAGACAATTTGTAAAAATCATTGGCAACTGCAAATAGTAATCTTGGATGCTATGGGGAGTCATTCTAGGTAAATGCATTATAAATAAGGGATGAGAAGGAACAGAGAGAAGTCTTTCCAAAAAGAAAAATATAAGTAGTCAAATACAAAACAGAAATTTTGAGAAATATTTTAAGGTAAACTAGGTGAAGGCTTGCTTTGACTGTTTAGTCCAATTTCTTGAGCCACAGAATGCATGAGGGATGCTAGCTATGGTGAGAGTCTTGGTCTCTGTTCTCTCTCTCCCTTTCAGGCCACAGAATGTTCACACATCTTTGCCTCTCCTCCTTCCATGGATACCTATGAGCTGTTAGTAAGTCCCTCCTCCCCCATCCCCACATTCAGAATGCCTCTCAAACCATCTATTGTCAGTGCTTTCCTGCCTCGATCCCTGTCCTCCTCTCCTCTCCAAAGACTCCACTTTGTTCTCACTGTAAGACCTGAAGCCAGTCCTTGCAATTAGGCCAGGGGCATTGAAATAGGCAGAAGCCAACGCATTTAATGTTTTATTCTCTGGTGAGCCTGCACCTGTTCTAAATCCTTGGGGAACTGGAGGAACAAGCAGGAATCAAAGAACAAGCATGGAACAAAGAAAACAATGCAAGGAGCGACTTCCTCCCTCAAGCCCTCCAGGCCATGGAATCCAAACCAGTGCCAGTCTCCAAGACTGGTCCCTCCTACCTGATTTTCATTTTATTGAACTTAAAATATGATAATTATAAATGTCACATTACTATTTATTGAGTGATATCTTTTTTAAAATATATTTTCTTGATTTTTTACAGAGAGGAAAGGAAAGGGATAGGGAGTTAGAAACATTGATGAGAGACATCGATCAGCTGCCTCCTGCACGCCCCCTACTGGGATTGTGCCCACAACCAAGGTACATGCCCTCCGGAATCGAACCCGGGACCTTTCAGTCCACAGGCCGACGCCCTATCCACTGAGCCAAACTGGTTTCAGCAATTGAGTGATATCTTTATGCTACATGCTATTCAAAGCACTTTACATACATTATCTCGTTTAATTCTGACAATAATTCTCTTGGGTCAATTATATTCTCATCCCCACTTGAAGTTGGAAAATAACTAGGACTAAAATAGATATGATTGGCAGAAACTGGTTTGGTTGAGTGGATAGAGCGTAGGCCTATCCACTGAAAGGTCCCAGGTTCGATTCCGGTCAGGGGCACGTACCGTGGTTGTGGGCACATCCCCAGTAGGGGGCGTGCAGGAGGCAGCTGATTGATGTTTCTCTCTCATCAATGTTTCTAACACTCTATCCCTCTCCCTTTCTCTCTGTAAAAAAATATCAACAAAATATATTAAAAAAATAAAAAAAATAGATATGACTTGCCCAAAGTTTCACAATTAAAAAAGAGGCCAAGTCAGGATTCAGATCCAAGTTTATCCAACTCCAAAGCCCAACACTATTGTGGAGTCTTCCTCACTTAATTCCACTTTTGAGTTTGTTCTCTCCTCACCTCATGTCCAGATCCCTGCAAACAGCCTGATAACCAAGGAGGCCTTGCTTCAGTCCTCTCCTCACTCCAAGTTGCGCCATCTGTCCCCAGAAATGCGAGTAGCCTCCTCCTAGCCTCCTGCTGAGTACAGATCAATAAGGGAAGGATGCCAGCACATGCTTCATTGCTTTACATTCCCCAGCATCAGACTTTGTTCAGGAGCACTACATAGGGCTGCTGCAGTCCTCAGATAATGTTGTATATAGGACAGACAAGGGACAATGACCACTTTCTAAAATAATAAATCATTTTGCCCCATGAAATGTATTCTTTATGAGATCATTCATTTGTATCCTTTTGATTCTTTCAGCAATTTCTTATGCCATTAATTTATGCAATTTTACCGGCTGAGAGCACGGGTAAGCAAAGCATGCTGATGCCAAATTTTCGGTGGAGATGACACAACAGAATCTGAGACCCACCATAGCAGAAGTTTCAGAACCAACCATCAGTATTGTTTTTTCAAGCTTATAAAAAAGTATGCAGCTTCAATCAGTGAGCAGACTTTTATTCTATGGCCAATTAAGAGCATATCCATTTTTAGTAAATAACCCCAAAAGGTTTTTGAAGGGGTACAAGTAACCAAAATATACTAGTCATAGAGGTAACTTTTACTTTACTTCCCATTAAAACAACAACAACAAAAACAAGCACAACAAAAGTCTCTTAATATAATCCCATTAAAATCTTCTAAATTAGTGGTTCTCAACCTTTCTAATGCCTCGACCCTTTAATACAGTCCTCATGTTGTGGCGACCCCCATGTATAAAATTGTTTTCGTCGCTACTTCATAACTGTAATTTTGCTACTGTTATGAATCATAATATAAATATCTGTGTTTTACGATGGTTTTAGGCAACCCTGCTAGCGGTTCTCCACTACTTTAGAGCTTAAGACTATCGGAAAACACAGATATTTACATTACAATTCATAACAGTAGCAAAATTACAGTTATGAAGTAGCGACGAAAACAATTTTATGCTTGGGGGTCGCCACAACATGAGGAACTATATTAAAAGGTCATGGCATTAGAAAGGTTGAGAACCACTGATCTAAATTATAGAAGAGAAAAAATCACCTATAATTTTACTCCTTAAAACAATTACTATAAATATCTTTATGTCTTCTATCATTTCATTATTATTTTCTGGTTGAAATCATATTGTCCATAAAGATGCAAACAAGAAATCCATATAAGAAATATAAGTAGGCAATAAACATGCTTCACTGATAATCAAGAAAATTGAAATTAAAACAATGCGGCATCATTTATTGGCAAAAATTCAAGATTGAAAATATTTACTTTTAACTCTAGCCGGTTTGGCTCAGTGGATAGAGCACCAGCCCTGGACTGCAGTGTTCTGGGTTTGATTCTGATGAAGGACACATACCTCAGTTGCGGGCTTAATATCTGGCACTGATCAGGGCCATGTGAGAAGCACCTAATCGATGTGTCCCTCGAACATAAATGTTTCTCTCTCTGTCTCTCCCCCTTCCTTCCACTCTCTCTAAAAATCAATGGAAAAATATCCTCAGGTGACGATTAACAAAACACACACACACACACACACACACACACACACACACACACACAGAGAGAGAGAGAAAAGAAAATAATTCACTTTTGGATACAGACACTCCTATATCCTATTTTTTGGAGCATATAATGGAAAAGAGTGGTAGGGGGATAATTGGGCAGTATTTATTAAAATTCTATTTTGAGGTATTATCCTACAGAAATATTCACATTAAGTACACAAAGATATATGTGCAATGATGCTTGTTGAATCTTTGTTTGCAGAGTTAAAAAAAAAAGGAAGCATCTAAATCTGCATCAGTAGAAGAATCATTCAATAAATTATGACATGTTCATACTGGTGAATTCAATAGATTTTTAAACATGTGATGCAGTGTTAACGATAGCAGTGCCCATTATGGAAAATATTTCCACACATATCAGTAAGTAATAAAAGCATGTTGTTGAAAAATTGTGTTAATATATAGAAGGTGAGAGGGAAATGCACCATGGTATTAACAATGATTGCATCTGGAAAGAGGAGTAAGATTAAAGAAAGCATTAAAGATTATTGCTTTTTGGAGTTTTTTAAATTTTAATAATGAGATTATATACATGTACTTGAATTTTTATAATGCAATTATATACCTGTATTTGTTGTGATTTTTAAATATTGAAACAAAGAAATTATAATATTCATATTCTTTTAGATATCATCAGGTTCATTCAGTAATATTCTCAAGCATTTCCTTGCTTTTAATAGCCTACTATAATAATAAAAGTGTAATATGCTAATTAGACCGGACATTCTTCCAAATGACTTTCCAGATGAAATTTGGGCTGTGAGGGAAGCCTGGGTCCCAGGTGCAGGAGGATAGACAGTGCTGGAAGCCAGGGAAGGAAGGCCTACCGTTGTATGAATTTCATATATATGTGTGTGTGTGTGTGTGTGTAATATATTTTAAAGATAGGATTTTTTTCTTCATTTTGAAATAAATATTATAGACTGTAGGCTCAAGATGAAATTACTTAATGGAAGGCTGAGAATAATATTGAATTGAAGAATCCTATTGAAAGCCAGAGCTAAACCCTTTGTTCCTGATCCCACTGTCAACATCCTTATTGCCAGTCTTCACAAATAACAAGGGCTCTGTCTTATTTGGTCATTTCCCCCCCTTAAAACCTTTATCTAAGCGACTTTGATCTTCAATTATAAGCACTTCATGTGTCTGCCACCTCTAATTTTGTGGCTAAGCCCAACTCTAACACATAAAATAAAGCAAGGTGGCAGGAAGGTGGCCTGATTTTTACCATACAGTGCCACATGAAGTCTGAGATGTCAATAATGACTTGCTGTTCCAGAAAACATACTCCAGTTGGTAAGGACATGCTTGGAACATGTTTTCCCAGAAGGCAATGAAATTGCTCAGCAAGAGTAGCCTTTTGTGGAAGAAAACCTGATAAAGATTTAGTAGCCCCAGGAGAGCTATACTTTGTTTTTGGAACAAGGTCTATCTTGAATTATATGAACTCAATCCTGGGGAAGTGCAAGACAAACATTTTCACCTTTTGCATAGTTGTTGTTATTCTCTTGGTGGTGGTGGTTGTTGTCACTTTTTCCTGAATATCTGACCCTATGGTTTTCTTCAAGGAGGTCCACGTAGGAATTCCTCTACAGCTGCCTCAGCCACTTTCCAGGAACAAACTCAAGTTCATGCTTGAACTCCCTGGAGAAAACCCCAGGGAATTTCAGAGTAAATGCTTTAACTAAGTCACCATCAAAATAATACTAATAGAATTAGAAAGGGTATAGGCTGACAAACATATAACAATGACATATAGGTCATTTACAAAATGTCTCACCAAGAAACAGAATGTATTTTCCTGTCCTTGAAACTGAGAATGGCCTTTGTAGCCACCTGGATGACAACGTAACACTGCATGACAACCAGAGCTACGTCATAAAAAGCAATCTGGCTTTTATCATTCCCATGCCACCTGGATGAGCACCCTCGGAACTAGGCCATCATGTTCTGAAGAAGCACATCACTTTGGAGAGACCTTGTGTGGGTGATCCCCTACACATTAGCCTCACTAAGATCTCAATCAATAGCCAATAGCTATTACAGCTGTGAGCAAACAAGCCTTCACATTGCATCTCAACTGTAGGCAATATTGCCTCCCCACCGCCCCTGGGAAGGAACATTTGATAATTTTTTAAGACATTTTTGGTTGTTACAGCTATAAGGGGAGTACTACTGGCAAGGCCTCTAGCAAGTAAAGGCCAGGAATACTGCTAAACATTCTGCAATTTGCAGTCCCCCACAACAAAGATATTGAACCCAAAATGTTCACAGTGCTGAGGTTGAGACACCCTGCTTCAGACAACTCCAGCCTCCAGACTTGGAGTTACTCCAGCTGATTTCAAGTGGAACAAAGGCAAGCTGTCCCTGCCAAACCTACCCAAATCACACTTGCATGGGGTGATTTGTTTTGCATAAATAGATCCTTGAGATACCATGAAATAAGTGGAAGAACTGAGTTACATCTTCAGGTCTTTGTGACTCTGAAACTCAGGCTTCTTCCAGTGTTACCTTGAAGGATTGCAACAACAAAGAAAGAATAGCAAAGCAGCATTAGCAAAAGTGTGGCTGAGACCTTAGTACAGGAGAAGGAAAGGTGACCACTATCAAAAAGAGAGCAAAGGAGGGTTGCTGTCCTCCATATTCTTCAACATCATCCCTCTCTTCTCTGGAAAACCTGAGAGGAGAACTTTCCATTTCCTCTTCACAAATTTCTTGTGAATATGCTTTTGAGGGTTTGTTTCTCTCCGATGGCCCAAATATTCCTCCAGTAACTTCTAACAACTGAGAGTTCCAACAGAGGCCCAACCTTCCCATAGTAAACTGTGAAAATATTACCTTTTCACAACTGTCTTCTCCCTTGAAAGAACTGAGGATTCAGGATCTTTTCTCAAATTATATCACACCTAACTTTATTCATAAAAATTCTTTACACAATTAACTAGTTTCCTAAGTATCTCATCACTTCAAAATGGGATAGCAACCCAGTAATTCCACTTCTGGTATCTGTGCTAAGAAAAGCATCTAAAATGTAGACAAAGATTTATGAGCAAAACCTTTCACTCTAAGGTCATGTGTAAGAGTTGAAAACTGGAGAAAATGAACTTTAAGGTATAACAATAAGATAATGCAAACATAAATGTATGGTAAAAATCTATAGCAGAATATTATACAACCATAAATGAACGGTTCTATTCTAGGTCCTGCTTCTTATCTTACTTTCCCTCTGCACTTGATTTACTCCCTATAGTGACCACTCCTGGTTCTCAAGACTAGATCTTGCTCCCAAGTTCAGACCTACATATATAAATGCCTATTGGACACTTCTACACTGATGGGTAAAGCCCATTATCTTTCTTCAAAATTTCCTGACCTACATTCTTTATCAAAGTGACTGACAATACCTTTTACCAAGATTCCAAGTAAGAAACATGAGCAACATCTGTAATTAATCCATCTCTTTTCTGCATATCCTACCTCTAATTATTCCTAGATCATTTCATTCTATTAAGTCTCTCCTAAATTTCTAATTGAGTCAGTCTCAGATCTCTAACCCAAATGCCATTATTTTACTCAAGGTCACAATCACCTGTTACTTGAATTTCTATAGTAGATTCTAACTAGACTACCCTGCTCTTTGCTAATCTACTCTTTATGCTACAGCCAGAGTAGTCCTTCTAAAGCACAAACATGATCAGCATCCCTTTGCTTAAAGCCCTTTATAACTCACCGTTGTTATAGGATAAAACTCAAACTCCTTACTAGTCTTTAGCTTTTGTTTTTCCTTACTGGGTTTTGAAAGGCCATTCATAACCAGCTCCCTGATGATCTCTCCAGCCTCATTCATCCCAGACCATTCTACCTCTTTACATCTTTTTTGCACTTTATACTTCAGCCAGCTACACCATTTGCAAATGTATCACATTAACACTTTGGGACCTTTCACACATATTCATTACCTCCAGATCACTTTTTATCTCATGCCTAATCCCAGTTATTACTAACCTCGCTAATGCCTACTTACTTTCCTTGCCATTTCTAGAACCTGTCAAGCTTTTTTTTTTATGTTTGGGTCTTCTCATATGCTATTTCTCTCCTTCAACACAAATAGACAGACACACACACACACACACACACACACACACACACACACATGCACACACACACACACCATATCAACCTCATGTGATGGCCATAAATAATGCCTCTCAGATCTCCTAGTGTGGAAAACAAAAGTGATTGTGAGCCATAGTTTCTTTGCTCTGAATCCAGGACTGCCTTCACACAAAGCCACCATTCCTGCAGGCTGCTTCAAGTCAATGACAGGCCCATTCCTTGGAGACATGAGACTCTTCTGACAGGTTACTTTGGCCCAAGGATTCTCAACCTTACCAAAAAGGCCATTCATAACCAGCTCCCTGGTTATCTCTCCAGCCTCATACATCCCAGACCATTCTACCTCTTTACATTGTGCTACAACTGAGATCTTTCTTCCTTCCCTTTCTTTTTAAAAGAAATCAGACCCATTTCATGGTCTGATGACTCTTGTAACCTCCTCAGAATTCCTCTTTTTTATCCCTCAGGCATTTCTCCAATAAATATTTTCTATGTCTAATATTGTCTTCTCAGAAGACTGATGCAAGTTGTACTGAGAAAAGTTCAAGAAGAGAGATGGGACTGGTTCTTTCACTGACTGATAGGAATAGAAAACATCATCCTATTGGAAGGTGAGGCATGCATTGTTATGGATAATTCCTGGCAAAAGATGACAACTCTATTAATAAATATTTCCAAGTAGTATCCTAGTAAAATGTCTTGGTGGAGAGGAAACTATTACAATGGTTTGATGGCTTTGAGGAGCTTTCCTAGGACACAGGTTGTATCACCCTGCAAGTACCTCAGGAAATATGGCAAACTCACCAAGATTGGTCCTTAGACATCTAGAAAAGATAATGACCAGTGTCTAGTGATACCAAAATGCCTGAGTTGACCTGGAAGGTAACAGAGAAAAGTAGTGGACATGTTGCAATAGATATATTATTAATGACCAGAAGACCAACAACAAACCATGTTCTACAGAAAGGTGCTAAGGACACACCATTCACCAAGGCCATTAAGAATCTGCCACTGAAGGAGCACAATCATCACTAAAGATCCAGTGATGGCTATCTTCTGCAGGGCAGTGCTGGTGGTAGAAAAAATTACAGTGTTAGACACTTTGATAGCCATGACAGTGATGATTCCCAAAGTAGCAGAGACCAGGATAGTTGGACATTGTAGGTAATCACTGAGCCTTATTAGTCTGGAAATTTAGATCTTCAATACTGGGACATTATTTTATAATTTATTGCTTCCTGCAGTATCTGTTCTCTTTTTCTGGAACTCATTAGTGTTTTTCTTCCCATATTGACCCTCAAAAAAATATTTTTTAAATACCTTTATCTATTCTATCTGTTTTTGAATGTGCTGTTCTTTTTGTAACTTTTATTAATTTTATTTTCCAACCCTTGCATTGCTTTGTTGTTTTCTGGTTGTGATATTTTAATTTCTAAGAGTTCTTTCTTGGTTTAGTTGTTCTTTTTATTAATGCACTATCTTATCCTTCTGAGTACATAAAATATATGAGGCTATTAAAACTTTCTGTGTGTGTCTTTGTTCCCATTGAGGATTTTATTTGTTTTCTGTTTGCTTTTAGCCTCTCTATTTCAAGATGAAGATTTTGCTTAATTACCCAGGAATTCTTAGTGTACCATGCACATTTAAGAGGAAGGTTCCAAAAATAGGTTGGAGCTTTTCTAGAAGAAGGAGAAGAGAAGATGAGCTTTAAAATTGGTATGTTTTATTTTAAAATGGTCAGAAAGGAATATAGTGAAGCTAAAGTATAATTGACATTGGGAACCCTTCTCAATTTCCCAGGAAAATAATCCTCTTTTATTTTGCCTGGGATAGGTAAATGGCTGGCTGTTGCTATGGGAAGGGTGTTGGAGGAGACCCATGAATTATATTACAGACATCACTGATGTTTTGAACCTTATCCACAATTCATTGTGCCTGGACTTCATCTTTAATGACACTCTCTGGTGTCACCTCCATTATAGCTTCCTTCCCTTGCTGAGTCCATCATTGTTTCTCCACTTGCTCTCTGTCTTCCCCAAATCTCTCACCTCTCATCTGTGTTTGTCTTCTCTCCTGATCCATTGGTACTTGTCGTATATGTTTCTTAAAACAATCTTTTTTAATGATATTTTAGAAAAACTTCCATAGGGAGACAAGGTGAATGCCTCTATTTGATCACACTCTTATATTTTCCTCTCTGGTTTAAATGCTACTTTCATCACACATGAAAATTGGTATATAATTAGCAATATTTTGAAACATTCTAATCTATTCTATTGTGCTATCTAATTATGTAACAGAGCCAGACTTTAAAATATATTTTATTTTCTGGCAGTATAATTCCTCATTGTAATTCTTCTTTTCTAAGATTAAGAAAAAAATTTTGGCTGCTCTCACACTTTTTAGATTAATTTTAAAATCAATTTGTATCAAATTTGTAAATCAATTTGAGAAAACTGATTTGCTTCTATTAGTGTCTCCATACTCAAGAACTTTATATGAGTTTGTTTATTCAGTAAAGTTTTGTTTTCTTTCATATCAGTACTGAATAATTCTTAAATTTACTCTTAGGTATTTCATGTTTGCATTTTATTTTGAAAAGAAAGTTTTAAAATTACATTTTATAAGATCTTTTTTGCTGATACAATGAAAAACTACAGATTTAAAAAATACTTATTTTATAGTTTGAAATTTTATAGGTTGCTAATTTTTTCTAATAAATTTCCTCTTGTGTCACTTAGGTTTTCTGCTCATATCATCTGCAAATAAGGACAATAATAATTTTTGGCACTCAGTAATAATTTTTATTAAGTTTTCTGCATCATTATAGTAGTACCATTTGAAATATAGTATTAAATAATGATAGTGATAATGGGCATTATTATTTTGTTACAGATTTCCATAGGAATATTTCTGGTGTTTCATTAAGAATTAATTGGTCAGTTTCAAACAAATAACTTTTACCACTTTAAGAATATAACATAATTAAGGAAAGCTTTTAGCAAATCCACCATATCCAACCAGCTTTTGACCTTCTTCTCTCCCAAGCCCGGTCAGCACCAACACTTCATAATTCTACCTCCAAAATACTCTTAAATCTGTCATGGCTTTTCTCTTCTGTCAGTGCTTTGGTCTCTGTTGCTATCCTTTCTTTCCTATTATTAAATGAACTTTTAAATATCTGCCATCAATGTCAAGTCTCTCCAATTCATCCTCATACTGCTATTCAAATGAGCTTTCTAAAATGTGATTATGTCACACATTTCCTTCCCACCCCTGAACTTAAAGTCTTTCAATGGCTCTCTTTATTGCTCTTAGAATAAAATTCAAATTCTTAAAATGACTGGCAGGAACTGAATGATCTTGCTCTGATTACCTCTCCAGCTTCATCTCTCACCACCAGCTAAGGTTACCTCAATACTCTAGCCATATTCTCTTTTCTCTCAATTTTTGCCCATATTATTTCTTCTGCCCAACACATTTTTTCTTCTTTGTTGGCTAACCCCTATTTGTCCTTCAGCAAGACTTCTCAGATACATCAGGCTTGGAGAAATACTAATACCCTTGATATGTAGCCCTCTTAAAACTTGTACTGCCTTAACATATAACCCTTTTCACTCTTACAATTACCTGGTTACTGCTCTATCTTCCCCACTATAAGGTAAACTACCTGAAACTAGAGACAGTATCCACCTTTTTTTATTATTTTATGTTTATTACCTGGTAGAGCACCTGGAATTAGTGTTAAAATAATATTTATTAAGTTAACAAATGTTCAATGAAGGAACAAGATATTGGATATATTTAGGTCATTATATATATTTTGAACTATTTACTGATGGTATCAATATACACTAATAAAAGAGTAATATGCAAATTGACCATACCTTTGGGACACCCACCAGCCAAACAGAAGTGAGTACACAAATTAAACCAACAAAGATGGGGGTTAATTTGCATACACAGGTGCCAAGTGGCTGGAAGCAGGGCAGGATGCTTGCATCGCTCCTGGCCACTCTGGGTGGCTCTGGCTGGAGCAAAGGTGGTGCTGGCAGTTAGGGGAAGGAAGGCCCATTCTTATATGAATCTTCATGCATTGGGCCTCTGGTATATATATGTAATTGTTTTTATTCATTTCAGAGAGACAAAGGGAGAGGGAGAGAGAGATAGAAACAGAAATGATGAGAAAGAATCATTGATCAGCTGTCTTCTGCTGGGCTTGAGCCTGTACCCAGGCATGTCCCCTGACACTCAACCATTGAGCACACTGGCCAGGCTGTAGATTATCTTTTATTTTCATTGGAAGCTTTAGGAACTTCTTTTTATGCTTGATTTTCTATTAATTTACATGCCAAATTTTAGTATTTTATTTATTCTTGTATAACTAAAGGAATATTTCTCTTTATTTCTAGGAAATTATCCTATACTAGTAGCCCTGTGCACGAATCTGTGTGCAGGGCCTGACACTTCCCGCCCACTGCCCAGAGGGTCTCTGTGGCCCAGAGGCCCATCCGCAGCCAGGGTGGAATGCTTGCCTGTTGCCATAGCGATTAAGCAAGCATTCTGCCATGCTGCTCACATTGCCTGCTCTCAGCAGCCAACAGCCCCCAGGACTAGGAACCTTTGGCAGGGGTGAGAGGACTGGGCACTGTCATCTTTGGATGGAGTGATGGTTAATTTGCATATTACCTTTTTATTAGATAAGATAATAAAAGCCTAATATGCAAAACAACTTAGTAGTGTAACAATCAGCAAAACAACTGGTCACTGTGATGTTCACTGACCACCAGGGGGCAGGTGCTCAATGCAGGAGCTGCCCCCAACCTGCAGGCTCCAGACCAGCCAAGGTGAGTACCAGTGGTGCCCCCCGATTACCCAACCAGTTGCCCTGCAGAAAGGGTTGACTGGTAGTGGCAGTGGGGTGCAGGGCCAGTGAACAGGTGCCACCATACCAGCCAAGGCAGGAGGCAGCAGGAACCCCCAACTACCCCAGCAGCCCCCACAGATTGGCCCTGATTGCTGGCCAGGCCTAGGGACCCTACCCAGGCACAAATTTTATACACCAGGCCTTTAGTAATTTTATAATTGTAACTTTTTATACTTATAATTTCATGACTTTCTTTCCAGTTCTTCTCTGGCACCTCTTATTGGATGGTCTAGTAATTGGACTTTGGAATCCTAGAACTAACTCTCTAGGTCTTTTTATTCTCCTCCATATACTTTTTATGCTTGTCTTTTTATCCCACATTTTGTATAAGTTTTTTCACTTTATCTTTCAAATCTTGCATTTTAAAAAATGTAGCCATTATATACTTAATTTTCAAGAGTTTTATCTTGTGTGACTTTGCCTTTCCCAAAGAAGACAGTACTAGTTTTATGCATGCAGTATAGTTTTGAATTTCCCTAAGATTAATAAATAGAGTATTCTTTTTGAAGTTCTTTTCTTGCCCTACTTTATTTCTGTTTTCTCTAGAGATAGTTTTTTTCCATTTTATCCTCTTGGTTTTTCTCTCATGCTGCAAGCTTTCATCAAATCTCTGAGGATTCATGTATCTTCATTTGTATTTAAAAACCTATTAATGTAATTTGGATTTCCTCATTGATACAAGATTGTTTAAATATTTTTTTAATTGAAAGAGTTATTTCTGGTGATGTTCAATTGTTCTGTTGGGTTAAACTCTTCATTCTAAATTACTGTTTGATTCCATGAATGTCAGGGGCTGTGACTATATAATTTTTGCCTTTAGATATATATATTGAGAAATGATTATCACAATAAATTTAATTAGCATCCATCATTACAAATAGTTACATTATTTTCTTATTATGAGAACTTTTATGCTCTATTTTCTTAGCATCTTTCAAGTATATAATACAGTATTGTTAAGGATAATACCAAATGTTGACCATTACATCCCTGAGATGGGAGTTTGTATCTAGACCACTTTTATTCATTATTTTAACCTGGTACTGATTATATCTTTTCTTTTTTCTTTTCAAATACATTTTTTATTGATCTCAAAGAGAGAGAGGAAGGGAGATGGAGAGAAGAAATATTAATTGGCTGCCTCCTGTGTGCCCCCTACTGGGGATTGAGCCCACAACCAGGACATATGCTATGACCAGGAATTGAACTTGTGACCTATTGTTGCATGGGATAACACTCTACCAACTGAGCCACACTGGCCAGGGCATGATTATGTCTTTTCAGTATTAGGACTCTTACCTTTGTTTGCCAATATCTCTGTGAATATTGCTTCACCCCCATTTTCTTCTATAACTTTTACTATTATATGTAAAATCATTTAGTCTTATCTACCATGACTTTCAACTGTATTTTAGTATTATCTGCTACTTGTACTCTCTTTACAATGAGTCACTTTGCCTCATTTTATACATGGCCTCCACAATAGAAATCCTTAATTTTGATATTACCAATTCATTATTTTTAGTTAATTGCTTAAAAAACTAATGGTTTATTCATTTGAATTTTATTTAAGAACTGCTTTCCTACTTCTATGTTGAAATAATATTTTTTCATATTACC
Source organism: Lasiurus cinereus (assembly GCA_011751065.1). Taxonomy (NCBI): domain Eukaryota; kingdom Metazoa; phylum Chordata; class Mammalia; order Chiroptera; family Vespertilionidae; genus Lasiurus; species Lasiurus cinereus. Next base: position 30,860,884 of record JAAGEH010000045.1, on the reverse strand, counting down.
TTCTATTAATGTGATAGCTTTACATTTCACTATAAGGTTTTTAATTGTTCTCTTCTTATTCTTCATGTATGGTGTTAAAGAGATATGTTTACTTTTTTTTAATTTACTGCTACTCAGTTTTTCTACATCTTAGACCTATTTTAATAATTTATAGTTTTCTAGAAAGTATTCATCTGCATAACTGAAACTTTATACCCATTTAACAACATTTTACCTTTTCTCTGGCCTCTGGTAACCACCATTCTATTTGACTCTACTGGGGACCTCATGTAAGTGGAATCTTATTTGTTTTTCAGAGATTGGCTTATTTCACCTAGCATACTCTCCCTAGGTTCAACTACTTTGTCATAAATAGAAATATTTCCTTCTTTTTTAAAGGCTAAATAATATTCCATTGTGTGTATGTATCTATGTGTGTTTGTGTGTATTACATTTTCTTTATCCACTCATCTCATGAATATTTGAGTTGTTTCCATATCTTGGATATTGTCAATAATGCTACACTGAACTTGGGAGTGCAGTTATCTCTTTAAGATCCCAATTTCAAATATTTTTGTATATATAGTCAGAGGTGAACTTGGCTTGGTCATATGGCAGTTTTATTTTTAATTTTCTAAGGAACCTCTCTAATGTTTTTCATAGCAATCATACCATTTTACATCCCCGTCAATAGTTTGCAAGCTTTTTAATTTCTCCACTTCTTCACCAACACTTGTTATCTTTTATGGAGTTTTTTAAATAATAGTCATCCTAAAAGATATGAGGTGATATCTCATTGAGGTTTTTATTTATATTTCCCAGTTAATTAGTGATGTTGAACACCTTTTCATAAAAAGCATAATAATTATTTATAGTATTTTTTCCTTTCCTTCAAACCATGTGTTTGAGATTTTTAACTTAGCGTAAAATTGCTTATAATTATTTTAATAATTTTAATTAGCTTCTTATGCTTTTCATATACCCTTTCCACTTATAAATTCTGTATGTTTTATTTCTTTTGAATTAGATTTGAGAGAAATTCTCTCTCTCTCTCTCTCTCTCTCTCTCTCAAGATTTCAGAAAGGGAGAGAGAGATAGAAACATCAGTGATGAGAGAACATCATGGATTGGCTTCTCCTGCATACTGCACACTGGGGATGAAGCCCACAGCCTGGGCATAAACCCTGACCAGGAATCTAACTGTGACCTCCTAGTTCATAGGTCAACACTCAACCACTGAGCCACACCAGTTGGGTTGAAATTGTCTCTTTGTTATTGCTCTTTTTTGTTTTTGTATTACAAAGTTCTGGCTCTCTAAGCTATCATTTTGACTCAGTTTCACAATTTTTTTATAACTATAATTTGTAATTTTGTTTTATAATTCATTTATTTTTTGTTATATGTTTTTATTTGTTTATTTTATACTGGCCTGTTTTTTTCTTAACTTATTAGTAAAATATTTGGCTTAATAATTTATTTCTTCCTTGCTTAACCGTGAAAGTATTTAGAGGTATGGATTTATCTCTAAGTAACATTTTAGTTGTATCTAATAATTTTTAAAAAGTATTTGCTTCTTATTTCCATTATTTTTAAATTCTTCAGCCTTTGACTAAGATAAATATTTTATCAATGTGTCTAAATTTCCCACTGAGAGACCTACAGATCATATAACTTATTAATAACTAATATCAGTGATAGAAATTCAGATGAAAAATAATTATTTATCAGAAATTACTTTATGGGTAATCTAAAATTATTGGTAGAGTATTAAATTTGACAGTAAAAGAGTAATTGAACTTTCAGATTAATTTAAATTGGCGAATTGGAATAAGTGAATACCCAAGAAAATTTAATTGTACTGGACAAAAAGCTATTTCTAAAGTATTAACTAAAATTCCTATTGGTAGTTCATCTCATGATAAAATTGCTTAACATGCAATAAACATAAAATAGGCATATTTGTGTGCAAAAAAAATTAAAATTTAAAGTTATCAAGATTGCATTAAAAAATTTTACAAAAGTCTCCATTAGTCAAAAAAAAGGGGGGGGTGCAGAGGAAATAGGATAATATCATGTAAAGGAAAAATATCTGGTAAGTGAATTACATCTAGAAAATTTTTACTTTAGAAAATTAATTTTCATTTGTAATACTAACAGCAAGACACCCATGAAAAACACACATGGTGTCAAAATAAGCTAAAAGAAAATCGGGTAGGGAAGAATAAAAAGGACCTCAAGTCAATTTTATAGAAAAGATTCCTTTATTAACTTTTGGTCGAGAATATGTTTATATAATTTCAGAAAACAACTTCAAGACCAAATGGACTCCAGCAGCAGAAAGGAACTGACAGGTCTGCCCCAACCATGAAGACAAGAGGAGAAACAGTCCAGAGATGGAAGACATTGACGACACCTTGCCATGCCAGCAGTTTGCAGCTGTGCGTTGCTACAGGATGCCTAGGACCAAACCAGAGAGGGTCGGACCTGCATTGCCACCATTTGTCCACTATCCAGATTCCATTGATGACATGTACACATAAGGAACTATTTGACATTGAAACTGGGACTCATAACTATTGAACATTGAAATTGGGACTCAAACATTTTTTGTTCTTATAAGTTTATTTCTAGCCTGCAGAGGCAAGATGTTTTTAAAGAAAAGAATCAGGGGGTGGGGGATAGAGGACAGATACAGAGGCAAAGAAGAAATGAGCAGACTGTCATACTACAGTGGGAAGGCAGGGGAGTTTGGGGAGGGGGCTGTAAGAGATCAACTGAAGGACTTGTATGCATGTGTGTAAGCATAGCCAATGGATACAGGACATTGGAGGTGGGAGGGGACAGATGAGGGCATGCACTGGGGGGTGGGGAAGGCCGAGGGGAGGTCAACAGGGAAAAAAAAAGAGACATATGTACTATTTGTAATACTTTAAACAATAAAAATATATGTTTAAAAAAAAGAACTAGTGACAGAAAAAGAAAATAAATTACTTTATGATAGCATATAGCCAAATAAAAGCAAATGAAAGCGGACTCTCACATATGACTTGTCTGGAGAAGTTTGTGAATCTCAGAGGTAAAGAAAGGATTCTGTAAGAGCAAAGGTAACAAATAGTGGGACATTGCTAGTAGTTTCTTTCTCCTGATGAAGTTGTTTGTATGACTTAACTATTGGAAGCTGGAGCTTTTAGTTTTTGGTGGACCTTTAGGTTAAAATGGACCTCTTTTGGGACGAGATGTTGAGAAAATAAGAAGCTAACTCCTATGTTTATGTGCATACTAATGTAAAAAATTGTCCTCATTAGGTTCAGGGTCACTTCGTTGTGAGGCTGGTGGGGACATACAATTATTTTTTCTTCTTCGTAACCTGGAGGTCTAGATTTAAAGTAATAAGAACAACGGTAATCATTTCACAATGTTTACATCTATAAAATCATCATGTGTACTTTAAACACACACAATTTTATTTGTCAATTGCATTTCAATAAAACTGGGAGAGAATAGAAATAAAATAAAGCAGCAGGAACATAACTGAGAAGATTTCAAATCTTGGAAGGCAAGTTGATCTATGGGTTTAGTAGACTTTAAGGAAAAAGCCATAAAGTAAATAATAATAACTACTATTTATAGATTTTTAAAAAATGCTCAACAAAATCCTGTTACCTCTTAAGTGCTGCCTTAGCCAATTAATGATAGCAATACTCAAATTTGCTTACCATGTGAAGTTTACCTTTTTCATACTTTAAAAAATATTGTATTCAATAGACATTCATACAGCACTTATTAAAAGCCAGGCCCTGGGCCAAGCACTTTATAAAATTCGCATAATCTTTACGATGATATTATTATTCTTTTTCCCACTTTAAAACTGAGAAAACAGGCAGAAGAAGATCAAATAATTTGCCCAAGGTCACAAACTAGTAAATGGTGTGTGTGACAAAATTCTAATTCAGGCAGTCTGCCTACAGAGGCCACTCTCTTAACCTCTGCACTATGCTACATGTTAATTTTTCACACAGTAACTCTTTTGTTAAATGCTATAGACGGGTATTACTTATGCTTTCAAGATATAAAAGAATAGCATGAGTACCCACTTTGAGAAAAAATATGAACAGAAAGCTACACTGGCATAGACAAGGCAAGAAAGATGCCTAAGGACAAGATGGCAAGTATTCCACCACCTTTACCCAAGATAGAGGACTTTATTTTTTTTAATTTTTATCCTTTCCTAGTTGCTTCCATTCTTTGAGAGGCTTAAGGCTTTTGTTTTCTAGATACATAGAACCCTAACCATTTATGCCTTCCTCATAGGGGAGGCCAGCCACTCTCTTTCTCCAACTGCACTATTGATAGAGGCTTTCTCTGGTCTAACACTTTCTTCTAAGTACCCCACAGAGGCAGGTGAGAAGATCCCATGAGCAGGTACAAAATCCACTAGTATCTATGGTCTCCATGTTTGTTTTTTCTTCTCATATAAACCCACTTTCAGTCTTCAGCAAAATGTTAAAAGTTTTAGTTGAATTCTTGTCTGCTTGAATGACACCTGTTGTTTCTTCCTCCTATAGTCAGCTGAAGGAGAACCAGTTTCCATGCCCCATCTCTTTGGAGGAACCATCTCCTCAGATTTCAGGCTACTGGATTGACCTGAAATGTGATTCTTCTGACAAGTTCAAGGAAAGCTATGATTCTATGGTTTACCTGGCTTTAGTTGTTATTGTTAAGCGGGGCGGGAGGACAACACTTCAGTTTCCTGCATCCAAAGCAGAAGCAACACAACATATTCCTACCATTATTTGTAGTTTTTCTATTTTAATCTTTTCTTTCTGTTTCCTTTATCATATCATCCTTGATATTTATATTGTGTGGGAATATTTTTTCTTTTCGGTTTTACTTTTTAATAAACATGCACTTAATTTTATTCTTTTAGTGCACAGGTCTTCCATAGAGGTGTACTATCCTTAGGGAGGACATATTGAAAATTTGTTGAAGCAATTCTATGTGTCCCAATAACTCAACTTAGTGGGTAGATAATAAATACTAGATGCTAGACATCCTACAACATGAAAGAAATTTGCATATGTTGAAGAATTTTCTCATGCCCACACTAAAGAGTCATGTAAGCTAAAGCAGTGTTGCAATTTAAAAGAGATACAATTTTTAAAAATAATTTTAGTAAAGAGCAAACTTTATAGACTACAACTACTTTCTTTTGTTTAGAACTTGACCAATTCTTATCACTATTTTGGAAATAACTTCTTAAATGACAATGCTGCTTTTAAAGTTTTGAGTCACCAATGCACCATCCCTCTACTCTGTTAGTTTACCTTAACTTTGGCACTCAGTGGTACTATTTACCTTGGTTCTCTGTGATTCAACCCCAGACTACTCTGGGTAAAAATTCATGACGAAGACAAGGCAGGTAGCAGAGACCTATAATAGTTTCCATTTCCTATAAATATAGAAAGTACAAAGAGATGGAAACAAGAGATAAAGAGAAGCTCCCCTGAAAAGAAAAAATTAGCACTTACCCAGGCCTCACCGGTTTATTCATCACAAACTCACTTTTTAAATGTAGCTTGTTACTGAAAATAAAGCCCCATTCAAAGAAGCTGAAAAAAAATCCACACACTCTAGAGAACCAGATGGTCTTTTATTCATAAAATTCTATCACTCCAGGATATTATAAAAGTTTTAAACAAATAGAGGCCATAAAGTATTCTGCATTTCAACCTGAAAGAAGATATTTTTAAAATGTCAGTACATAACTATCATGCATAATAGTCAATGAATATGGATAAGTTATTTTGACTTTAAAATACCAAAAAAAAAAAAAAGAAAGAAAAAGGGCGTTGATTGTCTTGCTAGTTTAGAGTATTTCTTTCTCTCTTTAGTGGCAAGGCTAAGGACAGATGACTGAAATGGGTTTACAATTAAGAAATAAAAAAAGAGAAGTGACAGATGGATTTACTGTCTTCAGGGATTTAACATTTTCAAGACATTTGACATGGTAATATTCAAGAGCTCTCAGAGTTATGTGTGTGTGTGGGAGGGGGATTATTTTTTGTTTTGTTTGTTTGTTAAGATATAAAAGAAATATCCCAAAAGAAAAAGAGTAGAGTGAAAGTATGACTAAGTAGAGAATAAAGGGAGGAGGAGGGGTAGAAATGAAAGAGGGAAAGAAGGGAGGAAGTGAAGGAGGAAGAAAGAAAGGAAGAAAGGAAGGAAAGAAGGAAGGAAGGAAGGAAGGAAGGAAGGAAGGAAGGAAGGAAGGAAGGAAGGAAGGAAGGAAGGAAAGAAGGAAAGAAGAAAAGGTAAGGGAAGAGAAGGAAAGAAATGAGAGTAAAGGAGAGAATAGGGGCAGATAAGACAAGTAAAAAAGGAAGCAGAGTAGATATTTTCCAAACACACTTATGCAAAGTCTTATGACAACTATATTTTCTCATTACAATGAGGTTGCTTCAAAAGTAAGCATCTGAAAAGTATTATTTTATTAAATGTTTCTGTTTCCCTTATAAATAGAGCTAGTGTGCAGTATAAGTCTGAATGTCATGATTGAAATGACTTGAATGGAAACAGTATAAATTGAAATGCATGATAGACCATCATAACTTACAATAATTATGTGATGAAAATATTGATTTTATTTTAAATTTTAATATAGAAAATTATAGTAATAGATAAATTTTTATTTCTAACTTGATTATTGGTAAATTATGTTTTATAGAGGCCTGGTGCATGAAATTTTTGCATTGGGGTGTGTCCCTCAGCCTGGCCTGCACCCTCTCCAATTTGGGACCCCTCAAGGGATGTCCAACTGCAAGTTTAGGCCCAATCCCACAGGTCTAAACCTGCAGTTGGACATCCTCCTCACAATCTGGGACTGTAGGCTCCTAACCACTTGCCTGCCTGACCCCTAACCATTCCCCTGCTAGCCCGATTACCCCTAACTGCCCTCTCCTGCCAGCCTGATCACCCCCAATTGTTCTCCCCTACAGGCCTGGTTACCCACAACTGCTCTCCCCTGTGGGCCATCTTGTGACAATGTGGGGGTGGCCATCTTATGACAACATGGGGTGGCCATCTTGTGAGATGAGGGGGTGAGGCTCAATTTGCATATTACCTCTTTATTATATAAGATTCTGTGAAAAAAAAAATCAATTCTTGTCTCAAGGAATACTGAAGTGTTTTGTATTAGATCCAAAATATAAAAGAAGGATATGGAGGCTACTGTATAGAGGTTCTTTAGAAGAAATGAAAAAGGAGGGGAGCAGATAAGTTCCTTTTTGACTGTTTTTTTCTGCTAAGTTTCTGGCTCTCCAGTATCAATTTCTCCTTGTTTTCCAGATTTTCCTTATATTAGAAATCCAATTATTGATCAGTGTAATATGGGGGACAGATAACTTATCTCTTTAGCACATAACTCTTCAGCTTGAGAAGAAATGTACTCAAAGAACTGGAGTCAAAGACCCACACCTTAAAAATCTTATCTCCACCTGGATCTGGTATAGATTATGAGATGCTAGACCAGAAACCTTAGCCTAATGCCATAATGGATGAGATTTTGGGGGGCCTTAGCAGGGGGTAATTGTATTTTTGCATGTGGAGGAAATAATTTATGACAACTGTGATGAAAGTGAAGGTAAATTATTTGACATTCTTCCTATTGAGAGGTTAGTGGGAGGTGGGGGGAAGAGTATAGGGTATCTTTACCTACTCCCCTTGAACTGGGGGCTGGGTTTGACCTATAAAGAATGGTTGAAGTGATGCTATGTCACCATCAGTTTTAGACACTTAGCGTGCTCTCTCTCTCATCCTGAGCCACCATGCAAAATATCTGAGTATCCTGACGCAACCATGGTTTGAGGAAATTCATGCTAGTAACCCTGTGGAGAGGCTGTGTCAAGAATTAAAGAGAGCTGAAACCAGTTTGGCTCAGTGGATAGAGCGTTGGCCTGTGGACTGAAAGGTCCCGGGTTCAATTTCGGTCAAGGGCACATCCTTGGTTGCGGGCACATCCTTGGTTGCGGGCACATTTCCATTGGGGGTTGTGCAGGAGGCGGCTGATCAATATTTCTCTCTCATTGATGTTTCTGACTCTCTCTCTCTCTCCCTCTCTGTAAAAAAATCAATAAAATATATTTTAAAAAAAAGAATTAAAGAGAGATGTCTGGCCTACCCCCAGTAATTCCAGTTCCCTATCTCATACAATCATGCCATGTAACATTTTGAATGTATTAACTATAGCCATTACTTTTGGGAATAGTTTGTTATGCAGTAATAGATCATTGAAACACTAAGCAAAAAAGCATCTTTTTTACTTCTATGTTCTGACTTCTTCTTGCCTGAGATATGAACACAAGACTTAAAAATCTAAGAAAACATTTGAGATTGTGAGACAAAAACAATCAAAAGAAAAACAAATAAGTGCCTACATATTAAGGATGCCAGAATCGAAAGACAGAAAGATTTGGGGTCCTTGCTGACATTATTGAGCCAACATACTAGCCAGCTGACTGGCTCTTATGGATACAATAAAACCTTATCTTTTTGAGCCAATGTTACTTTCCACTAAATATATTCAGAACTGATACAACTAACGATAAATATTTGTTGATTAACTGACTGAATCTGTCTATGAAGCACTTGTTTCCCAGTCTCACCTTTCTAAAAGCTTATCTTCAACAATATAGTTTCTCTGGGATTTAAATAGATGTTACCTAAAGAGCACACTTACATGATTGGCACTTTTCCAGCCTTTATTGGAAAAAATGTTTTTTTGTTTTTTTTTTTCCCCCAAGCATCCCTTTGAGTGTTTAGCCCTAAATATGTGACTCTAAGATGTTGGATCATTTTACATTAAAATGTTTCTTATTTTTGTTTAAGTTTTAAGTTAGAATGAGATCCCTCAGAATAAGGGACTGTTAACATAGTCAGAAGTTCCTGATGCCTGTACTCTCTGGCTCTTAAGCGTTTCTATTCAGTGCAGTTCTTCTCAGCAAAGCATGAAAGAGTCATCAAGAACAAAATGAAGACCCTATATGTGATCATCTCTTAGTTTTCAGACACTGATGTCTGTGACAGAGCAATTAGGAAAAAAAAATGTCTGCATTCCACTATCACAGAAGGAACATTTGCTTCTTATAATAAAAAATTCTGCTGATGGTTATGCCTTTTTGGAAAAGGGGATTTGGGTGGGGGAGGAGAGGAAACTTCATTCCTTTATATTTTCCAGAACTAGAAAAATGAGCACTGAGTAGGACACTTTCAAGATAATTACCTTTTTTCATTAGTTTAAAGTGACTTTTTGAGAGATTATCTTTAGAAATAGAAGTTGGCAAAAAGGCACAATAATTTGCACATATTAGACACTCACTCTGCAAAATTCTCTTTTGGGAGAAAGTATTTTATGCATGAAAAGTCAGGCAAAAATGTACTTAAAGTATATAAAAGTTTACTGATTGATTCCTCCTTTTATTTTATAGGGTTGAAAGGCTTTGCTTAGCTACATTATTCATCGAGTAAGTGATTTTTTAATGGAGTAGCAGTTTCAGTAAACAGGCTTCAAGAGTAGTCTTTTAATGTGGCAAGAACATCTTTGTGTCAGCCCCTTTTGAAATCATTAAAGTACACAGTCGCAGTAACCCAAAAGTAACAAAACAGCCTATAGAAATTAAAAAAAAAACAACACCAAAATTAACTACTGCTTTTGGACACCTCATTTACATAACAGACAGTCAAGGGAAAGAGAGCTAGCTTTTGTTTCTTCAAAGAAGTCTCCAGCCTTCAAACACCACTTACAAATTTAAAAAAGATATTTAAGAAGAAAGGAAAACAAACTGTGTATTCAACACCTACTATGTGCATTGTCTGTTGTAGGTGTTGAAGTTGGAAAAGTAAATGAAACCATCCTTGATCTTAAGAGCTACCAGTTTAATGACAATTGCAGGTGCAGTTTGTTCTTGCTTTCTCTGGGTAAGATCAACAACAGGAAACCATTAGGTACAGCTTTACTGCTTCATGATCCTATCAATTCTCTAATGTAGAAAAAAGAACACAAATAGTTCCTGGAATAAAAAATTTTCAAACCTTCATTCCATAGCCCTATGTCGGCCTCTCCTCATCTTCGAGGGATCTTCGAGGGTTGGGTTCTCTAGCACTTGGGAGAGGAGAGATTTGGCCTGTCTTCCCCGGAGCCATCCCTCAGCAACTGCTTCCATGGGTTGTGAAGTGCTGCTTAGAACTCCATGGAGAATGGTGGGCCAGGGTGTGTGCATGAAAGAGAAAACAATCCAGGTGGACTCTGCAATTCTGGGCCTGGCTCAAGGACCCCAGATGGGTTGAGTAATTAGGATTCTGCAGGGTATAATTTTTTCCCCAGAATAACCACTCAAAAATACAGATTTACACACCTAACCCTCAAGGACTAATAATTTTTCAGAAATAATGCAGCTTAAATTCAAGCTGAAGAAGAGAAACCGTTTTCCTAAATTTAACGAAGTCTGCAGAAATTGTTCTGCCCCAAAAGGAGAGACCAGTAGACATTATTATGCAGAGTTGTGCAGATAACTAAAAGAAATAAGGAATGAAAGAGATTGCAGAGACCTGACAAACAACAGACTACATTGATGGCCACTCTGAGTCAGACACAAACAAGATCTTTAAAGGGAAGCATTTCGTTTCCCTGGGCCAACCTCCCCCTCCAATCTCTGCAGGTAGTAAAGGGACACCAACAGCACTGGCTTTCTCTATCCACAACCCTGAAGTGACGTGGGTGCTGTTATGCAAGTCATACAACTACATTTGTACTCTCTACTATAGATTATGGAGTAGGTCAAGGTCAAAAACCCAGAAAATGGTTGAATGCAGAGGCTGAAAGGATGTAGCTTCCTATTGTGTTCAGATCAGAGTCTATTAGAAGCACCCCTTATTTCCACAGCCTGAAGGGAGAAAGTAAACTATCGTCTAGTGCCTTTAACAAAAAAATCCATAAAGTATAGTGTATTGGGGTAATTTATACCAGGCTTTTGAAGAGTTTATTTTATAGGGATGTGCCAAAATTAACACAAGTCCCAGGGAGTTCACCTATGGCTTAAGTGAACCAATAAGATTTCTTATAGAAGCAACACATTGTGCAAGATTTGTGGTTATTTCAAAACTCACAATTAACTGTTTTTTTTTCCTAAGAGATTAAAAAAACAACAACACTTTGTGCAGTTAAACTGTTGAATATCACAAAGAGCTTCTTGTTCAGCCTTTGAATTTGGAAAAAGTAGACATTGTGATCATCATAACAAAAAGCACGATGAATAGTTTTGCCATGATTTTCTAGTCTCTACCTATGTCTTCATTCACTGTACATTTAGTGTTCCTGGAATATTAGTATTTGTTATCCTTCTCTTTATCTTGTTACAAAGAGCACTAAACAGCACATTTCTGGGATATTCAAGTTATTTTTTTGTCAACAAGGATTTCTCATCAAATGCCATTATTATCTATAATTTATTTTCATTTTAAACACAACTAATGTCAGTTTTAAGGATTAAAATTTTGACTCCAAAAAGAAAATTATTGAATAGGATTTTGGTAAAAGCAAAGTATAGAGTTGTTAATAGCAAACAAGAAACATGTCTCAGGTGAAAATTAAAGTGTCTCTTGGACAAGTGTCTTTTGGGACAATTTTGGTGTTATTTTGTATCAAAACAGGATAAAACAATTTAAACAGTTTCTTTACTGAAGAAAATATCAAAGCTTTTCATAGGGTAATATGCATTTTGAGTCTTTGAGAGTGAAATACAGTGCACAGTCTTTCTCAAACTTAATTAAAAAAAAACTTATTTTTCCTTAGAAATCGTGGGTTATTTTGCTATTCAAATGTGGTCTATGGTCTAGCAGCATGGACATTATTTACCTCATGGGAAATGCTGGACCTCAGGTACCACCTAGACCTACTGAATTAGCATGTGCACGTTTCCTAATGTCATTTTTTTTTGTATACTCAAGTTAGAGAAGATTTGGGTTAAAGAATAATTCAAAGTCCAAATTGACAAACACTTATGTTTAAGTAAGCATATTGTACAACTAGTGACCCAAGTGCATAGATTCATGCACATTGAAAGAAAATTAATTAGATGATTCATGCAAGTTATATTAATGCAAAAAATTACATGTCAAAATAGTATATATAAAATAGTATTATAAAATTAAAATACAAATAATATTGCTATTCACTTTTTCTCTATAGTAGAAGTGTCAGAGATGAAAGACAATTAGTAAAATATATATGAAAATAATATATAAATTGATTAATAAATAAACAATATTCTGTTGATGATGTCGCCTTCTTTTGACTTCAAAGGTACATTATGCCAATAGTTGGTCTTCAGATACATTCTGGCATCACATGCAATTGGTGCCAGCAAGAGCCTTATATGTATCACACATGTGCAAGTCAACGTTTATTCTTAAATTGCCAGTGTGCATCATATGTACTGGCCTGTCAATTAGATGGGTCAACTGATAGAAGGCTGGTCACTTAGCCTTTTATATATATATATATATATATATCAATTATCTTCCTGCAGTGTAAGTGAAAGAGGAGCAGAATGTGCTACCCCAAAATGTACCACTTTGGCACAAGGATTATTTTGAGTTGAAGGCAACTGAGAACCAACAGATACAAGAGTTGTCTGCCCTCTCCTTTTTCTGCCTAAAAGCAGGACATACATTTCCCTTTGAGGAAGATGCCTATTAGGGAGAGAAGAAATACTCTTAGCATCTAAAATGGGGAGTCAATACTAAGATGAGTTAGCATATACAGACTATAAATAAAATAGCACTTATCTTCCTTTAGTCCCCCCATATAGTTCTTAGTCACTTTCCCACAATTTGTTGTTCCTTGAAGTGCATATCCTTTTTCCTTTGTTGAAAGGTTTTATCAGCCTGGAGTCTAGCTGCTTTGAGTTTTACACCTTTTCTGCAAATGCCTATGCATGTAAATAAAAATAGAAATTGTGTGCACTTATTTCTATTAATCTGTCTTTTGTTAGTTTAATTTTTAGGCTCCTACTCACTTCACTGCTGGGGTTCTTGTACCAGCATTAAGAAGGGGAGCAGCAATCTGGAGAAAGGCTGTGTGTAGATTAAATAAGGGTTCCAAAGACAAAAGATAGTTTTGAAAGGCATTGGATGTCAGAGGAGCTTTAGCTAAAGGAGCTAAAGACTTCCCTTGACTCAGGACCTTGCTTTTTATTAACATAATTTGTCCTAAGGCAAGGTAGAGATGTACACTTCAAAGGGTAAGGTTTCAAAGGGTAGGGTTTACAGAAGCATTGTCAGATTGGGGAATAGCCTACAGCTGTTCAAGTGTTTAGTCAACAGGAGGCAGTAACATGTAGATTAAGATGCCCTGAGCTGTCTGGCAGCAAATGATTATCTGATTCAGATTTGGGGGAGATACTTTTTAGCCATTCCAAGCTTCATCAACCTTTTGATGAAACTCTTGCAATTATGACATGCTGGAACTGGCTTCTGGCACTTCTCCTAAGGGAAGAGAGGAAAAGGTTTTCCTTCCCAATATAAGCTTCATAATGGCGGGAATTGTTGTGCTCATAGATGTAGCCCAAGTACCCAAAACAGTGTCTGTGAAACCTCAGAGATATTCAATAAATATTTGCAGATGTAATGACTTATCATCCCATCTGCTTTGATTAATTATCCATTATATGATCTCAATAGATTTTAATTTTAATGAGTCATTATCTAGATGTTATGCCTCATGGCATGGGTCATGGGCCTGGAGAGAAGAAATGGCTATCTTTCCAGGAGATATCACTATAGAGTAACTTTCAGCCTCCTTGATAGACTATATTCATTGCATATATTATAATGTTTTTAATAAAACAGCTATGGGGAAATACCTAATAGATATAGGTCATAAAAGTGATAGTTCCTGCAAGTGTTTTATTGTTATGATACCTAAATTGACTATTTCAGTACCTTTCATCGGAGTCCTCCAAGATCAATTTCTCTTCACTCCGTAAGATTATCATTCTGCAGTGGTTTCTTTGGCATGTGATCACACTCTGGGCCTCTTTCTGCCTCCCTTTTATGGTTCTCAGTCACAGTCTTTAGATTGCAAGCCTTAAACTGCCACATGGCTTCTCACACTAATGTGATTTGCAATTAAGCTCCTGATGATCTTTAAAAATCGAGATAAGGTATTTAACTCCTATTAAGAGTACTTATGGAACAGCTTTGAGTTGGAATCATAAAATATGGACACATTTCCTGATTCAATAACATGGAGCTTTCATAGTTAAAACTACACAAAAAGCCATAGTTCAAAATAAATATGTGGTTAATGGAATCCAGGGCATCTTTATGTGATAGCGAGTGTGGAATTGTTTACATATAATCTGAAGACATACTGAATAATCTCCTTCCCTTTATCATCACCACAAAATAATTGCCTCATAATATTACAGCAGACTCAAACTTGACCACTAAAAACTCCTTAGAAATCCAGTCTTTCACCTGTGGCCCTGCCTTCTCTTGCAGTATCTGTCTTCTCCAGTCTTTCCCTGCATAATCTATGTTCTGACTTATTGTTAGATATTCCTTAGAAGCACTTAATTGCTGTGACCTTTGCTCGGGCCATTCACTGGAATAACTTGCCCATTCTTCCCTAGGTTCATGTCTCTGCCTGTGTTCCTATAAAGCGAATTCACGTAAAGTATAAAACCTTCAAAGCACAGCGAAACTATTAGCTCTAGAAAGACTTCTCTACCTTCTTAGGCTGCACCGGGTTGTTCTTTGTTCCAGATAAATCACTTCATGCCAGTTTGGGAAAGTGTTAGATCCCTGTCTCACTTATGAGTGGCTCAAGGATAGATATCATGTTTTTTTCCCTAATCTTTATTGTTCAGATTATTACAGTTGTTCCTCTTTTTTCCACCCATAGCTTCGCTCAACTTTGTTCCCACCCACCCCCTGCTTTTACCCCACCACTGTCTTCGTTCATAAGTGTACGATTTTTGTTCACTCTTCCCACAACCCCTACACTCCTTTCCCCCGATAATTGTCAGTCAACTCCCTTTCTATGCCCCTGATCCTATTATATTCACCAGTTTATTCTGTTCATGAGACTCTTTATTCACTCGATTTTTAGATTCACTTGTTGATAGATATGTATTTGTTGTCACTTTATTGTTCATAGTTCTTGTCTTTACCTTTTTATTCTTCTTCCTCTTCTTAAAGAATACATTTCAGCATTTCATATAATACTGGTTTGGGGGTGATGAACTCCTTTGGCTTTTTCTTATCTGTGAAGCTCTTTATCTGACCTTCAATTCTAAATGATAGCTTTGCTGGATAGAGTGATTTTGGTTGTAGGTTCTTGCTATTCATCACTTTGAATATTTCTTGCCACTCCCATCTGGCCTCCATAATTTCTGTTGAGAAATCAGCTGACAATTCATATGGGTACTTCCTTGTAAGTAACTGTTTTTCTCTTGCTGCTTTTAATATTCTCTCTTTGTCTTTTGCCCTTGGCATTTTAATTATGATGTGTCTTGGTGTGGTCCTCTTGGGATTCCTTTTGTTTGGGGTTCTGTGCACTTTCTGGACTTGTAAGTCTATTTCTTTCATCAGTTGTGGGAAGTTTTCAGTCATTATTTATTCAAATAGGTTTTCAATATCTTGCTCTTTCTCTTCTTCTGGCACCCCATAATTTGGATGTTGCTACACTTGAAGTTGTCCAGGAGGCTCCTTATACTATCTTCATATTTTTGGATTCTTTTGTTTGTTTGTTTGTTTTTCCTGTTGGATGTTTTCTGCTTCTTCATATTTCAAATCTTTGACTTGATTCTTGGGATCCTCTAGTCTGCTGTTGGATCTCTATATATTATTCTTTATTTCAGTCAGTATATGCTTAATTTCTAGTTAGTCCATTTTCATATCTTCAAGGGTTTCACTAAATTTATTAGCAGTTTTTAGAAGATTCTTGAGTAACCTTATAACCATGGTTTTGAAGTCTATATCCAGTAGTTTGCTTTCCTCCATTTCTTTTATTTGTGACCTGTTTCATTGTCTCCACATTTTGGCTGCTTCCCTGTGTTGATAGTATGGCTTTGTGTGCTAGGTGTCCTATAGGGCCCAGTGGCTCAGTCTCCCACAGGCTGATGCTCTATCCACTGAGCCAAACCGGTTTTGGCCAAAATAGAAAATTTTTAAACTTCCTTAGTAGTTTGTGTCCTTCAAGAAATTGGTCTATTTTATCTAAGATGTTGAATTTATGAGCTTAAATTTTTCTACTTGAGCAGATATTTGTATATCCATGTTTATAGCAGCTTTATTCACAGTAGTCAAAAGTGGAATAAGTTAGACATAGAAGATTAAATAGTGGATGATTCCACTTATATGAGGTACCCTAGAGCATTCACATTAATAGATACAGAACATGGATTGGTAGTTGTCAGGGGTTTGAGGGAGATAGGAATATGGGGAATTTTTGTTTAGTGGGTATAGAGTTTCCATTTGGGAAGAAAAAGTTCTGGAGATTGGTGGTGGTGATAACTGTATAACAATGTGAATATTTATATAATACTGCTGAACTGTACATATTCAAAAGGTTAAAATGGTAACTTTTATGTTGTGTATATTTTACCACAAGAAATAAAATTTCTCATGGATTAAAGTCTAAAATATTAAAAACTAAAAAATACTGGAAGAAAATATGAAAGATTTAAAATTTTGAATCACAAAAGTCAATAAATAAAATTAAAAGATGGTAAAAAAAGAATGAAACATAATACATAAATAATTCCTTCCAAAGAATAAGAGAAAGCAAATAAACCAAATAGAAAATGGACAAATGACTCAAACAATTCAGAGCACACACCTGAAAACAGAACATATTCAAAATAATTTTACATCGATTAACTATTAAACACAACAAACAAACTATAAAATGTTAGCACAAAATAGAGCACATTTTGTAAATGCTTGTTACACATGATACCAACACAGTGCTTTACATGTAGAGATACTTCATCATAATAATTAATGAATTATACTTAAAATTTACCTAAATTCTACCTCTTAAAAATAACTTAGGAGCATTTTAAAGCCAAAGGCATCATAATGAACCATTGAGCAGCATATCTAATTTTTCCTTCACACTTATAAAACTTGCTTTATGACTAGAAAGATGTTAAAACTAGAAAAATATAAAAACAATAAGAAATATCTCAATATTTTTCATGTCGACTTGATCATTTTAATATGTGCATATATTGTAAGCCATCCACTAATAAAATGATCCACATTTGAAAAAGTGAAAGATGATGATGGAAGATTAACATAAATAATATTAAAACTACCTACAAATTAACACTAAAAGAAAAATAAGTCCAATAGAAAATAAGGAATAATTTGAATAAATAATATACAGGATAAATATAAATTATTAATTATCATGAAGAAAATTAACTTTACAAATAATCAGAGAAATACATTGAAAGTATTAATGAGATAATATTCACTTATAGATTAACAGAAAATTTGAAAGATAAACAATATTCACAGTTGACAAGTTTCTCATTACTGTGCAGGAAATATAAATTGGTACAGAATTTTTGAAAGGGCAATGATAAGTTTTATCAATATTTAAAATTTGCATATCTTATCATCCAACAGTTATTTCTAGTCATTCATTTGATTTATGTAAAAAGATGCTTACTGCAATATCAGTGTTATAATAAACTATGGAAAACCAAACATAATTATCCACAGAGAAATTCTTAAATTACCAGTTCATACTATGAAATACTTATAACAGTTTAAAATAATCAATTAGATGTATCTGTACTATCATGGAAATCTCATAGATAAGTTAATAAGTAAAAAAAATTACTGAAAAAATATTTATAGCATGATCACATTTCTATAACAAATTACAAATAAATCATACTTGGTTTGTTTCTGGGTGATGATAAAGGAAGGCTTTATCTCTGCATACATCGTTTTCCCCCCTCAAGAATGCATTCATATATTGTATGTATGTAAATTTTATTTTTTGAATAGATGGAATGTTAATACTTTTATGTTTTTAGAAGTAAAATTTTTAAATAGGGAAACAAAGAAATGCAAAAAAGTCAGGGGTTCTGAAAGTTAGGGGTTCTGAAAGCTTATCACATGCATTTCAGAACCAAGAAAGGCCTAAATGAAGGCTCCGGCCAAACTCTGCAGTTGAGTGTCTGGCCCCAGCCTTTTCTGACCTCCAAATAGGAGAGACTCTGCAGGTCTCTTGTAGAATTCTGACATCTGTCTCCTGTTCTCTTCTCCCTCTCTCCCAGATTGGACCAGGAAGGAGATGGGCCTGGGAAGGGATTACTCCAAGGCAATGAAAATAATCTCAGTTGTTCCTGACCCAAATTCCTGACCACTTTCCATCGAGTTCTCCTGCTTAGCACTGGAGCCCAGTGGCTCTTGCTATGTCAGCCCACCTCCCCCACCCAGCCACACCACATTGGGGGAGAATGCAGCAGCCTGACACCAACACTCCTTCCAAAGAGACTCTCAGTTGTTTGTGTGGCTCCTGAAGGTTCCTCATTTTGGTAAGCTTCCTGTAAACAATTCTTTATCAGGAACAGTGAAGAATGGAGACCATTTAGTTAAAATGGGTAGTTCTGTTTATTAAGAGTCAGGAACTATGGTCCAGACACTGCCAAGGACTTTACATGAATTGCTTAATTTAATTTCCTGACTTAATTATGAGGTAAGAGCTATTAATATCTCCATTTTTTCAGGTGAGTAAACAAACAGTAGCTAAAAGGTGTTGAATAATTTCCCAAGCTCATTTGATTAGTCAGGAGCCAAGTTAAGATTTAATCCCAAACTCCAACCCAATCAGTCCAATTCCAAACTCTTTAGACTTAACTATATTACCCAAGGATTAGTATGGGCTCAATAAGGAAAAACTGTTACTCAGTAGAATGCAACCTATGGCTTACAGCTTTTTAATGCAGCTGTTGGCTTAATTCTGGGGATAGTTTCATAACAAGAGGTAATGAACTAGCAGGATTGGTCTTCACCATGAGTGGACTTCACTGATTTCATTTTCTAAAAATTTACCAGCAGGACAATGTCATCCTTCCCATTTTACAGATCACACCAGATAGAAGTTTTAAAATTGGCTTGGAGTATATCCACTCAAGGTTCATTACACTGGAAAACCTCTCTCCTATATTCACCAATGAAGATAAATTCTCTTTGGAGTCCTCAGCAAAGCCTATACGAGGAAATGGGCTCCAAAGCAGTTTCCAATTTTAAACACCTTAAAATCCAGGGTAGACAACCTTTCCCTGTCTCCAATACTGCCATGGGATTGCCACCCACCTTTCTGGACTTCTGTAAGCAAAGCACACTCCTTCCCAATTGCTCCAGGGTCCTGGCCCAGGCAAGGAAGCATTTGCATCTGCCACTGAGCCGTCATCTCTTCTCACCTCCAACCACGTAAAATAGGTATTTAATGAGAAAAGGAAACTGAAATAAATGAGAGAAGCCTCCAAATTTTAATGACTTCATACTTTTCCTTCAAATCCCATAAACAACTCCTACCATCTGGCCTCATTTTATTTTTTATCACACCGGAGGGAATTCCAGCCTACTACATGATAAAAAAAAAAAAAAGGATCAAATTTCTCCTCTCTCCTCGACCCCCATTTCCAATTCTGAGCATAGAGCTTTGCAAAGCAAATCTTTGTTATTATTTTCACAAAGAAGGAATTCTGGCATGGATGAAAAAGAACTCATAGTAAGACAAGCACAAAAGGTGTTTTGTTTCTTTCAAGTCAATGTAATTTCTACAGTTGTGTATATGAGCAAGGCTGTTTCAGGGACTTTCATGCCTTGGCCTCGTGTTCCCCAAAGCTGATTTCAAATCACTTCACTCTATCCTCAGTGTCTCCATTCAAACAACCAGAAAAAAAAAATTGAATAAAGAGAACTCTGAATAAAGAGAACCAAATTAATTAGACAATAAGGACTGTCACTCTAGTCTTTTCAGAACAACACCACTTTAAAAATTCCTTTTTAGTAAATGAATAGTATCATACATAATAGACAAACATGTAAATTGACCATACCTCTGTTATGCCCACAGCCAATCAGACTGAGTATGCAAATTAACCCAACAAAGATGGAGGTTAATTTGCATATGTAGGCACCCAGCAGCCTGAGTCCTGGGAACTTTCTCAGCATCCAGGTCACTTTGAGGTAGGGCTGGAGCCAGGGGGCTCCTGGGCAGGGGCGGAGCCAGAGATCTGAGCTGATGGGTGTGAACTACAGAGGAAATACCTTTTCTGACTGCTCATTGGCTAAGCTCCCTGTTTGCCACTGGTAATATTCTTAGTAACTTGGGTATAAGAATCCAAAAAGGTGATCTAGAGTTTTTCCACCATATTCCTGGAGCAAAAAAGGAAGGTCTGCTGCTAGAGGGCTAAGACATGTCATATCCTGCCTTAGCCAGTTTGGCTCAGTGAATAATACCTAGGCTTGCCGACCACAGGGTCCGGTTTGATTCTGATCAATGGCATATACCTAGGTTGCAGGCTCCTCCCTGGTTGGGGCCCAGTTCAGGGCTCATGCAGGAGGCAACCAATCAAAGTGTTCCCTCTAACTTTGATGTTTCTCTCTGTCTTTCCCTTTCTTTTCCACATTCTCTAAAAATCAATGGAAACATATCCTCAGGTGAGGATTAAAAAAAAAAAAAAGAAAGAAATGTCATATCCTATGAAAGACACATTGTGAAAATGCCTAAAGAAAATTATCATTTTTTCATGGTGAAGGAACTGGAGTCCGAGTTGATGAAAACACCTTGATGGCTGCAGTGACTGACAGTGGCTGCAGTAGCGGGATTAAGGGGCTGGTGCCTTCCTCTGATCAGTCAGGTTGCCTCAGTAGGACATCCCCTGAAGGCTCCCAGTATGTGAGAGGGGGCAGGCTGGGCTGAGGGCCCCTCAAGTGCATGAATTTTGTGCACCAGGCCCCTAGTACAAGTTATAAGTTTAATGAAAGCAAGCTATCTTGAGTTTTATAACATTCAGTTCTTTGTTCATGGCTCTGACACAGACTGGAATTTGAGACAGGACTAACTCTTATTCAGGGGTGAATGTGACACCTACTTTCATACTATAGAGGAGAGAAAAACAAATGGAAGAGACTTAAGTAAATGAGTATGTCAAAAATTTCCTTCCATCATTGCTTGTGTTCAAATTGAAAACCTTGGGGGAGTCAAAGGCTCCTGTTCTATGGCTCCTTTCTTATCAATGTATCTTTTTATTGCTTTGAAACCCATTCAGTCATGAACAAAGAAGATAACCTTATTGATTCTCCAACTTTCTATCTAAGCCTTAACCTCCCTACAGAGGATCTCTCTGGGTAGGGCAATGTAAAAAAAATAGCTAACACTCACTGAGTGAGGTGTATGGGTCAGAGAGAAAGTAAAAGCACTCTGTATGCATTAACTCATTTAATTTCCACAGTAGTTTGACTAAATATTTTTATTATTATTTTATACATGTGGAATCTGAGCTTCAGAAATGTGCAATATGTTGTTCTCATAACCAGTAAATGGTACTGAGTTTGAAAGTTTGGATAGGATTTTTGAAACTGTGCTCTTAATTATGTGTTAGAAAGAACACAGGCTTTGGAGACATCTCAGCCCTTGAGAAAAATACCAATTTAGTCACACTAGCTGTGTGACAACAGGAAAATTGCTTCACCACTCTGAGGCACAAATTCCTCAACAATAAATAAATATAACAATAAGACTATCTCAAGGAATATTGGAAACTTACAAAACAATTTAGCACAGACTCCTGTTCATAAGAGATTCTAAATACATTGAGCTACTATTTTATTTGTTATTAATGATACTAAAAGATCCAATCATAGTCAAGAGCTCACTTAATTCTGATAGCTTGCTATTTGGAATATATGATTCTATGGCTTTCCTTTCTGGCCTCTTCTTTAAAAGCTAGCAAATTTTTGAAGAACATTGTGATAATAAGTAGGTCAAATTATCTTTCCACCTAAAAAATATCCACCAAGTACATTCCCACTTTCATCTATAAGGGCTAAAATAGAAGCTGCCATATCAGCAAAGATTATGTTATTCTAGAATGTTTTCTCCTAGACCTTTGTGGAATGCACTGTTCTCTTAGAATTCCATTTTCCTTCCCTTTTGAGAGCACGAAGGCATTAGCATAGTGTCAGCCACTGCAAGGCTGCAGAAATATTTTTCATTTCTATTCTGTACATGAAGATTAAATTTAATTATTTCCCAACATGTCAAAGGCACTCATCAAGTTAGCCTGATTTATGCTGAGTAGAATCTGAGAATAAGATTTAATTTGGAAATACTTGTTTCCACAAATTTTTAACTCTGAGTAAGTTTATTATTTGGGGCAATGCATTTGGGAAACCTACTATGCTGACTAATAAATACCATTTGAGGTGGAAAAGCTGTGAAATGTGCTGCACTTATTAATTCCGCCAACTAGTAAATCTCTCACTGAAAAGTTATTGACTATAAAGCTTTGTCCATTTGGAGCCAGCCCCCAAGAAAGTTATGATCACATTAAAAGAGGCAATAGGGATTTGCAGAACATATCAGCCTTATCAAATTTGATAGAATCCTTTCAAAATAAAAAAAAAAAAAGGTTTGACGACAGGGAAAAAAATGGTTATCCCATATATTTGTGCTGTTTTGAAAATGTCATATAACATGCCAGAGGAACTCATGTACACAGTATATAATAAGTTGTTTTGATGAACAAAAAAATATGACACTGAAGAAAGGAAAAACTATCTGGGAGCAGAAGCTATGCCTAAATATTGATCACACATAGATTTTGCTGTTGGGTGGCTTCGATTCAATTCCTAGTTCCATAGTTTACTATGTATCCTTGAGTAAGCTAATTACCCTTTATAAGCCACAATTTTCTCATCTGTAAAATGAAGAAATAACATCACTGTCATTAGATGGTCATTAAGTGAGATAAAATACATGGCAGCTTCTCATATTCCTTTGGCTGTTACCTTATTGGTAGAGTGAACGGAAGCCATGATGAACTAGTGTCTAGAAGCGGTTTCAAGAGGACAGATGTGATTTTGATGAGGCAGGCAAGACTTGTGTGTGAGATGGGGATTTTACATCAATTTTAAAAACATAAAATTCTAGATGCATATAGGACCAAGGAACTAGAACACACATTTCTTTCATGTTTAAACTAAAAGTTAATAAAGCAGATCCTTAAATCAGCCAAATATTTTTAAAATATATTTTATTGATTTTTTACAGAGAGAAAGGGAGAGGGATAGAGAGTTAGAAACATCAATGGGAGAGAAACATAGATCAGCTGCCTCTTGCACACACCCTACTGGGATGTGCCCTCAAGCAAGGTACATGCCCTTGACCGGTATTGAACCTGGGACCTTTCAGTCCACAGTCCGATGCTCTATCCACCGAGCCAAACCAATTAGGGCTCAGCGAAATATTTTTAACTAGAGAAAGAGCAACAGTGTATATCTATGCTGTTCTTTAATGATTAGTTGAAAATGGAGGAATTGTGCAAGGATTCCCCAGAAAAACAAATCAATAGTATATATAGCATATATCAAGATAGATAGATAGATAGATAGATAGATAGATAGATAGATAGATAGATAAGGTAGAAGATATACAGTATAAAAGGTTGGCTCACAAAACTATGGAAGCTGAGAAGTCCCACCACCTGCCATCTGCAAGCTGGTGGTGTTGTTTCCATCTGAGTATGAAGTTCTGAGAACCAGGAGAATCAATAGTGCAAGTGCTAGTCCAAGTCTGAAGGCCTGAAAACTGGTGAGTTGATAGTGTAAGTTTCTCATTTGAATAAGAAGACCATAGAACCATGAGTGAAAATCCGACAGCAGCAGAAGACTGATGTTCCAGCTCAACTAGTTGGGCACAGAGAGAAAATTCTCCTCTTCCTCAATGTTTTGTTCTTTTCAGTCCTCTGTGGACTGGCCAATGCCACCCACATTGGGGAGGGCAACAGCTTTACTCAGTCTACCAATTCAAGTTCTGATCTTTTCTAGGAACAGCCTCACAGATATACTCAGAAACAATGTTTAACCAAATACCTGGGCATCCAGCTACCCAGTCAAGATGACACATAAAATTAACCATTTCAAGTTGTATATAGAATTCAGGAGAATTGTGATTGGTGACAGAGCTAGAGGTGTTCACATTTCAGAAACAGGTAGTGTGAAAAGAGAATGTAACTTCTCTAAATGCTTCTGCGGTTGTAGTAACAGGTACTAACTATAACATATATTGTTCTTGATAATAATGAGGAAGAATCCTTCCTGTTAGTTAATTGCTTCATCACAGGCGAAAGGTATGTGATTTCTTTTTGGAGCTACTAACAACCTCTTGGGGGTAGAACCATCATATTATCTTCAACTTACAGATTAGGAAAACAAAGCTAGGAAAGGTAAATGGTTTGCTCAGGCTTACTCAGTTTAAAGTGGGAGAACACAAAGTAGGTAAAAGTTCATTTGACGGAGGAGAAACCAAGATAGTGGCTTCAGTGAACACCTAAATGGCTGCCTCGCACAATAATTTCAAAACTACAACTAAAAGACAGAACGGACACAATCCAGAATGACAGGAAAGCTGGCTGAGTGGAAATTCTACAACTAGAAGTAAAGAGAGGGGCTCATGAAGACTCAGAGGAGCTTTAAAAAGCTGAGGTACAGAGACACACTCTTGAAAGAGGACAGGCGGTGGAGGGTCTGGCTGGCTTCCTCTAGCAGAGGAAGATGGAAACTCCTGACTGCACTGAACCCCACTATGACTGTACCAAACCCCAGTTCTGGGTGAGATTCATATGGGGGGAGTCTGAACTGTTGTGAAAGGGAGGAGTAAACAGAAACTTAGGGGAACTGCGAAAGGCAGAGGTCTGGAGGCGTGCACAAAGAGGACTGACTGCTGATTGTGCCCCCAGCTTTCTCTAGAGGGAGAAAAACAGAACCTCACAACTGTACTGAAATCCAGGTTCAACTGCACTGAACCCCAGTTTCAGTGAGACCCTGGGGACCAGACACATACAGGCTCCCGGAGTACATAGGAACTAAGGGGATCCAAAAAGGCAGAGGTCTCAAGGAGCGCACACATGCACAGATAGAGGGCTACAGCAATTACAGAGGGACACTGAGACCCAGGGGCCGCCATGTAGGGCAGGGCTTATGGGAAGCCAAGGATGTCTGCTCAGCCCTGAGACGATGCCACATCTAAGCCCAGCACAGAGGCTTTTGCAATCTTGCAAGTCTTAAGACTGAGTCCAGCACAGAAGTTCTATGGGCATAGACACAGCTGATCCTCACAACCAATTGGCTTGGAGGTCAATTCCCCCCACTGATACCAACAACAATAAAGACTTAAGAACAACAAGACTGTACACACAGTCGACAAAGGGGTGCACCAAGAGTGTCCACCTCAGGTAACTGGGGAGGCAGAGCTACTGGGCCATATAGGACACCTAGTACACCAAGCTATTCTACCAATTCAGGGAAGCAGCAAAAAATGCAAAGAAAAAGGAACAGACCCCAGATAAAAGAAATGGAGGAAAACAAATGACTGGATATAGAGTTCAAAACCACAGTTATAAGATTTTTTAAGAATTTCTTAGAAAAGATGGATAAATTTAGCAAGACTCAAGAGGAGATGAAAAAGGACCAACTAGAAATTAAATATACACTGACTAAAATAAAAAATATTATACAGAGACCTAACAGTAGACTAGAGGATCACAAGAATCAAATCAAGTATTTGAAATACCAAGAAGCAGAAAACATTCCACTGGAAAAGCAAAAAGAAAAAAGAATCCAAAAATGTGAAGATAGTGTAAGAAGCCTCTGGGACAACTTCAAGTGTACCAACATCAGAATTATTGGGGTGTCAGAAGAAGAGAGAGAGCAAGATACTGAAAACTTATTTGAAGAAATAATGACAGAAAACTTCCCCCACCTGGTGAAAGAAATAGACTTACAAGTCCAGGAAGTACACAGAACCCCAAACAAAAGGAATCCAAAGAGGACCACACCAAGACACATTATAATTAAAATACCAAGAACAAAAGTCAAAGAGAGAATATTAAAAGCAGCAAGAGAAAAATAGTTAATTACCTCCAAGGAAGCACCCATACAATTGTCAGCTGATTTCTCAACAGAAACTGTGCAGGCCAGATGACAGTGGCAAGAAATATTCAAAGTGTTGAACAGCAAGAACCTACAACCAAGATTACTCTCCCCAGCAAAGCTATCATTCAGAATTGAAGGTCAGATAAAGAGCTTCACAGATAAGAAAAAAACTAAAGGAGTTCATCACCCCCAAACCACTGAAAGGTATTCTTTAAGAAGAGGAGGAAGGAGAAAAAGGTAAAGATAAAAACTATGAACAACAAAGTGACAACAAATAAATATCAACAAGTAAATCTAAAAATCAAGTGAAATAAAAATCTTATAACAGAATAAACTGGTGAATATAATAGGATCAAAAGCAAGAAAGGGAGTGGACTAACAATTCTCAGGGGTAAGGGGTGAGAGGGATGCAGGGAGAGACTGGACAAAAATCATATACCTATGTTAAGGACAATGGGGGAGAGGTAAGGGCAGAGGGTGTGGTGGGAGCTGGGTGGAGGAGAGCTATGGGGGGAACAAAGAGGAACAATAGAATAATCTGAACAATAAAGATTTATTTTAAAATAAATAAATAAATAAATAAATAAATAAATAAATAAATAAAAGTTCATCTGATGTTTAGTCCAGCATCCTCAGCAATAAACTACACTGCCTATGATTATTTCAAAAATGTTAAAGTTATAATGCAATATGTTCTTTTTCTGTGTCTGTCCATCTTTCTTTAACTTTTTTTATTGTCTGAAGTTTTACATTTGTATCCTTTTCCCCCAATTGACCCAGCCTGGGCAAACCCTCACTGCCCCAGTGTCTGTGTCCATCTCTTGATCTTTAATAAGAAAATATTTTAAATTGCACTTTAAAAATATATCCTATTTAACCAAAGGTTGTCTTTGTGACATCAGTTACTTTGGTGCATTCCCACTAATACATCCCTTGATGCTTTTCTAAAGAGAAAATTTCCCATAAATAACATCTCAAAGTCTTAATACCTAAAGTAATTACATGCCATGTCAATCACTATCTCTTGCTTCTTGCCACTGCTGCTCTCACTTCAAGTGCACAACTCTGTGGGGACTGAAATTAGAGTCAGCCATGTCACTAGACTTTGAAGATAAAATTATGAAATGCCAAAAGGAGGTGACAGGTTATAAATGAGTGTCATTTATTCCTATCTCTGGACAATATCTACAGACTCTAGGAATACTGATAGCAATTTCCTTTTTAAAATACCGGTTTGGCTCAGTGGATAGAGCGTCAGCCTGCGGACTGAAAGGTCCCAGGTTTGATTCCAGTCAAGGGCATGTATCTTGGTTTCGGGCACATCCCCAGTAGGGGGCGTTCAGGAGGCGGTTGATCGATGCCTCTCTCTCATTGATGTTTCTAACTCTCTATCCCTCTCCCTTTCTCCCCATAAAAAATCAATAAAATATATTAAAAAATAAAATAAAATATTTTGTTCCATTTTAAAATTCTCTTTTTCTCTCTGTTATTATTTTTTAAATCTTTATTGTTGAAAGTATTACAGTTGTATCTCCTTTTTTTTTCCCATTTTCCCTTTCTAGCCTGAACCCTCTTCCTCCCTTTGGCCTTCACCACACTACTGTCTGTGTCCACGGTTATGCAGATGATAGCAATTTCTCAAGACCATATATTAACAACAGTACCCAGATTTGCGAGATTTGTATTCTTGACTGCTGAAATGTAAGAAAGAGATTAAGAACATATAGGATGCCCCCCAAAAGTATACATATACTTTGAATAATTACAAAGGTAGTGTTTATTAAAATGCATTTCATTTTCAAAATTGAGATATTAGATATCACAGTTTATATACAGTTTTGGGACACCCTGCATACATACTTATGCATACACACATGGACACAAATACACACTATCACACATATTATAAGTACTTTTGTTGGCAGCTATATCTACTTTATAAAGAAGTAGTAGCACTTGATTACAAATATAGAGAGATATAGTAATGTGGTTATTATTGTTCAGAAAGTTCATGCTGGTAAGTGACTTCTAATTATAAATTAAGCTACTTTGTACCTTATATTTAGAATACTTAAGGTTGTTCATATATATTTAATACTTACAATTTTCTATTTATTGATTGATTTATTTGAAATTCTTTTTTTATTAAATGTATTGGGCTGACATTGATTAATAAGATCAGAGAGGTTTCAAGTGTACATTTCTACGATACATGATCTGTATATTGCATTGTGTGCACACCACCCAAAGCCAGATCATCTTATGTCACCATGTATTTGGCCCCCTTTACTTCTTACTACTCCCTATCTCTTTCCCTCTGGTAAACCATATTGTCGTCTGTGTCTGAGTTTCAGTTATATATATATATATATATATATATATATATATATATATATATATATATTCTACATATGAATGAAATCATATGGTTCTTAGGTTTTCTGACTGATTCATTTCACTTATTCTCAAGGTCCACCCATGTTGTTGCAAATGGCAGTATTTCATGTTTTCAATCACATATCAAAGGACACGTCGGTTGTTCCCATGTCTTGGCCACCATGAATGATGCTGCAATGAACATAGGGATGCATATATCTTTGCAAGTAAGTAAATGTTTTCAAGTTTTTGAGTAGATGGACAGAAGATGGATTGCTGGGTCATATGTTAATTTTAATTTTTTTGAGGAATTGCCATACTGTTTTCTATAATGACTATACCAGTTTTCATTCCCACTATCAGAGAATGAGGGTTCCTTTTTCTTCACAACTTGTCTAACACTTGTTTTTATCTGTCTTGTTGATAATTGCCATTCTAACAGGTGTGAGATGGTATCTCATTGTAGTTTTGATTTGCATTTCCCTAATAGCTCCTGAAGTTGAACATCTTTTCATATAACTGTTGGCCATTTGTATGAATTGTATGAGTTCATTATATATGTTGAATATTAACCCTTTGTCAGAGCTGTTGTTTGCAAATATCATCTCCAATTTAGTTGGTTGTCTTTTGTTGTTAGTTTATTTTCTGTGCAGAAACTTTTTAGTTTGATGTAGTCCCATTCATTTATTTTTGCCTTTACTTCCCTTGCCTTTGGGGTCAAAAATGTATAAAATGTTCTCTATAAACAAGGTCCATAATTTTAGTATAGTACCTATGTTTTCTTCTATGTAATTTATTGTTTCAGATCTTATATTTAAGTCTTTTATCCATTTTAAATTACTTTTTGTATGTGGGGACAAACTGTAATCTAGTTTCATTCTTTTGCATGTTGCTTTCTAATTTTCTCAATACCATTTATTGAAGAGGATTTTTTTCTTCATTGTGCATTTTTAACACCTTTGTCAAAAATTATTTGCCCAAAATGCATGTGGTTTTATTTTTGGCTTTTCAGTTCTGTTCAATTGGTCTGTATGTAGTTTTTTCTGCCAATATCATAATTCTGTAGTATAATATGAAGTCCAATAGTATGATTCCTTCAGTTTTGTTCGTTTTTCTCAGGATTTCTTTGGTTCTTTTGTGGTTCCATACAAATCTAATGATTTTTAAAATTTTTATCTTAATTATTGAAAGAATTACAGAAGTCCTTTTTTTTCCTCTTTTGACCCCCTCTACCCTGCCCTTGCTCACTCCATCTCATGATATTCTTTGAAAAAATGATATTGGAATTTTGATAAGGATTGCATTAAAACTGTATGTTCCTTTGGGTAATATGGCCAATTTAACTATGCTGATTCTTTCAATCCATGAACATGGAATACCTTTCCATTTTGTTGTATCTTTTTCAATCTCTTTTAATAATGCTTTGTAGTTTTCAGTATATAAGTCCTCCACCACTTTTGTTAAGTTTATTCCTAGTTATTTTATTCTTTCCATGGTGATTGCAAAAGGAATTCATTTTTTCATTTCTTTTTCTGAAATTTTATTGTTAGTATATGGGAAAGCAGTGGATTTTTGTACATTGATTTTTGTATCCTGCCACTTTACTGCTTACTTATTGTTTCTAATAGTTTTTTGGTGGAGTCTTTAGCATTTCCTATTTACAGAACTTGTCATCTGCAAAAAGTGAGTTTTACTTTTTCATTCCCAATTTGAATGCCTTTTATTTCTTTCTCTTACCTGATTGCCTTGGCTGGGATGTCCAAAAATATGTTGAATAACAGTAGTGAGAGTAGGCGTCCTTGTCTTACTACTGATTTTAGAGAAAAAGTTTTAAGTTTTTACCATTGAATATATTAGCTGAGGGTTTCTTTATTATGTTGAGGTACTTTCCTTGTATACCCATTTTATTAAGTATTTTAATTATAAATGGATATTGTATTTTTCAAATGATTTTTCTGAATTTAGTGATAAGATCATATATTTTTATCCTTTGTTTTGTTAATGTGGTCTCTCACATTGACCAATTTGCACCTGTTGAACCATCCTTATGCCCCTGGAATGAACTTGGTCATGATGTATTTTTCTTTAAATTAATTGATGTATTCAATTTGCAGTTATTTTGTTAAGGATTTTTACACTGTGCACATCAGAGATATTCTTTATGTTATTGATGCCAGATTTTGAGATCAAGGTTATGTTGGCCTCATAAAATATGTTAGGAAGTATTGCCTCTTCTTCAATTTTTGGTAAGAGTTTGAGAAGGATAGGTATCAAATTTCTTTGAATGATTGGCAGAATTCACTAATGAAGCCAGCTGATCCTGGACTTTTATTTTTGGGGAGATTTTTGATGGTTGTTTCAATTTCCTCACTGTTGATTGGTTTATTTAGATTTTCTAATTCTTCAAATTCAATCTGGAAAGGTTATATATTTCTAGAACCTTATTTATTTCTCCTAGGTTATTGAATTTGGTCGCATAGTCTTTCATAATATTCTAGTATGTGTCTTTGTATATCTGTGATGTCTATGGTAACTTCTCTTTTGTTTCTGATTTTGTTTGAGTCTTTTCTCTTTTTCCCTTAGTGAGTCTAACCAGGGGTTTTTCAATTTTATTAATCTTTTCAAAGAACCAACTCTTTGCTGTATTAATTTTTGTATAGACCTTTTGTTCTCTGTCTCTTTGAATTATGATTTTTATTATTTCCTTCTAATTTTGATTATTTTCTTCCTTCTGACTTTGGTTGCTTTTGTTCTTCTTTTTCTAGTTTCTTTAAGATGTTAGGTTGAAATTTGGGATTTCTCATGTTTCTTGAGATAGGCCTGTAATGATATAAATTTTCCTCTTATTACTGCTTTTGATGCATCCCAGAAGTTTTGATATGTTGTATTGTTATTCTCATTTGTTTCTGTATATTTTCTGATCTTACCTTTTATTCTTCTTTGACCCAGTCATTTTTTAGCAGTATGTTGTTTCAATTTCACATATTTGTGGGTTTCTTTACTTTCTTTTACTGTTGATTTCTAATTTCAAGGCATGTGGTCAGAGAAAATGCTTGGTATAATTTCAATCTTGAATTTCTTGAGGCTAATGTTATGACTTGAGAATGTTCCATGTGCATTGGAGAAGAATGTATAATCTGATGTTCTGGGATGAAATGCCAATAAATGCCAATTATGTCCATTTGGTCTAATGTGTCACTTAAGGTTGATATTTCTTTATTGATTTTCTGTTTGGATAAGCTTTCTAGAGCTGTCAATGTAGTATCAAGGTTCCCCAGCTATGATTGTGTTTTTGTCAGTTTCTCTCTTTAGTTCTGTTTTATATATTTACTAGAGGCCCGGTACATGAAATTTGTGCAGGGGGCGGGGGATGTCTCTCAGCCCAGCCTGCACCCTCTCCAATCTGTGACCTCTTGAGTGATGTCTGAGTGCTCATTTAGGCCTGATTCCATTGTGGCCATAAGCCCCAGCAACCCAAGCAGAGGCCCTAGTATCTGGGATTTATTTATCTTCTATAATTAAAACTTTGTAGATTTGAGCAGAGCCAAGCCCCTGCTCACTCCATTGCTGTAGCCATTTCTGTTGGGATTTATTTATCTTCTATAATTAAAATTTTGTAGCCTTAAGCAGAGGCTAAAACAGGCCAGGACTGCAGCAGCTTGGCTTCCTCCATCACTGGGGTCAACCCTAGCCTCCTGTTCTCTCCAACTCTGTGGCCGCCACTATTTTTATTGGGACTTATTTATCTTCTATAATTGAAACTTTGTAGCCTTGAGTGGAGGCCTGGGCATGCCAAAGTGTGTGGAAAGCTTGGCTTCCTCCATCACCAGGGAAACCCAGGCCTCCCTCCTGCTCACTCAGCAGCCACAGCCATCTTGATTGGGGTTAATTTGCATAGTTGCTCTAGATTGACTAGTAGGTGTGGCTGGTGGGCGTGGCTCGTGGGTGTAGTGGAGTGATGGTTAATTTTCATATTACTCTTTTATTAGATAAGGTGTAATTATATAAGTTTATATATTTGGGGCTTCCCAGTTTTGGTGCATATATATTGAGAAGTGTTATGTCTTATTGATATAGTATCCCCATTATCATTAAAAAAATGTCCATCTTTGTCTCTTATTACCTTTGTTACCTTGAAATCTATTGTATCAAATATAAATATCACTTTTCTGCTTTTCTGTGGATGCATTAGTTTGGAGACTCATTTTCCACCCTTTCACTTTAAGTAAGTCTGTCTTTATCTTTGCCACTTATATGTGTCTCCTGAGGGCAGCATATGATTGGGTTTATATTTTAATCCAGTCTGCTACTCTGTGCCTCTTTATTGGTGAATTCAGTCCATTTACATTTAGGGTAATTATTGATGTGATAAAGGATTTCCTATAGCCAATTTATCTCTTGTTTTCTAGTAGCTCTGTGTCTCAATTGGTTTTTGTGTTCTGTCTTTGTTTGTTTGTTTGTTTTTTTGGGGGGTTGGTAGTATTTCATACTTCTTTCCTCTGTTTCCTCTTCTGTTAAGTTGTGTCTCAGTTTTGAATTTTTGTGTGTATTTTTACCATTAGGTTTATAAAAAATAAAGTTTCATATATAAAATCATTCTTTTTCTTTTGAATGCATTTGATCTCTATCCTCCTTTGCAAATTTAGACCATTCTCCCTCTTTTTTTATGTTTTTCTTGTCACACATTATCCCTGTTTATGCTGTTAAGTTTGTTGGTGATCTTAATCATAGTGTTGTGACCTTTTGTTCTTTGTTTCAAGCAAAATAGCCCCCCTGAGTATTTCCTACTCAGGTTTTCTGGTGATAAATTTCCTCAGCTTCTGTATTTCCATAGCTTTGAAATTGGATTGTTTCATGAACATAAGTGAAAATAACACCAAAAACACTATTGAATATTCTTTCTCTCTCCTGTCATATATATTGTCTCACACAATATCAGCTATATCATCTCACACAATAGTAAGTGCCTAGAATTCTCAATATTATTACTTATTAACTTATCTCCATGCCTATATGCCTTTTTAAATGATTATATTACTTACGCACATAACCTAGAGAACCTAAATTCATATGACAGAGCTGAAAGGGTCTTTAAAGACCACTTGGTTGAGCCTTGGCTTAATCCCTCTGATTTAATAGGTAAAAAAAAAAATCACTGAGGCTCAAGGAGTCAACTGCTTTTCCTAAGATCACACAGCTGGACAGTCAGAGTTGGCACTAGCACTTAGGTCTCAATCCAAGGATTTTTCCACTTCATTTCTACAGAATATCATAAATGTGGATGTCAGTATATTTCATTAATTAAAATTAGCAACAAATACAAAAGGTGATGGTTCTTCTCTCAATATAAATTAGAAGAGGTCCTCTTAGGGAATAATGATTTTTCCTGTTGACCACTTATGTGATGTATGCAGGCTGAAATTTACCCATATTTAGAATGTTTAAGTAGTTTTGCACTTCATTTTGAGATGATCTGCTAGGGTCTACCATTACTAAGCTACTTGTCCTCTCTAGATAGACCATAACTCAAACCTTAGTTAATAGAAAGAATTTTAGTCTATTGAGCCCATACCACATATCAGTCAAGTATTATCCAGATATTTTTATAATGATTTCAGCCTTCCAAAGCCCTGTTTGATACCTTAACAGTCCTGTACCCTGGAAATGATATAACTTGAGTGGTGAAAGGGGTGAGCATAAAAGTTGCCAGCAATGTCAAGACAAGAAAAATTGTAGGACAGTTTCAGAAAACAGAGGGTAAATTTTTATCTATTTTAGACCTTCACTGGGGTAGGAATTGTGCATCCATGGGTCACTCAATAGAATTCTTTTTACCTTACTCATGATAATTAGGGATGAATTTCTAATGTCTTTGCATATATACATGTGTATTTATGGATATTACACCAGTAAACAAGCAGGATTTCTAACAAATAAATTTTAAGTACAGATCCATGGGTATTTCATTTTCCCCTCACTCATTGCAGACATGCAGTCTTTCTTTTTGGAATGGATTTGTGGTTGCAGTACATGGCTTTAGAGCAGTAAATCATTGTTCCAACCTGTCTATCCATTTTCTTCCTATAAGAAGAAAA
The DNA here is from genome assembly GCA_011751065.1 of Lasiurus cinereus. NCBI lineage: Eukaryota > Metazoa > Chordata > Mammalia > Chiroptera > Vespertilionidae > Lasiurus > Lasiurus cinereus. Next base: position 30,826,190 of record JAAGEH010000045.1, on the reverse strand, counting down.
ATCAATCATTATGTAGGGGCTCTTGAGCCCTATGGAAAAGATTTTTCCCACTGGTTTTCTATAACAGAAGAATAACACATGTTCATTTAGCAATTGCACAAATTTAAGCTATCATTTCTCCTTTAATCAAGCATATTTTTGATATGCCTTCCTTTTCCTCAAACTTTTTGTTTACTCATTATTTACTGAATTATTGCCCAACCAAGGGCTCAGCATGCGAAATTGCGCAAGACCCAGACCTGGCACAACATGGAATCCAGAGTCAAGTCCTGCTGGCACTGTGGAACCCAGCATCAAGTCCCACCAACGCCGTGGGACTCACTGTCAAGACACCTCTGGTGACTGGTCTTTGGTCATTATGGCATTACGACCATTGGGTTTTTATTATATAGACATGTTCTGGGTACTGTTCTAGGAAGATTAAAATAAAGACATATGGTACCTGTCTTCAAGAAGCTAATTGTCTTATAAAAGTGGCAGGCTGGTAAACAAATATTTGTCTCTGTATCCCTAGTATACACAACCCAAACTCAAAAAGGCCTAAAGCTTCAGTGCCTCTCACATTGCTCTTTGTGCTGTATTCCCCTTCTGGTCCATTGAAGTGTTTATCTTGTTTTAAAACAGCTATGCCTTTTAAATGCTCTCTGGATAAGAACATGAAACTCTAATTGGGATAAAATGTCCCAATATTTGCCCTGGCTTTAAAATATGTTGTAAAATATGGAACTCAACATGAGCCTCTTGGTTTTAAAATATTTTTATAAAATTTTTTTTTCACCATTTATTAGAAAAATTTTATACAAAAATGGCATAATGAACTTCCATGCACTCATTACATAGCTGTAATTATAACCAATCTGCTAATCTAGTTTCACCTATACCCACCCCAATACTTTTTTTCTTTTAATGGAAAGTGCTGGTAACAATTTAAAATAGGGTTTTAAAAAAAACAATTTATAACTAATGAAGCATTTAAGGATGAATGCTAAAATAATTATAAAATAAGTGTATGTCATATACCCTATTATATTTACCATAAACACTTTATACCTTTAATGGAAAAAATAGATTAAACAAACAAACACAAAATAACATTATCACACTTAGCATAATTAATAATAATTCCTTAATGTCATCTAATACTTTGTCTATGCTTGATTTTCCTCATCTGTCTCAAGAGCTGTCTTTTCACACTTGATAAGGAACAAATGTTAAAATTAGTTTATTGTTCTTTTAAGTCTCCTTTAATGGATACCAGTGTACTCTGCCCTTTTTAAAACTTCATTTACTTTTGGAGGAAAACTATAGAATTTTCCACATTTTGGATTTGGCTTATTATCTTTGCAGTATAAATTAGCATATTCTTCTGTCTCCCTATTTTTTGTCCTTAAAATTAATAAGATTTAATTAGCTCATCCTTTTCTCAGGAATATTTTATAGGTTAAGCTGTGTAATGTCTATTGCTTTATATCCTGTGGCACATTAAATTCATTGGTCTACTTTTGGTGACATTAAGATTGATTACGGGACTCAGGTGTCATTAACTGAGATCCATAATTTCCCATTAGCCATTCACCTAATGGTTTTAATAAACACTGTTGATTGTTACCTAGATCCATTATTTCATTAGGTATTGTAAAATAGTGATTATCTAATTCTGTCATTTGTTCTGCAAGTATTAGCTGTGAGTCCTTTATTAAAGAAGAATTTTCCTTCAATAGGTTTTTGGGCAATCTGAAATACAGCTCATACAGGAAAAGTAGAATAAATACTTGATCTCTATCTTTATTTATCAGTTTTCAGAATAATGAGTTGTTGCTTTGTTTTGCTTTTCTGCTGGGTCCCTATGGTGATTTAAAATATTACTATATTATTTTTCATCTCCATGTAGCACTTCTTTATCTTACATCGTTGCTTTTCCATGACATACTGATGTGATTTCAAAAAGGAACATTCCCTAAGTCTTCTTGAGTCTATAAATCATGAAACTCCTAAAAATTCTTTTGCTTTGTATGAGTCAGTAGGGAAAAGAAACCACACTAGATTTTTCAGTCTTTAGTCGGTGGAAATGTAATATAGGACATTGGTTACAAAAGCAATAGGAGCTCTAAAGAAATAAAAAGGGAAAGATATTAGTAACTGCAAGAAGTTACTACCCTTCTTGAATGAAGGAAAAGGAAAGGGGTGGTATGCAGTGCCCTCAAGAACTTTAGCACAAAATTACTGCAGCAACTGAAATAGGCGTTGAGCCAATGTTGCCACCACTAGTGCAGGAAGCCTTGGACTCACAGCCCCACTGGTTCAGAAGACCTCTCTTCTTTATATTCGACACATTAGTTAGAAAATATGGTAATTATCTTTCTTTAACTGACTTATTTCACTTACCATAATACCTTCTAGGTCCATCCATGTTGTTTCAAATGGCAAGATTTTATTTATTTTTATGACTGTATGACTGAGTTCATATTCTATTGTATATATGTACCACTTCTTCATCTATCAATTGACACCTAGGTTGCTTTCATATATTGGCTATTGTAAACAATACTGCAATGAATTTAGGGGGTGTATTGTTTTTGTTTTCTTCAGATAAATACCCAGAAGTGAAATTTCTGTGTCATGGAAGTTTTTTTGAGGAATCTGCCTATTGTTTTCCATGGTAGCAGCATCTATCCTAATAAAAGAGTAATATGCAAATTGACCATCATTCCAACACACAGGATGGCTGCCCCCATGTGGACACAATATGACCTCCACAAGATGGCCAGCCTGGGAGGGCCATTGGGAGGGACCAGACCTGCAAGGGAGGACATTTGGCAGTGATCAAGCCTGCTGGGAAGGGCAGTTAGAGGTGACCAGGCCAGCAGAGGAGGGAAGTTGGGGGTGACCAGGCCTGCAGGGGAGGGAAGTTAGGGGGGACCTAGGCCTGCAGGGGAGAGAAGTTGTAGGGGACTAGATGAGCAGAGGAGAGTAGTTAAGGGTTATGAGGCTGACAGAGGAGGGCAGTTAGGGGTGACTGGGTCAGCAGGGGAGGGCAGTTGGGGGGACCATTCCAGAAGGGGAGGGCAGTTGAAAGGGACCAGTCCTTCAAGGGAGGGCAATTGGGGGTGATCAAGCCTGCAGGGGAGGGCAGTTCAGGGTGACCAGGCTGGCAGAGGAGGGCAGTTAGGGGCAATCAGGCTAACAGGGAAGCAGTTAAGCATCAATCAGGCTGAAAGGGGAGTGGTTGGGGGTGATCAGGCTGGCAAGCAAAAGCAGTTAGGGGCAATCAGATAGGCCACCCACAGCCCCTCCCCATGACTGGCCCTGCCCCCAATCAGCCCCCAAACCCCAGTTAGGGGTGGGGCTGCCATCCAACTTCCTGCCATCTCCTTCTCCCAACAGGCTCAGCCCAAATGGGCTGGGCCAGCCAGACCCCACCCATGCATGAATTTTGCTCTGGGCCTCTAGTTAATTTATAATCCCAACAGAACACAATGGTTCCCTTTTTTCCACATCCTTGCCAACACTTGTTATTTTGTTGTCTTTTTTATAACAGCCATTTGGATAGTTTATATAAGATGTTAGTGATATCTCATTATGGTTTTGATTTACATTTCCTGGATAACTATGATATTTTACTATTTTATTTTTGATACTATTATAGATGTCGCCCATTTACCATCTTCCATGGCCCCCCTTCAACTAGTCTGCCCCACCCCAGGCTTATTTTCACGTGTCTCTGTGTCTTCTGTGGAGAAATGTCTACTCAGGTCCTCTGCCAGTTTTTATTTGAATTATTTGTTTTATGATGTTGAGTTGTATGAGTATTTTTAGGAATTAACCCCTTATCAGAAATGAGAGTAGTACTTGGCTGAGGGATGGGCATAAAAGATGAAGGAGATTAAAAAGTACAAAATCCAGTTATAAAATAAGTTATGGGGATGTAATGTACAGCATAGGGAATCCTATATAATAAACAGGTAACATGCAAATGGACCATCACACACTCACAAGATGACTGCCTATGGCCAGGCTGGCAGGGTGACCAATGAGGGATGACCAAATGACTCAAATGACTGAACAGGCTGCATGGGGCGACCAGACCAGCAGCAGTTGGGGGCAACCAGGCCAGCATGCAGAGGCAGTGAGGGGTGATCAGGTCGGCAGGAGATGCAGTGAGGGGTGATTAGGTCGGCAAGAGATGCAGGTAGGGGCGACCAATTATGCAGACAGGTGATTTATGAGGAGCCACTAGTCCAGGATTGTGAGAGGGATGTCCGACAGATGGTTTAGATCCAAGCCCCAGGATCAGGCTTAAACCAGCAGTCAGACATCCCCCAAGGGGTCCCAGATTGGAGAGGGTGCAGGCTGGGTTGAGGGGACCCCACCCAAATTTTGTGCACTGGTCCTCTAGTAGAGTCAATAATGTTGTAATAACTATATATAGTGACAGATGGTTACTAGATTCATTATAGTGATCACTTTGTAAAGTATGTAAATGTTGAATCATTATATTTATACCTGAAATTCATATAATATTGTATGTCAACTATAATTAAAAATAAATTTTAAAAATATATAAAGGTGAATTTATCAAACTTTTCCTCTGTGGCTTTTGAATTTTATGTTAGCTAGAAAGAACTTACTCAACCTTGGACTTTTTTATTCTTCTATTTTTAAACATTTAAACCTTTATACTTAAATAATTGATATATTTTGAATTCATCGTGGCATACGGTATAGGTACGATTCCAATTTTATTGTCATATACAGTTACCCATTTCCTCTGCAGCTATTTCTTTGAATAATACATCTTTTCCCTGTGGATTTAACACCTTCATAATCCACTAAATTACTTAATTTATTTGTATCAATTTCTGGACTTTGTGTTCTGTTCCACTGATTTGTCTGTTACAAGTTTAGTTTAAGTTTTGCTATTTTATAACATGTTTATCACTTGATATGGCTACTTCTCCCTTGTTAGTCTTCTGTTTAATACTTTAATAGCTTTAGGACCTCAAAAGATTTTGGAAGTACAGATATAGAACATCTTTTGTATGTCTATGCAACAGGAAAGGCATTGGATGAGTCTAAGTTCACACAAACATGCAGTCAATACCCAATGTCCAGGCTCTATTGCTGATTTCAGAGAGAATCACAGTAAACTGGTAATTCAAAATGGTGCCTTTTGTAGGCATCATCATTTAAGAGACTCAGAAAATATTAAATAAATATTGTTGCATAAATTCACTCTCAATTCTGCCTCAAACTGAAGAATCAGGAAATGAAGGAGCTACCATTTTAGAAAGTCAGACAAAAAGCCAACAAGATTAAGGAACAAAAATGGATCTAGCATTGGATCTAGAGCAAGGTACCTAGATATTGAATCAACACTACATTTATGAAAATTAGGCCAGGAATTACATTTTATTCCCATTTGGGTAATCTTCAGTTATCTTCCCTAGTTTGAATGTGTGCATGATTCAATTTCATTTCTGATTTATTAAGTTGTTGCAGTCTGCTCTGGGAGAAAGGAAGCATTCTTACAAATCCTCCCATAGATTGCCTCTGGGAAAAGCCTGTTTTGTCACTTACTGGCTGTGGAACTTAGGGAAGGTATATCAACTCTCTGTGTAACCCCCTTCTTCCCCCACCCCCCCATTTCTCCTTTCTATAAAATATAAATAATAATAGCCTATTTAGTGGGTTGTCTTGAGAACTAAATAAGATCATATGCTAATCTTTTGCACAGTGCTTGGCCTATATTAGGTGCTAAATAAAGTTACTATTAACTATAATGATGATCAGCATTATCACTTATTTTAACAGCTACAAAACCATATGATGAAATTTTTATTTTCATTTTATAGAAGCCAGGGTTTTATGTCTTTTCTAATTTCCCTAGCTATGCTGTTACTAGAAGGGTAGTATTCAAACCTTGTTTTGAGTATCCTATCTAATAAAAGAGTAATATGCAAATTGACCATCACTCCAACACATAAGATGGCTATCCCCATGTGGTCAAAGATGGCTGCTACAGGATGGCCAGCAGAGGAGGGCAGTTAGGGGAGACCAGGCCAGCAAGGAAGGGCATTTGGGAGGAACCAGGCCTGAGTGGAAGGCAGTTGGGGATACCAGGCCTGCAGGGGAGGGAAGTTGATGGGACCAGGCCTCCAGAGGAGGGCATTTGGGGGTGACCGGGCCTGCAGGCCAACAGGGGAGGATAATTGGGGGCAATCAAGCCTGCAGGGGAGGATAGTTAGGGGTGACCAATGGGGGAGGTCATTTAGGGGCAATCAGGCCAGCAGGGGAGCAGTTAGGTGTTCATCAGACTTGCAGGGGAGTGGTTAGGGGGTGATCAGGCTGGCAGTTAGAAGCAGTCAGGGACAATCAGGCAGGAAGGCAGGCAGGTGAGCAGTTGTGGAGCCAGCAGTCCTGGATTGTGATATTGGGCCTAAACAGGCAATTGGACCCTCAAGAGGTCCCAGATTGAAGAGGGTGCAGGCTGGACTGAGGGACACCCTACCCCCATTCACGAATTTTGTGTACCAGGCCTCTAGTATTACAATAAAGGATTCATGCTGTGAATCCTAAAATTATGTGTTTTCTAAACCTGATACTGATCAATGTAGGGATCTTCCAACTTTTTCTTGTGCTTCTTCTATTGCTTATGTCTCCAGTCAAGCTTGACCCAAAATCCTTCATCACATTTAGAACCAGCCTGTATTTCTTCTCCTCAGCACTTTATTACATTTCCTCAGTCATTCTCTTAAATGCTGAAACATAATATCACTATTGTAACTGTATTCTAGGATATCTAGTTAATTTTGAGGCAAAGCCTGAAGGTTTTTCACCAAGGTCTTCAGTATTTTGTACTTTGTTCACATGCCTTAATAAAATAATAAAAATGAAATCACTTCTGGAATTTTAATATCAAAAGGTCTGTCTTATTCAGCCTTTTGTTCCTTGTTATACCTCAAACAAATAAATATTTCCCATATCTAATGAGGAAGTTCAGCATCAAAAATAAGTAAATTCTCCAGGTTATAATCAAAGATGGAGTTGAGATAAGCTCTAAGAAGTGTCACCCATTCATCCCCAGGCCAGTAGAATATGTAACTTGGTTTGTTGACCTAGAAAATGCTGGACCACATGTAATGAGTAGTTCAATGACTGACTTAGTATTTCAGTGTCATGTTGATGGTAAGAAGATAACCTCATTTTTATCTGTAGATCCCTACATCTACTATATGGAATATGGTAGATGCAGGAGGTTGTGGGTAAGTGGTTAATTTTGTAGGGTCCATGTTTCAGGACTTTTTTAAAATTTTCCATCTATCTATCTATCTATCTATCTATCTATCTATCTATCCATCCATCCATCCAGCTATCTACTTACCTATATATTCATTTATTTGTTTTCAATGCACTTGACAAACACAAAACTTCTGGGGAAAATATGGCTAAGGCTAATGAGTACCCCTCTACCTCCCTCCTCCCCCCCCCATTATTCTTAGTATCAGAGTACTATGCTGGAATCTAATCTGAAAGGTTTACAAAACCTTGGAGGAAAAAAAATAGAAGTCAAAGACAAACTCAACTCACACTGGTCAAATAATTGGGAACTTACTAGGCTTATGTAAATGAGAAGTCTATGATAGAGCTGAAATTTGTGCCCAATTTATGGAATAGGTGCATAGTTTCCCAGTGAGTTCAGCAACTATTCAAGATTCACTGTAATTGAACCAATTTTGTTTATATACCTATCCATGGACCAAAAGAAGGGAATATACAGTTTTGATAGGCTTTAAAGTAAGAGTTAAAGTCATCTTTCTATCCCACTCCATGCCCAAAGCTATGTGAATGGAGAGTAGAGAAGGTGTGGTTTCCTATGGAATAACAAAAGTAACATTACCGGAAGAAGAGGGAAAGGATGCCAGGCAGGCAAACAAAAATATTTACCATATGTGGTCCAAAATGCAATGGCACATGTTCCATTATTTCATTCATTCATTCAAACATTAAGAAAACAGAAAACACTAAAGCACAGTCTCTGCTCTCAAGGAAATCAGTGTTTTGAAATCATCATATCAATATATTTTTATGATCTCTTAGAGTCCATTAAAGGTACCCACAAAATAAGCTATGAGGGGTATCAATTACATTCACAGAAGCCTTGGCTATGATTTTCTCATTAAATTTCACATTAATGTCTATCATAACATGCTGCTACACATAAATGTAGAGAAACCAAAACAGAGACCTCACTCATAATTCTTGCTAAGGTGAGTAGCCTTATTTTAGATGTATCCACAATCAACTTATAATCTGCCACTGCTCCATGCTTCTGAGAAAGCGTAAGCTGGCAGCATTCACATTGAGAATTGGTTAACTTCGTACACTGCAATTTACTTTTTGATGTACAATGCCATAACTATTAAATTTCATACCATGGCGGGTAGTTATTTATTAGATAGGAAACTGCTCTCTTTAAAAAATGCCTTTCACTTTCATACCACTTGGAAAGCATTGGAGTTTAATTTAAAATTGGTCTAGTCAATCTGCCATGGGCTCCTGAGAAATAATTTGTGTGAATAACTACCACCAAGAGCTTCCCCGAGGAAAAGCTTTCATTAGGGTTGAGAACACCTTCTGGTGATTCTAATAATTACCTTCCTTTGAGTTACTGGCTCACCAGCATGGTTGTCATAAAGGGCTTTGCAACTCAAGATCCCACAACAGAAGGAGAAAACTGATCAGGACATGAGTGTTTATTAAGTGCTACTTTGCATGAAGTTTTTGTTGAAATGTTAATAAAACAAACCCTGAAAAATATTTTTCTAGAATGTAATAGGACATGGCCCAATTCTTGCTTCTAAGTTTCTAAAGAATTTTCCCTCATACAGTTGTCATTATTGCTGAAATTATGCTGTGGAAATGTGAATGGGGAGTCTTTGGATTGGAGATAGATATGAGTTTGAATCTTGTCAAGTGAGGATAATAAAAACTATGCCTTCCCATGGATTATTATGAAAATTTAATAAGATAGTATAGAGAGAAATACCAAACATTATGCATGTCACATAGAAAGTGCTTTGACATGTTTTTTTATGGTAAAGCAATGGAGTTTGACTTCCAATTTTTTCATATTTGCTATTTGAAAGGAAAGAGTTCACTAGCACTATATCTATTCTTTCAATTGTTGAATTTAAACATGCCACTCCATCATTTACTTTATGCTATAATAGGTGCTTGGATTGTAAAAAATAAGGAAAAGATACATCAGTCTCTGCACTGATGGGTGGAAAGGAAGGGCATGATTACTTCCCTTATGTTGAGTATAGTAACAGAGGTATGGACAAGGATCCCTAAAAATATAAAGAAAGATCCCTTAAATCGTCTTGAAGAAATCAGAAAAATAATGTTCACAGAGAGGGCAACACTGAGCTGACGCATAAGTAGTAAGCAAGAGTTCACCAAATGGACAGAGTTGAAGCAAGATGAATAGATACCTATAGCAGAGAGCAGAGCATATGCTAGGTGTGAAGAAAAAATCATATGGTGAGAGAACAGACAGCAGATCTGCATGATTAGAAAGGCTGGATGAAGAACAAACCCAGGAGAAGGAATAAAAATCAAATTGTGAAGGCTCTGCTATGCCTTTCTACAAAATTAAGCATTAGCTTCGTAGGCAAGAAAATCAAAATCATGAGCAGATTAGTTCAGAGTTGCTTTTGAAACTGAAAATCCAGATGTTAACCAGAGATCCTGTCATCTGAAAGTCTGACCAGGGATGGAGAGTTTACTTCCAAAATAGTTAACTAACGTATTTATTAGCATAAGGAATCCATTCATTGTCACATGGGCCTCTCATACTGCCTTCAAGACATGGAAGCTACCTTCCCTCAGATAAAGAATCTTGTATTTAGATTTGAGAGAAGGAGAGAAAGGGGGAGGCCATTATGCTCTTTATGACCTGGTCTCAGAAGTAACACAATAAGATATCTGTCATACACTATTAGTTAGAAATGAATTACTACATACAGTTCATACTCAAAAGGAAGAGAATTGAGCTCCACCTTTTTGAGAGAACAATGTTGAAAAATTTCTGGAAAATATTTTTGAAACCACCACAGGTAGAGATCTTGCTACCCATTTTTACACCTGCTAGATGTAAATTGGCTGCCTACAAACCTGCTTGCTCATATTTTAATTTTGTGTGGATTTCTTGTGGCCATGTCTGCAGAGAAGCCTCATAATGTTGATTGGGGTGCCAGCCCCAAACTGAAGCTGTTCTTGCAATACCCATTTCACACTATATTCTCTAATTCCCTAGAATCTATCTTAATGGCTGGTTAAATCTCAAGATCTGATAAATATCCTCCAAATTTCCTCAATGAAGCCCAGGGAAAAGAGAGAGCTATGAAGGACTTTGAGTGGGTTTACATACAGTTATTAAGCTCTTGATGGTTCTGTGAGAGGAAGAGGAAGACTTTCCCATTATTATTCTCATTCCAGATGCTGATAGTTCTCTGCTCTGAAATATAGGTTAAAGTATTGCATAACAGTGTTCTGAGTAGGCCTTTTCTCTAACAAGTTTGCAGTTTTGTTTCACTAGACATCTTATTTTTTTAATTTCTGTATTGATTAAGGTGTTATATATGTGTCCTTATTCCCCCTATTACCCTGCCAATCCCCCCCGACTTATGCTCTCATCCTCCTGTTGTCTGTGTCCATTGGTTAGGCTTATATGCATGCATACAAGTCCTTTGGTTGATCTCTCCTCCTTACCCCCACTCTCCCCTACCTTCCCTCTGAGGTTTGATGATCTGATCAATGTTTCTCTGTTTCTGGATCTGTTTTTGTTCATCAGTTTATGTTCATTATATTCTGTAAATGAGTGATATTCATCTTTCTCTGACCAGCTTATTTCACTTAGCGTAATGCTCTCCAGTTCCATCCATGCTGTTGCAAATGGTAAGACATCTTTAAAACACATGGTCATAGTTGTTCTGTTTCTTTTTGCAATTCCCTGAGAAATTTATGTTGAGCATCTTTTTACATGCTTGTTAATGTCTTCTCTCTTTTTTTTCTTGGTTATATTGAGTAAGGTTTATTAATGTTGATCTTTTCAAAAAAGCCGTTTTTGGTTTCTTTGATTTTGGATTTCAACTTCATTGATTTCTTCTATTTTTTTCCTTTTCTTCTGCTTCTTTTCACTTAATTGCTCTCCTTACTCTAGTTTCCTATGGTGGAAACTTAGATTATTCATTTTAGAGCTTTATTCTTTTTTAATATATTCATTCAGTGCCATAAATTTTCCTTTAAATACTGCTTTTGCTGCACCCTACAAATTTTGATATTTAGTTTTAAGTAATTTTTAAATTTGCTTTGCAAATTCTTTCATCCTCTTATTATGTTGTTTCATCACTAATTATTTGGGATTTCCCATTGTATTTCTTTTATTAATTTCTCATTTAATTCCATTGTGGCCTGAGAGCATACATTGTATGCTGTCTTCTTTTTATTTTATTTTTTTAAGATATGTCTTATGGTTCAGAATGCAGTTTATCTTGATGAATGATCCATGTGAGTTGGAGAAGAATGTGTAGCCTGCTGTTGTATGAAGTCTTCCATAAATGTCAATTTAATCCAGTTGATTGATGATGCTGTTGAGTTCAACTATGTTCTTACTGCTTTTCTGCCAATAGGATCTGTCAGTTCCTGAGAGAGGTGTATTGAAGTCTCCATCACCCTTTTCTCCTTCCAATTAATTCTATTAGTTTCTGCCTCATGTATTTTGAGATGTGTTGTTAGCTGCATACACTATAAGGATTGTGATACCTTGTAAATTTGTCCCTTTCATCATTACACAATACCCTTCTGATAATATTTTCTGTTCTGAAGTCTGCTTTATCTGAAGCAGTTTTCTTTTGATTAGTGTCAGCACAATTTTCCATTCCTTTACTTTTAATATATCTGTGTATTTTATCTAAAGTGGGTTTTTTTTGTAGACAACATATAGTTGGTATTTTTAAAATCTATTTTAACAATCTGTCTTATAATTTGTGTGTTTATGCTGTTGACATTTTAAGTGATTATTGATATAGCTGAATTAATATCTATAATGTTTGTAATTCTTTCTATTCTCTTCACTCTTCTTTGTTTTTCCTCTCTTTTTCTGCCCTCAGTGGTTTTCAGTGTGAACATTTTATATTATTTTATCTCCTTTTTTACCATATCAATTATATTTCTTTAAAATTTCTTTAGAGGTTGCCGTGGAGTTTGCAATATACATTTACAATTGATCTAATCCTGCTTTCAAGTCAGATATTATCACTTCATGATACTGTAGATACCTTTTAACAGGGTATTCACAATTCTTTTCTCCCATTCTTTATAATATTGCTGTCATTCATTTCACTTTTCCATGTGTTATAATCACCCAAAACATTGTTGCTGTCATTGCTTTGAATAAATAGTAACTGATTAGATCAATTAAATATTAGAAAGTCCTATATCAATTATACTTCAGTTTAAAAAAGAAATTAGGCCAAAACCGGTTTGGCTCAGTGAATAGGATAGAGCACAAGGACATCAATAGAACCTGAAAGGTCCCAGGTTCTATTCCGGTCAAGGGCATGTATCCTGGTTGCGGGCACATCCCCAGTAGGGGGCGTTCAGGAGGCGGCTGATTGATGTGTCTCATCGATGTTTCTAATTCTCTATCCCTCCCCCTTCCTCTCTGTAAAAAATCAATGAGAGATAATTTCACAGATTTATTATATTGCTAGTTATCACTCAATCTTATCTTATTTGCATTGATTCTGAATAGAAGTTAATGTCATTCTTATCCTTGTTGCCATAGGCAAAATGTGATTTGCTCAGGCTTCTTTTGAGATTTTTTTTTGGATTTTTGAAGTCAGAACATGGTATATTTAAATGTAGTCATTTTTTAATATTTATCTTGTTTGGTATACTAGGAAATTTCTGGTCCTATGATTTGTTCTCTGTCATCAATTTTGAAAATTCTGTACCCATTATCACCTCAAACATTTCTTCTGTTCACTTTCTCTTTCTTTCCCTCCCCATATTCCCATTGCATATATATTACCGTTTTTTAAATTGTTTCCCTATTCTTGGATACTCTGTTTCCAAGACCCATGCTTTTTTTCTCTCTGCAGTTCATGCTAGGAAATTTCTACTGACTGTCATGGTCACTGATTTTTTTCCCTGTCAGTGTCCAATCTCCTAATGAGCCCCATTAAAGTCACTCTTTTTTTCTTTCCCAGGGTTTATTCTCCAGCATTTATTTTCCATTCTTAGAACTTCCATCTCTCCACTTACATTATTCATATGTTCTTATACATTACCTCCTTTTTCATTAGAGGCTTTAATATATTAATCATAATTACTTTAAATTCTCAATCCATTAATTCCAAAATCAGTGCCATATCTGAGTTTGGTTTTCTTTCTTGTTTTGTCTCAAGGATGTGTTTTCCTTTGTCATTTAGCATGACTGGCAATTTCTGGTGAAAGCCAGGCCTGATGTATTGGGAAACAGGAATAGGAGCAATTGGGCTTTTGGTGTGAGGTTTTATGATAACCTGTCTAGGAGACAGGCTGTATTTAATATTTGCTGTAGCTGTAGGTGCCAAAGGCTTCAGTTTTCTCTTTTTGTTGTTTTTCACTCCTCTTTGTCTTTGTGCTTAACTAAGAACTCCTTACCCTGAGTCTATGTCCTGTTGTTCTCTCAGTTGTAATCCATTTATATTTCACTGGAGTTCTATTGATGTGATGTAATCCTATATAATAAAAGCCTAATATGCTAACTGTCTGGTTGGCTGGTTGGCCATTCGACTGATCAAAGTGTGATATGCTAATGATATGCTAAACCCACTCAACTGCTTGCTATAAAGTGAACTGACCACCAAGGGGAAGACACTCCAACTAGTAGGTTAGCTTACTGCTGGGATCTGGCCAATCTGGACTGAGCAAGATGGGCTCTCCGTGGTCCCTCACCAGTTGGCCAATCTCCTGTGTCCCTCCTGGCCCTAATTGTGCACTGGTGGGGTCCCTTAGCCTGGCCTGCACCCTCTCACAATCCGGGATCCCTCAGGGGATGTTGGAGAGCCAGTTTTGGCCTGATCCCACAGACCAGGCCAAGGGACCCCACTGCTACACGAATTCATGCACCAGACCTCTAGTGTATTATAGAGGAGACACTTTCTATAATTCTATATAATAAAAGCCTAGGTGGCGTCACACCCTCATGCTACATCATCACAAGATGGCTACCAAAAGATGGCCAGCAGGGGAGGGCAGTTGTGGGTGATCATACCAGAAGGGGAGAACAGTTGGGGGTGATCAGGATGGCAGGGGAGCAGTTAGGTGTCAATCAGGCCAGCAGGCAGAAACAGTTAGAGAAATTCAGGCAGGCAGACAGGTAAGTGGTTAGGAGCAAGCAGTCCCAGATTGTGAGAGGGTGCCAGTTTAGACCCGATCCCTGTGGGTCCCAGATTGAAGAGGGTGAGGGTTGGGCTGAGGGACAACCCTCCCATGCACAAATTTTGTACACAGGGCTTCTAATCTATACATACAGTATAAAAGGCTAAGCACCAGATGACTGAACAACCAAACAACTGTTTGACCAGTCACAATGACATGCACAGACAACCAGGGGGCAGATTTCAATGAAGGAACTGCCCCCTGATGGTCAGTGCACTCTCACAATGGGACTGCTGCTCAGCTGACTGGGATGAGTGGGGCCAAAATGAGTGGGATCAGCTCCTCCCTGGGTCCCTATAGGTCACACCAAGGGACTCAACTGGTGTATGAATTTGTGCATTTGGGCCTCTAGTCTCATAATAAAAACCTCATTGCCCATCTGGTGTGGCTCAGTGGTTCAGCATTGACGTAGGAACCAAGAATCCATGGTTTGATTCCCATCTGGGCCTGGGTTGTAGACTTGATCCCCAGTATCCCTGCTGGAAGTATAGCCAATCAATGATGTGTCTCTCTTGTTTATGTTTCTAACTATCCCTCTCCCTTCCCTTTCTCTAAAAATCAATATGTGTGTGTGTGTGTGTGTGTGTGTGTGTGTGTGTGTGTGTGTGTGTATTTTTAAATCTCATTTTTTAGTGGTCCCAAGTCTCTGGGCTTCAGTGGTGAGTGGTGCTTCTTGGCTTTTTTATTCTCCTCCTCTAACCAGTGATAGAAAGGTTAGCAGGGGCTGGATCTGGCAAAATTCCCCTCCTTTAGGTCAGTGAAGACTCTGGTGATATCGTTTCCCTTGAAAGGGCATATTGTGGAGGAAAGGGCATAGTTACTTTCCCCCTCCCCCTGCTCTAAACACAGAGGAAATTTTTCTCTCATCTTTAAGGTCAGAATCTGGTGAGATTCCTGGAGGTAAAACCCATGAAAGTGTGGAGTTCTCTAATGCCCAGCCCCTAGGAGTTTTTAGCACAGCTAGTAGTCCGTACCCAGTATCCAGGAAGGTATCAAAATTACTATGCAAGTGTGTCTACTATTTATGGATCCAGTGGCTTCTGCTTCCAGTAGAGTGATCTCAGCTGTGATTCTCTGTATTTACCCGTCTCTTCAGATCTGGGGATGGCAATCAGCTCTGTAAGTTCGATTCTTTGATGGCTCTGAAAAAAGTCTTTGGGTTTTGGCTTGTTTGTTGTTTTTCTTATTGTGAGGATGGGAATGACAACTCCCAAATTCTTTTCATGTCACAGCTCAAAAAACATACTGTAATGCATTTACTGAGTTCTGTTTTTCATATTATAAAATGTACCTAATTCAAATGTACAATTCTATGAGTTTTAGCAACTTGACTAAGTAGTGCAACCATCACCGTGTCAGTTTTAGAGTACATATGCCTTTCAAGTGGGATATATCAAGCCCACACACAATAACTCTCCCCGTGTCCAGGCCTAGATTTGTTTGGTGATATTTTCCCCAAGTTTTATTTTATCTGGTGAAATACTATCTGCTGGAACTCTCCTGCTTACAGGCCTTATCTACCTTAAAGCCTGGATCTGGAGTTAGAAGACCCCATATTGCCACTTCCTGTCTTTTTCACCTTAGTAATTCACTTAAACTTTCCTCTCATGAGGAAAGAGAGTAGAATTTGCTTATCCTGCTATGCCTTATATTACTTATTTTGCTAGGAATGGACTAGCAAAATAGTGGGCACACTGGTAATGATCAACAAGTATATGTGAGTGAACAAATCTGGAATTGATGTCAAGATTCGTGAAGTGGTGGGACTACATAAGTTCAGTTTTGAAGGACAAGGAATGAAAAAATTTTGTTGGTATAGCCTTTGTGAGATTTTCAAAGTGTTCAAGACCCTAAGGGGTGAAGAACGATGGACCAGATAATATCCAAGCATTTTTCCACCTCAAACATTCTAGCAGTTAATGTATTTTCTATTCCTAAGGCAGGATTTTTATAATTTAGTTGTTCTCTAACTGAGAGCCATTGGTATTCAGCTCTAGTTATTAATCACTATTATACCACACACCCGAATTTGCACAAGCTCTGTTAAAAGATGGATTCCACACCACTTAGGCTCAAAGATTGCAAGATGCTAGTTCACTCAAATCTAAATCTTAGGTTCTCACCACACCACTTTTAATTAACTATCAAAAATAAGGAGGTTGAGGGACTGAAGGGAAAAGAAATGACTAGGTCTGCAAATTAATCCAAATAGCTGTGTATGTTGCAGATTAGAAATGGAGTTTAATTTGTCTAGCCAGCCCCAAAGAGCCAGGCCCATTTAGACACACTTATCAGTTTCAAGCAGGAAACAAGAAGTATAACACGGGTACATCCCTTGAAAAACCACCGTAAATTAGGGTGCAACTTTTCATTTTTCAGAGGACAAGTAGGTAGACGAGCAAAGGAGAGGGTGGATAGAAGAGGCGGGTTTGAAATAAAGTGAAGGGAGGGGCCTGAAAATTTTCTTCCTCCTACTTGGATATGGAATGAATTTTGATTGATGGACTGTCATTCATTACTCCAGCATGCTTTTGCCTCGAGCATGACATCAATTTGATAAATGCTCTGTTGTTCTAACAAATGATTTGTTGTTTTTGCTGTAACCTTTCTTTAGGCTAACCACTGTAGCATTTCCACATGTCCTCACTCAGCTGTGCCATCATTGCTAACACCAGGACTCTAGATACACTGGATTTATATTTAATCATCTTTTACTCACTCCTATCAACACACACACACACATAGTATACACATATATAAAATTATTGAATGTATTTTTATTCGTAGGCAATTAGTAAATATTTAGCAAATGTATAAAAGAATGACTGCTGGCTTAAATTGCTTAAAGAATTTAGCTTGATGGAGTGACTAACTCTTCATCTTTCATTGACTTATATGCCTACTTAAATCATTCTTGTCTCCTCTACCTCCAACCCACTTATGGTAGGAATGGAACAATCTATATATAAAAGCCTAAGTGACTGTTGCAACCAAAACAACAGAACGGATGACTGAACAGGCTGCGTGAGGCAACCAGACCAGCAGGGGTGTTAGTGAGGGTCAATCAAACGACTGAGCAGCAGGCTGCATGGGTGACCAGGCCAGTAGGGGGAGGGGGCAGTGAGGGGCAACCATACAACTGAACAGCAGGCTGTGTGGGGCAACCAGGCTGGCAATATGGGCTACAGGGAGGGGTGACCAGGCTGGCACAGGAGGGCAGTGAGGGGCAACCAGGCTGGCAGGGGAGGCAATTGGGGGTGACCAGGCCAGCAGGGGGGGGCAGTTGGAGGTGACCAGGTCAGCAGGGGGGCAGTTGAGAGTAATTAGACCATCAGGGGGGGCAGTTAGGGGTGATCAGGCTGCCAGGTAGGTGAGTAGTTAGGAGCCAGTCCTAGATTGTGAGAGGGATGTCTGAGGGGTCCCAGATTGGAGAGAGTGCAGGCTGGGCTAAGGGGACCCTCCCATCCCCTTGCATGAATTTCATGTGCTGGGCCTCTAGTAGAAAGATAAGACAAAGGGCAGATATAGTTGAGGATGTAAGGAGTCAGAATCATAAGAAATTTCCATTGCTTAGCCCAGTGGTCGGCAAACTCATTAGTCAACAGTCAAATATCAACAGTACAATGCCTGAAATTTCTTTTGAGAGCCAAATTTTTAAACTTAAACTTCTACTAACGCCATTTCTTCAAAATAGACTTGCCCAGGCTCTGGTATTTTGTGGAAGAGCCACACTCAAGGGGCCAAAGAGCCACATGTGGCTCGCGAACCACGGTTTGTCGACTACTGGCTTAGCCCTCAGATACCAGGAATCATGATGAGGTATTATTTCATGGATCATCATAATAGTCTGGTCAAACAGATAGAATATGATTATATTTATTTTTATATTTCAAGTTTATTTTTTAAGTCAAGTGAAACTAATAAATTAACCCATGTCAAAAAGTTAGTAAGTGATATAGCCAAACCATGAATCCAGTGCCAATTCTACTTTAGCTCAGAGTCACCTGCATTTTACCCAGGAGCTGCTCAGACTGATTCTAGGGCTTGATCCACAGTGTAGGGCTCAGGTTGGCCCACAGAAATAAAGTGGAAGGGAGGTGTTCTTCAGTTTCCCCTTATACTGTAGCCTATCTTTGACGGCTCAGCTAAGTGATAGTGGTAGCAAATGAAGACTTCTGACTCATGTGTTTTATGCTCAAGAACCCTGAGAAACAACTGGGAATTTATTCTCATTAGTAAGAAAAGCATTTAGCTTCTGAACCCACAACTGCACCTCATTTTTATTTGACATTCTTCATCAAGACTGATTTGCTAGTACTAGTCTCTAAAAATAGCAGGACAGTAGGGAATGTGTTCTTAAATGCTCTTACTCATCATTTAAGCAAGTCATTAGTATTTTAGGAAGCCTTCTCTCCATCTGTATGGCTGGGCTGGGTGGACCAGGGCACAGAGCAGAGTTGATAAGAACCCTTCTCCCAGCATTTTTGATAAGTACAGACTGAATTTATAAAAAGGGAAATCAATGTTCATCTATAGAACAACAGATTTATAATCTCTTATTACAAGTAATATGAGGTTATAATGAGATGATACAGATGCAGGCATATCCTATCCAATAAAAGAGTAATATGCAAATTGACCATACCTCTGCTACACCCACAAGCCACATCCACCAGTCAATCTGGAGTGAGTATGCAAATTAGCCCAACCAAGGTGGCTGTGACCATGGAGAGAGCAGGAAGCTTGGGTTTCCCCAGGAATGGAGGAAGCCAAGCTTTCTGCACACTCTGGCCTGCCTAGGCCTCCACTCAAGGCTACAAACTTTCAGTTATAGAAGATAAATAATTGAATAAAGATAAACAAAAATGACTGCGGCCATGGAGCAAGCAGGAAGCTTGGCTCCGCTCCAGGCTACAAAGTTTCAATTATAGAAGATAAATCCCAGATACCAGGTCCTCCACTTGGGTCACTGGGGAGCATGGCCAGCCTTCAAACCACCACAGGCCTTTTGCCAGGCCACCCCCATCCCCAAGGGAACATCCACCCGGATCCAAGACACCCTTCAGGGCAAACCAGATGGCTCCCACCCATGCACTAGGCTTTTATCCTATCTAATAAAAGAGTAATATGCAGATTGACCATCATTCCAACACACAAGATGACTCCCTCCATGTGGACACAAAATAGCCACCACAAGATGGCCAGCAGGAGAGGGTAGTTAGCAGGGACCAGGCCTGAAAGGGAGGGCAGTTTTGGGTGATCAGGTCAGCAGGGGAGGGCAGTTGAGAGGGACCAGGCCTGCAAGGGAGGGCAGTTGGGGGCAATTAAGCCTGCAAGGGAAGGAAGTTAGGGGTGACCAGGCTGGCAGAGGAGGGAAGTTGGGGGCAATTGGGCCTGCAGGGAAGGGCAGTTGTGGGGGGACCAGGCCTGCAGAGGAGGGCAGTTAGGGGTGACCAGGCCTGTAGAGGAAGGCGGTTAGGGGCAATTAGGCTGGCAGGGGAGCAGGTAAGCATCAATCAGGCTGGCAGAGAAGTGGTTAGGGGGTGATCAGGCTGGCAGGCAGAAGCAGTTAGGGGCAACCAGGAAGGCAGACAGGTGAGCATTTGGAGCCTGCAGTCCTGGATTGTGAGAGGGAAGTCCAACTGCCCATTTAGGCCCAATCCTATCAGAATCGGGCCTAAATGAGCAGTCAGACATCCCTTGAGGGGTCCAGATTGGAGAGGGTGCACACACACTGTACATGAATTTCGTGCACCAGGCCTCTAATTAATATCATAAAGCCCTATTCTTCATGGAACTACAGTGATAGAAAAAAGAAAGGCAGGGTCAACATTTTGCCTAGACAATGTAGGCAAAGATCTGTAAGCTTTCCTTTTTGACAATATTCTACGACTTGATTTTCATAGTTCTGTATAAGTTAATTAAATACAGGGTGTTTCCCCTTCCCCTAAAAAAATGTATACACACTTTAATAACTAATAGCTCAATTTTGAAAATGAAATGTATTTTAATAAATACTGCATTTATAATTATAAAAGTGTGCATGTATATTTTTGGGACACTCTACTTCTGTAGCACCTACCATATGCTAATACCTAAATCTTTACCCTCTTGTCCTTCTAGTTTAGTTAAGAAGAAAGAAACAGATCTATAAAATAATTTAATACAGGGGAGAATATGAAGACTGTAATCCAAAATGATAATACACTAAAGTAAAAGTTAAGTGTTAGAATAAACCCTTGCACCTTAATTTGGAGATGAGCTCCCTGAAAGAACTAACACAGGTTGGCATTGTCTCTGGTATCAAACAGAATTGGCTGTTTAATTAACTAGATAATTTATCACAAATTACTTTGGTTATTTGGTTTTCAATTTTTTATTTTCAGTGTGCTCTTCTTACAAATCATATATATTATGGGACCATTTACCTACATGTATATACCATCTGAAACATGCTGACAAAGGTCTCTGAGAACTGCTTCTAGGGCTTCCTGGAGGACAGTGTGAAAACCATTATCAAGAACAGAGAGAAGAAGAATGAGAAAAGGAGAATGAATACAAAGCACGGAATAAGTTAGAAATAAATTCAAACTTATTAGTAACTGCATTAAATATAAATGAGACACACTTCTGCTTCCAGCCAAGATGGCATCAGAGAAAACCCAGATTTACTTCATCTACCTTAGATAACTAGGAAAACAGAAAAACAACAACAAAAATACATGGAACTATGGTTTGCTGACACTGGACAAGAAGCATCCATGGACTGTGATTCCAAGAGGAGGAAAACAAGCACTATTGCACCCAATTACTGCTCAGAGACAGCTTCCATACTGTATGTTGCACAAAGAGAGGGATCCCCAAATAGAGCCCTGTGGCCTTCCTGAGATGGAGAGTCAGAAGTTGAAGTTGGGGAGGCCACCGTAGCTAGAATTTGTGGGGAAGAGTACTGGAGAGGAGAGAGGTGAACAGGGGAGAACTCCAGAGATCTGCAGATGGTCCCTTTGAATCTTTGCCTGAATATTGATATGTCCATGTTTGTCTGCTTGCTTTATAATGCTGATGCTTGGGTCTCCCTCCAGACTACCCAAATCTGAATTTCTGACAATAAGGCCTGGACAGCGAACTTGTTCAAACCCCCATGTTATCCTTGAGCCTACAATAGATGAGAATCACAGGAGTAAAAGCTTTTATTTGGTCTCTTGTAAAATATATGAATTGCTTTCATTGGTAAAAATAGTATGCAGTCATCAAAAATGCATATTACAAAGATTATGAAAAACATGGGAAAATACTTATAATCATGAGCAAGGTACAATGCTAAATGTGTGTATGCTGTGTCTATATGTATAGGTATTTATACAGGAAAGAAATATGACAAAATGTTGCCAAAAATTGTTCATTGTAGGTGTGTGTGTGTGTGTGTGTGTGTGTGTGTGTGTGTGTACTTTGAAGGACACACAGTACTGGTAGGTAAGGCGACCTTAATGAATTGCCCTTCTGTATGCTTAGCCTTCTGATATTTCCCTTGATGACTCAGTGTGTCACTGGGTCATTGGTTAGTCTGCATCAATCTGAGTGCTCTCTTGTTAAAACTAAAAAATAGGGTAGCAGGCAACTAAATGGATTCTCGGTAGGATGTCTGCCTCTAACCTCTGTCCTTTGGCATGGCTTCTAGTCTTTCAGACCTCCCAAATCAGCAGTTTCAGATTCAACTCTTCTTGGGAATCACTGTTATAAAATAGCTACTTTTCTTCCCTGCAAAGACCCAAATTAAAAGATGAACATTTGGGATCCTAAATTCTTTTTGCAGAGACAATGGAAAATCTTGTGTAGAAGCTATAAAATCGCTGATACTAACATAGAAGGCACGAAGCATACAACTTTTAACTATTACAAGACTAAGAGCGAATATGACCTCTTTCCTGCTGGGCCCTAAGAACCTGTGGGCATTCTTCTTTTCTGGAAGTTAGATAATACCTCCTGCTGTTCTTCTTTTGATGTCATAAAATAGCCAATCCCTGTGGTCTTTAGTGATTTAGCCAAGTAAGCAATTATAAGAGATTGCTGAATCCATCTGCTTTTTCCCAATAGATTTTAAGATGAGAATGAGTAGCTTCAGTTTTTCATTCTTCCAAAAAAGTCTATCAAACTCCCACTGCTTTGTAAGGCCATTGAATACCTCCTGCAGACTCCTTCCAGAGTCTGGTTGGAAACTTCTTGAAACAGCATTCCTGTTGTGGTAGTCGGTTCCTTCCATTGAAAATGGCAAAAGCTCCTTCCCCTACCTTATGCAAAAGCAAAGGAAGTAGGCACTACTTACTAGTCACATAACAGAAGTCTAAGAGCAAGCTAGATATAATATGAGGTTACTTTTCATTTTCAATTAAACTCTATATATTTTAAATTTTTTTTAAATTCTAAGAAATGGAATTATTGTGTTTTGGTATGAACAACTATAATATAATTCTTGCTACATTTTGCCGTGTTGATTTCAAAATGGTTTTAGTGATTTACTTAAAATGTAAATATACCTTTTTACCATAATTACACCAACATTGAGTATTATACAACTTCACTACATCCCTAGTTCCCTAAGAAATATGTCTTAATACCAATTGTCACTTTAAAACCCCATCACTTGCTTATATTTTTCATAGCAGTTTTCACTATGAGAGACAATATTTGCATTTGATTTTTAGCTCTTCTTTCACACTATCATATAAACTTAAGTTGGATGAAGTCAGATTTTTTACCTCTTTTATTTATGCTTTATTACTACTGCCTACATAGTAGTACATCAATAATGTTATCTAAGTTTGCTTTTAAAAAAATAGACGTAGCCCACCAACATGGCTTAGTTGTTGAGCATCAAACTATGAACCAGGAGATCACGGTTCCATTCCTTGTTAGGGCACATGCCTGGGTTGTGGGCTCGATCCCCAGTTTGGGACATGCAGGAGGCTGCCGATCAATGATTCTTTCTCATCATTGATGTCTCTGTCTCTCTCCCCCACTCCCTTCCTCTCTAAAATCAATAAAATATATATTTAAAAAAATAAAATAATACTTCAGAGGAAATAAGAGAAACTCCATTTACCGTTTTTTTTATCCTTGGTGTTATTGTTGTCTTATATTTTCCTTCTATATATATTATAAACTCCATAGGAAATGTGATATATTGATCTTAAACAATCAGTTGTTATTTTAAAGAAATTAAGAAATGGAAAGATTATTTTTTGTTGTTGTTTTTGTTTGTTTGTTTTTTACATTTACCTAAGTAGTTATCATTTCCAATGCTCTTCATTCGTTTTTGTAGATTCTGGTTCCTATGTTATATTGTTTTGTTTTTATTCAACCTGAAAAAAATCTTTTAGCATTTTGTTTAGCACAAAACTTCTACCAAAATATTATTTCATTTTTTACTGTACATAGATTTCTGGTTGAAATATTGTTGTTATTGTTTAATTATTTGAAGCTATCATACTATTGTTTTTTTGTTTTTATTAGTTTCTGATAAGAAATGAGGTATTATTCTCATCTTTGTTTCCACACATAAGTGTGTCTTTGGACCTCTAGTTGCAAGATTTTTTCTCATTAAATTTGATTTTTAGCAGTTGACAAATTATGCGCCTAGTGTGGCTTCTTGGTATTTCCCTTACTGGCGATTCACTGGACTAACTGGATCTCTAGTTCATTTTTTTTTTTACAAAGTCATAAAAATTTTGGCCATTACTTCTTAAAATATATTTTGGTTCCATTCTCCATCTCCTTTCCCACTAAGGCTCCTATTATATATCTTAGATCAGTTGATATTGTTCTATACGTTACTGGGTCTCTACATTTTTTAAAAATCTTTCTTACTCTGCTTTAGTATAGATAATTTCGGTTGATTTATGCTATTAGGATGAATCTACTTTGATTATATCTCCAGTGCCAGTACATAGTAATAATGTATGGTGTGGTCTTTTTCTTCTAAAGTGTGCCGATGGATTTCCACTGGATTTTTTTAGTAGACAATAAGTACTTTCCACTTTGGATGGGGTGACTTCCATTTCCCAGCACTCTGTGTCCTCTCTCATCACAATTTATTTCTCAACTCTTTGTATAAGTTGCTCTGTGTTGGCCCTTGGGCGCTCTTACCCAGTATAAGACCAGCCCTTGTTCAAAGACTAGAGCAAAACCCACATGCTGATTTCATAGGATCAGCTCCCTTGTTTTCAGTCTCTGCTACACAAATTTCAAACATTTCTGCAGACCTAAATTGACCTCTGCCTCATCAGAAGCAAACCTCTGTTTTCTGCTGGGGACAACCTACCTGTACCACATTCAGGAAAATGCCTCAGGGCAGAAAGCAGGGTGAACCTGGAGTGCATTATGTGTGTTTTCCTCCTCTCAAGAATTGCTATCCTCTACTACCTATTTACCAGTTCCTCATTCATTTGTCCCAGTTTTATTATTGTTTATGTCAGGATAAGTCCAAAATAAATGTCTTAGTCATGGCTGGATGCAAAAGTCATCATATCTCAGCCATTTGGCTAAGTCAAGTGTAGTATCTATTCTTATCAATTAAATCAATTTTGGAAAAATGAATAAGTGAATAAGTCTTGGCAGAATCAGAAACTATTATTTTAAAAGTATGCTTTGCTAATTATCCTCCTAGCAACCTCTTATACAGACTCATCCATTTATTATGTGTCCCATTCGCTAGAAAAATGTTTTTAGATCCAAACGCTTAT
Organism: Lasiurus cinereus; assembly: GCA_011751065.1. Lineage (NCBI taxonomy): Eukaryota > Metazoa > Chordata > Mammalia > Chiroptera > Vespertilionidae > Lasiurus > Lasiurus cinereus. The sequence continues at coordinate 30,800,961 of JAAGEH010000045.1, read as the reverse complement.
TAACATACTGGAGGCCTAATGCACAAAATTCATGCACAGATGGGGTCCCTAGGCCTGGCCAGCAATCAGGGCCTATTGGAGCCATCTTGCCTAGTCCTATTTGGGGCCTGCCAGCTGTCAGCCAGGGTCTGCCAGATGAGGGGATGGAACGAGGGAGGTTGCTGGCCTTGGGAGGTTGGTTTGTGGGAGTTCATTGACCACCAGGGGACAGCTCCTGCATTGAGCATCTGCTTCCTAGTGGCCAGTGTGCATCATAGCGACTGGTGGTTCTGGTCATTCAGTAATTCTGGTCATTCGGTCATAATGGTCACTTAGGCTTTTATATATATAGACTAAAATATTTGCATATTCAAAACTTATACTTTAGAGCAACTTATACTATGAAAATTAAAAGAATAAATGTTTGAGTTTTTGTGCAGCTCTATTAATGGACATAGAAGGCTCTTTTTGACCTTCAATTTGCTCCCTCTCTATTTGGTCACATACTTTACCTATAGTGAGGTCATTCCTGGTATCAAATATTTATTTCCTGCCTTGGTATTATACTTAATAAAATACATACTTGTCACCTTGGCATTCTACTCACAGCACAAAATAACAACTCTACATAGTTAATATTCATCTAAACTCATCAGTTTTTCTTGAAATCATGGCATTTTCTTTGTTTACATAAATCTCCATGTTCTTTTCTCTTTACTATTGCTCGTATCAGAAAAGATAGATATAGTGATCAGAAATTAAACAATACTCATAAGAACATTGTCACCATGAGACACTATCCCTCCTCAATTTGCACTAATGTATATATTTAAACAGTTAAAGGGCATCAAGTATAGGGGAGAGAATGAAGAATAAGATCTTAGTGCTAGTCCTCTGCCTTTTACTAACTAGCTGTGAGACCAGATTTTGCTTAACATCTTTGGTGTCTTGGTTTCATTATATGTAAAATGATGGTATTAGAATAAAGATTTGTTTAGTATCTAACATTTACTGAGTGCTTTCTATGTACCAGATAATATGCCAATAACTGTATATATTTAATGTTATTTAATATTTGCAATAAAAAGTCTCTGAGACTCTTTGTCAGGGTTCTACAGAGAAATAGAACCAATAAGATACATATAGTAGATCAATTATGAGAATTTCCTCACATGTTTATGGAGTGGAGACGTCCTATGTTATGCCACCACTAAGCTGGAGAAGCAGGAAAGCTGGTAGTACAATTTAATCTAAGGTCAAAAGCCTGAGGACAAAGAAGGCTGCTGGAATAAGTCCCAGAATTCAAAGGCCTGAGAACCAGGAGATCCAATGTCCAAGGGCAGAAGAATATGGACATCCAAATCAAGAAAAAGGAGTGTGATTAGCCCTCCCTCCTCTTTTTTGTTCTATGTAAGCCGGCCTTTAATGGATTGGATGATGCCCACATTGGAGAGCATGATCTGTTTTACTCATTTTACTAATTCAAATATTAATCTCATCCAGAGACACCTTCAGAGATATTCCCAGAAATGATGATCAACTATCTGAGCATCCTTTAACCCAGTCAAGTTGACATGAAATTAACCATTACAGAGACAGATAGTGTTATTATTAGCCTATTAATACTTGAAAACTGTGGTTCAGCTTCATTAAAGATCCCTTCTACGTGGTAAATGGAAGAGCCAGTATTGGACGTAAATCTATCTGACACCTGGGCCTATGCTGATAATCCCCTTAATTCTAAGCGAAACAAACTCCTAAACATGCATCTCTAAGATGATAAATTTAATATCTTTTGAGGAAAAACTTACAAATTGAATAATCTTATTGCTACTCCTCCTGTTAAGCATGATCAAGGCTTGTACTATGTTTTCACATTGTCTCAAGCAGAAAGTTCATCTAATGCAATATTCTACTTTGAGGTTCACCATTGCTGACACTCAAAAGTGTTCATACAATATAAATGGCATCTGTATAATAAAAGGAACTCCACCATTCTTATTTCTTAGTTTTTAGTTCAAATATACTTTACAATTCTGAATACTGAAAATATTCTAATATTCTTAATATACATAAAAGATTATTGATAGATCCAGTTTGGCATAATGTGGTTCTAGATAGATTGAACTCCTTGGTAAATATACCTAGCCAAAATCTATTCCAGTTCCTTCATTCATTTATTCAGTCAGTCAATCAGTCATTGAACTTTTAGCATTTAGTGGATATTTTTCCTAGCATTATGCTAAGGGCTAGACAAATAAAAGAAAGATGATTTCAGGCTTCAAAAATGTATCATCTAGTGCACTGGGGTTTGGCAGATGAATAAGTAAACAAATAATTACAATTTGGTATAATAAATACTGTGGGATGCCCTCACCATTTTGGCTCAATGGATAAAGCATTGGCCTGCAGACTAAAGAGTCCTAGGTTCGATTCCAGTCAAGGGCACTGTCTTCAGCTCCAGTGGGGAGCATGTGGGAAGCAGCCAACTGATATGTCTTTCTCATCTCTCTCTCTCGCTCTCTCTCACTCTCTCTCTCTCTCTCTCTCCCCTCCCTTCCACTCTCTAAAAGTCAATGGAAAAATACCTTCGGGTGAGGATTAACCTGAATGAATGAATGAATGAATGAATGAATGAATGAATGAATATATACGTACATACATACATACTGGGGGATTAGTTCAACAGAAGGGGCATCTAATCAGAATTGAGGATCAGAGAAGTCATTGTATACAAAGTGATATCCAAATAAGACATAAAATGTTCTCATAAATTAGCCAAGTGAAGAGCAAATGGAAGAGGATTCCAGAGGTGAGATTTGTTGAAAGAGCCAAAGATTAGGAGAAAAGAAAGGCATTATCCCCAAAACTGTATTTTATTAAGTATAATACCAAGGCAGCAAATAAATATTCCCCAGGGGAGTGGTAAAAAATGAGATTGCAAGGTAAGCAGGTATCTTCCTAAAGGACCTTATAAACCTTATTAGCTCCATGGTAAGCCATGGGGCCTTTCATTGAAGACAACTGAAAAGATTTAAGTGGTGAAGTGAAACAATCAGGTGTGCTTCTTGGGAAGGTCACTTTCGCTGCCACCATGTAGAAAGCAAATCACAGGGGACAAGAATGGTGTGAAGAAGAAAAAATTGGAGTCTTTTAAAATAATTTTTGGAAAAGGCAATAGATGAATTGGAGTCAATTGAAAAGATAAAATTGACAGGACACAGTGAGTTGTTAGAAGAGAGGTACTTGGGAATGAATAAGAATCAAAGACATGCTTGTGTTTGGGGCTTAAAAAAAACTGGATGGATAGTAGTTCTATTCACTGGAATAGGGAACATGGAGGAAGAAGCAGCTTGGGATCAGAAAAACTGATTTATTCAGTTTTGCTTAGGTCCAAAGAAAGTTGCTTATTTTTGTTGTTGTTGTTGTTTAGAATATCTTCTGGGACTATTTCAATTCTGAGATAGTCCTAATCTGTACCACAAATTAGCGCCTGTGAACTAGAGTAGACTCTTCAGTTACTGGAAAGATGATGATAGGAAATGGAGATAAACATTGTACTAAATATTGTTGATACTTAAAGAAGGTAATGGTGGAACATACCTCACCCAGATCCTGTTGGGGGAAGTACATTTCTGGGCTAGTCTATAAAATTTATAAATTTTACAGGGACGCTAGGACACATACATTACAGTACTAATTCTATGGGAAACAACTAAGAAAGAGGCCCTAAAAGATTGCAAACCAGTCTTAGTTTATAGAACATTTCTGACCAAGTTGATAGCATTTCTAGAAAAGGTAGCTGTTTTCATGGAAATAGAGTTGGTGTATAGAAGATTAAACTGCATGTCCCAATCCAGTGACTTTCACACTCTACTGTCATAGAAGCCCCCAAAGACTAGATCCACTCATTGAGTGAAGTAATTGGAAAGACTGTCTGCCAAATTGCCGAACTGCTAAAAAAAAAAAAACACTGGAATTATCTCCAAAGAATCTCCCCAGATGACTACATTTCCCATCAGACCATTCTATTCAATTACTTTACCTCTGAGCATCTGCAGACAACTGCATGTGTGGCTTCACCACAAAACAGGGCTCAACGACCTTAGTCTAGGCATTTTTTCAGAGAAGGTGTAAAAGACATAGTCATAAAATTAAATGATATAGTAAAATCCTTCAAAATAAATTAACGGCAGGTATCTTAATGAGTTGATGTAATGGAGGATGTCTGCCAAGAAGAATGGCTTTGGCTTGGAAGCAACTGTTTCTTCTGGTAATAATTAGATAATATGTCTGGTTGCCTGTTGTTTATTAAGGCCATTCCTAATTTATGATAATAAAATCATGTTCTGAATTAAAAAGAAAAATACTATGTTTCTGTATTCTGCAGTGCAGTGGCAAAAGTGATTTAAAGTCATTGGGATAAAAGTTAAATGGAACAATGAAGTATGCCCAAGAGCATTCCTGTTGTATACTACTCTGCCTTATCCTCTTCAAAATGATTAGTTTGTCCTATTGATTTCTCAAGGTGGTATTTAACAATGTGAAAAACTTCTTTGTAATTATCTCCTTAGATTAAATTTTTAAAATTGAGATTATACCCTTGGTCAAATAACTTGTTCAATTTACAATTCGATACATGCACCAGATTACTTATAAAAAGAACTACCTACTTAACTTCCATCATTAAAACATGAGAGTGATTATTTCCTTACATCTTCATTAATAATGAATTTTATCTGTACTAATTTTTAATCTGTACTAGTCCAAAAGCCAAAATATATTTTATAATTTACTATTTTTACTGACCTGATAACTAATGTAGTTAGATATAGTTTCATGTTTCTTGGCCATTTGTAGTTCTTCTACTAATCAGGTTTATGTAACTTTTGTCTATTTTTCAATGGGGCTATTGATTTATTTTCCATTGTGGTTCTCACTTTTAAAAAAAACATATTTTATTGATTTTTTACAGAGAGGAAGAGAGAGGAATAGAGAGTTAGAAACATTGATAAGAGAGAAACATCCATCAGCTGCCTCCTGCACACCTTTTACTGGGGATGTGCCTGCAACCAAGGTACATGCCCTTGACTAGAATCGAACCTGGGACCTGTCAGTCCACAGGCTGACAGTCTATCCACTGAGCCAAACAAGTGAGGGCTCACTTTTTTCTCTTGATTTGTAAATTTATAATGTTTGTAACATTAATTTTGTGTCACTTTTACTGCCTATCAATAACCTTTGTTTGGTATTATTTGTTATAATTTCCTCATATTTTACCTTTGCCTGTGTTTTCTATTAGACATCTGCCATATACAGGGTGGGGCAAGAGTAGGTTTACAGTTTTGAGTATGTGAAACATTTTATTATTGTGTTAATATTTATTATTATAATATTTTCCATGTGAACAATTATAAACCTACTTTTTGCCCCAACTTTTATATTTATCTATAAATTCTTCCAGCAAAACCTAAAGTTATTTAAATTTTTACCCTCTCAAAGAAAATGAACTTAGTACATTTTTATCCTCATTCTTTCAATGTTTTTTATCTTATTAACTAGAAATTTTGTCCCATTTTAAAAGTATCCACATTTTAAAAAATGTATATTTTTAATAATTAGTAGTTAAGTGCTCTTCCTATATATGTTACCAATTTCTGAATTCACTTTAGGTTCTTGCACCCTACTCCTTCCCTTTAGGTTCAATTTTAGTAGGTTTTTATGTGAGAAGCTATAAGTGGTAAACTTTCTAGAACTTCCTGTATTGAAAAATGATTATTTGTTTAGTTTTTACTCTAGAAGGATATTTCAATTGGGTATAAAATGCTGGCTTAACAGTAATTTCCTGCCATTCCTTAAAGACATTCTTCCTTTGTCTTCTGACAATTTTTGTTGCTATTGAGAATTTTACTACCAATTTACCTCTTCTTTCTGATTATCTTGTTCTTCGATTTTCTGAAGTTTCAATTTATTTTTCCTGTGTAGTATTTGGAAGAGTGTTATGAGATGACTTGTATGTGCTAAAAAAAAAAAAAGATATGTTAGTCCTAACCCCAGCACCTCAGAATGTGACATTATTTGGAAATAGGATCCTTTCAGAGGCAATTCAGTTAAAATTACATCACTGGGATAGGCTTTAATTCAATATGACATGGCAGGTGTTCTTATAAAATGAGGAAATTTGGACATAGAAGTTGAAATACATAGAAGAGACAGAGAGATGGAGAGAATTCAATATGAAGATTAAGGCTGAAACTGGGGTGAGACATTTACCAAAATTGCCAGCAAATTACCCTAAGATATGAGAGAGGCAGGGAACAAACTCTCCCTCATAGCCCTTAAAAGAAACCAATTCTCCCAATTCCTTGATTTTGGACTGTAACCTCAAGAACTGTGATATAATAATTTTTTATTATTTTAAACCATCCAGTCTATGGTGCTTTGTTACAGCAGTTCCAGGAAAGTAATAGAGTGGAGGTTTTCAAATAAGGCTAATGTGTTGCCTTAATTTTAGGATATTCTTAACTGCCATATTTCTTTCTACTATAAGTTCTATCCTACTTTTTGAATTTTTATTAATTTAGTTGAAATATCTCAATTTATTCTCAAACTCTTTTAGCTTTTCTCTTTATGATTTTATTGAATTCCTGTGCTGTATTCCAGTGTGCTAATTCTCCCTTTGACTTTTTCTAGTTTACAATTTACCCAAATATTGATTTTCTTATTCCAATATTCATATTTTTTATCTTTAGGATTAACTTGCAAGTCAAATAACCCAAAGTTAACCAGAAGTAAATTTACTTTCTCCTTCTTAATTTTATTGGTTTTCTTAGTATTATTTTTCTTAGTGTGTTTAAATTTTTTTTAAATATATTTTATTGATTTTTTACAGAGAGGAAGGGAGAGGGATAGAAAGTCAGAAACATCGATGAGAGAGAGACATCGATCAGCCGCCTCCTGCACGCCCCACACTGGAGATGTGCCAGCAAGCAAGGTATATGCCCCCAACTGGAATCGAACCTGGGACCTTTCATTCTACAGGCTGATGCTCTATCCACTGAGCCAAACCGGTCTCAGCTAGTGCGTTTAAATTTTTAATTTGAACTCTTATCTTCCTTGGGAATTTGTGTTGTTGTTGTGTTTGTTTGTTTGTTTTGTTTTTTTTTTAACCTCTGTGCACATTCCTCCTTGCCTAACAGTTTTACACTTGTCTGAAACGCCACCTTCTCTCCAGGTCCCCTTTCAAGTGCTTGATGATATACAGGGAATGACCCTGCCAGTTGACTTGAATCTGTGTCTGCTTATCCCTGTCTCTCTGGAATAAGCCATGGTACTATACAATCTGTAATCCAGGGAATGTTTTTACAACTTTCCTTCATTGATAACAGCACTCTCACACAACCTCTGGTTTTAAACAGTAAGCCTGACATTAGTCTCCTGCCTACATGGACCCCATTTAGTACTTATTACTTCATCCCAGCTTTGTCTCTAATCTGGTTCCAAAGTTCAGTGGGCTTATAGTTTACTCTTTGTGCTTTTCTCTTGCATAAGTCATTCCTAGTTAACTACTATTAACACTGTTTCTACAGACCAGTGTAGAGAACTCTGTTAGCCTGGAAAGGCCCATATGAACTATTGCTAGGATATAAAAAAATTAGGCTTAAGTAGCTTTTGATAAAATCAGTCTAAGATAGGTCCTATTTCTTTTCTCCAGGTTGATAGAATACACACAAAGAAGATGTTCTTAGTACATTTTTACCCTCATTCTTTCAATTTTATTTTTTTTATCTTAAGGTGCAATGTAAACAGACAAAGATAGATGATGATTTTCCCTTAATTCTGAATGCTGAGCTGGGGTTATTTTCCTCCCATAATGCTGAGTCAAGGTTTTTGGACATTACCATGTCAGCATTTTGGAAGTGAAATATAGAAGAGAGAGACGTATCCACTTGCAATTATCTTTTAACTTTTATGACACAGGACTTTCCCAGTAGCAAGCCTAGGCTACATGATACTGTGGGATCTATGATCAATTTTCCTTTTTCCTCAAGTGGAAGAAGTGATGAAGAGAAGCCTTGAATTCTTTTCTTGAGACTAACAGTCATTTTCCTCAAAACCTTTATTGTTGTTTCATTATCTTCTACTCTAATGAAATAAATAAGAATGAGACCTAATGATTTTTCCTTGATGGATTTTTACTTCTTCTGTCAATCTAACTGAAGGACTCTGTCATTGAACTTCATTAATAAGATTCTACCCCTTGTTTACCTGGGTATGGTTTATTATATTCCCTTAGACTTTGAGCTGAAAACCTTGTGCACAAAACCATTATTCTTAATTAGACATTCAGTTACTAGAGGCTGTGTGAAAAGGAAGCTGGAGAAATTGGTAGCCAAAGTTCAGGTGAGTTGTACTTTCATGCTTCTGTGAAAATTTGAGTACTGTGCTCTGGTATTTTTTATTATCTCTAAGGAAAGAAAAAAGTGCCTAGTGTTGAGGTGTTCCCCAACTTCAGCCTCTCTAATTGGTCTTTCACAGACTTTAGTAAGTAACTGCAGATCTCCCATGATTGACACCAGCACCACCACCACCACCAAGTATTAAACTCTTATTAGGGAGTTAAAATGATAGCATTATGTGATTTTCCCAGTAGACCTGTGGAGACAGGATGAGTGTCAATTAGGCCACTTTCTTTTCTGTATCCCATGGCTCTTTTTCATCACTGGAACTTCCTTGCTCACTTGCTGATCCAAATCTTAGTATCCTCAATCATCTTCATACAAATGTTACATCTGGCAAGTTTATCCTGTGGCTTTATGGTTATGCCCCTCATATTCTTATTTTTATTTTTAAATTATATTTACTGAGGACACAATGGTTAATAAGATTACATAATTTTCAAGTATACAATTCTATGATATGCCATCTGTATATTGCCTTGTATGCCCATCACTCAAAGTCAAATCATCTTCCATCTCCATATATTTGATCCCTTATCCTTTACTACTCCCCACCTCTCTTCTCTCTAGTAATCACAGTACTGTTGTCTGTGTCTATGAGTTTTTCCTTGTTTGTTCTTTTATTGCTTTCAGTTTTACATGCCACGTATGAGCGAAATCATATGATTATTAATTTTTTCTGTCCGATTTATTTCACTTAGCATAGTAAAATGATTTAAATCTCTTTTGAATTTCAGGCATCTGATTTTTCCTCCTGAAACAAATTAGATCATATTCCACAGCCCCTGAGATTAAATTAATTTACTCCATGAAGTGTTTTCTTCCTGACACACAGGCCAGTGATACAATCAGAGCAAATTATTAGTTTTAAACTATTGTTCCTTCAGTCCTGTCAACAAGTAAAGTTCAGAATTTTCTTTCTGTTCTAAATTATGAAATGCATTTCATAAATACATGCATTTCTAATATACCTGTCAGAATATATTTCTGGTAGGAATTATAAAACAGGAAAACAGGTAGAATAAATTCTGAGTGGATTTCTACCCATGTGGTAGAAGAACATCTCTTCCATCTCAGTAAATAAGTTGCCTTTCTAGACATTTACATCAAAGGGAGACCCTGGCCTTGGCCTTCTAGAAAGAGCTGCTTTTCTTTTTTTCATATCTGAGCCATCTTGGCCAGCTGCTGCCTGTTCTACAGTTTGGAGGTTGTAGTCTGGCTTCCATATCAGGACTGGCCTTGGTCTGAAAAAAACAAAACACATAAGTCTATGCAACTAAAGTGTATGTGTGTGTGTGTGTGATGGGGGGAAGTGGGATGGGCTCTTGACATTCCTAATATCCCTAAATCTGTACATTCATCTGTTTTGGTTTCCTAGGGCTGCTGTATCAAAGTTCTACACACTGGGTGGATTAAAACAATAGATATGTATTGTCTCAGTTCCAGAGGCTAGAAATCTGAAATTAAGGTATTAGTCTGGAAAGGACCTTCCTTCCCTTTCCAGCTTCTGGAAGCCATGGGTGATTTCTGGCTTGCTGTTGCATTGCTGTCTTCCTGTGGCTTCTCCCTGTGAGTCTCTTGTATTCACATGGACATCTTCCTATAAAGCCACAAGTCATATTAGATTGAGGTGCTACCCTGTTCCAGTATGATATCATTTTAATTTAAACTATCTAATGACAAAGATCCTGTTTCTAAATGAAGACACATTTGGAAATATGGGTCTTGGGACTTCAACAGGTTTTTTTGTGTTTTGGTGTGTGTGTTTGTGTGTGTATGTGTTTTAGACAATGTAATCATATCCTGATGGGATAACTGAATACCCTCAAAGAATTTTCAAATGCAAATTTAAAATGCCTGCTTTACTCATTTTCTTTTTTTTTAATATGTTTTATTGATTTTTTTTTTTTTACAGAAAGGAAGGGAGAGGGATAGAGAGTTAGAAACATCAATGAGAGAGAGACATCGATCAGCTGCCTCCTGCACACTGCAACCAGGATACATGCCCTTGACCAGAATCAAACCCAGGACCTTTCAGTCTGGAGGCCAACGTTCTATCCACTGAGCCAAACCGGTTTTGGCTACTCATTTTCTTTATATCATACCATATATCATTCCTGACCCAGATCTTTTTCTCAACCCAGCATGATGTATTTTATTTATTTTTTTAATTAAATCTTTATTATTCAGATTATTACATTTGTTTCTCTTTTTTCCCCTCCATAGGTCCCCACCACCTGGCTCCTATCCCTCCCTCTACCCTTACCTCTCCCTCATTGTCCTCATCCATAGGTGTATGATTTTTGTCCAGTCTCTCCCTGCATGCCCCCCTTATCCCTTCCCCCCCTGAGAATTATCAGTCCACTCCCTTTCTGTGTTCCTGATTCTATTATATTCACCAGTTTATTCTGTTGTTCAAATTTTTAATTCACTTAATTTTTAGAGTCAATTGTTGATAGATATGTATTTGTTGTTCATAATTTTTTATCTTTTACCTTTTTCTTCTTCCTCTTCTTAAAGAGTACCTTTCAGCATTTCATATAATAGTACTGGTTTGGAGTTGATGAACTCCTTTAGCTTTTTCTTATCTGTGAAGCTCTTTATCTGCCCTTCAATTCTGAATGATAGCTTTGCTGGATAGAGTATTCTTGGTTGCAGGTTCTTGCTATTCATCACTTTGAATATTTCTTGCTACTCCTGTCTGGCCTGCATCATTTCTGTTGAGAAGTCAGCTGACAATCCTATGGGTGCTCCCTTATAGGTAATTAACTGTTTTTCTCTTGCTGCTTTTAATATTCTCTCTTTATCTTTTGCTCTTGGTATTTTAATTATGATGTGTCTTGGTGTAGTCCTCTTTGGATTCCTTTTATATGAGGTTCTGTGTGCTTCCTGGACTTGTAAGTCTATTTCTTTCACCAGATGTGGGAAGTTTTCAGTCATTATTTCTTCAAATAGGTTTTCAGTATCTTGTTCTCTCTCTTATTCTGGCACCTCCACAATTCTGATATTGGTATGCTTGAAGCTTTCCCAGAGGCTCTTTACATTATCTTCACATTTTTGGATTCTTTTTTCTTCTTGCTTTTCCAGTTGAGTGTTTTCTGTTATATTTCAAATTTTTTACTTGATTCTTGCCTTCTTCTAGTTTGCTGTTAGTCTCTGTATAATATTTTTTATTTCAGTCAATGTATGTTTATTTCTAGTTGGTCCTTTTTCATCTCTAGTTGGTCCTTTTTCATCTCCTCTTGGGTCTTGCTAAATTTATCCATTTTTTTCTAGGATATTCTTGAAAAACCTTATAAATGTGTTTTTGAACTCTATATCAAGTCATTTGTTTTCCTCCATTTCTTTTGTTTGTGATCTCTTTCTTTGTCTCCGCATTTTCACTATGCCAGGAGAACTTCTGTGTTGGATTCAGCCTTATGATACAAGACTTGCAAAAATGCAAAAGCCTCTCTGTTGAGCTTGGAATGGGTGGAGTCTCAGGGCTTAATGGACCGCCTTGCCTTCCAGTCAGCCCCTCTCTTCACAGCCCCTGGGTCTCACATGAGTCCGGGTAATCGCTGGAGTGGTCCCTGTGAGTGCGCACAGTGCCTCTAGACCACTGCCTTTCCGGCTCCCCTGCACTCTAGGACCATATGAGTCTGGGTCCTCAGGGTTTCTCCCAAAACTGGGGTTTAGTGGAGTTAGAAGTGGCACAGTTGGGAGGCTTGTCTCCCGCCCCCTCGTGAAAGCCAGTGGCACAATCAGCAATCGGTCTTCTGTGCGCAGTGCTGTATGTGCAGTGCTGCGCACACCACCAGACTTCTGCTCTTTTGTGACTCCCCTAAATTTCCATGCACTTCTCCCTTTTCACAGTCCAAACTCCCCCCATATGAGTTTCGGCTGGACCTGGGGTTCAGTGCTGTAGGATAAGGGGTTCAATGCAGTTGGGAGTCTCCAGCTCCCTCCCACCAGAGAAAGCCAGCCAGGTACTCTGGCACTCACTCTCTCCATGTGCGTGTCTCCATACCTCAGCTTTTTGCAGCTCCTCTGGGTCTCATGAGCCCCTCTCTTTCTTCTAGTTGTATAATTTACACTTAGCCAGCTTCCCTGTGGTTCTGGATGCTGTTCGTTCTGTCTTTTAGTTGTAGTTTTGAAATTGTTGTGTGAGTCAGCAGTGTAGGTGTTTACCTATGCCACCATCCTGGATTCTCCGCATGATGTATTTACCCCTATCTCTTATTTTTGTTCTTGATATTTCTACTGTTCATTCTGTAAATTTCAGGCAAAGGTATAAATTATGTAAGCATGCCCTGTTTCCCATGCTTCCCATAAATTCATTAATGAAGTGGATTTTAATTTAACAATTTATAATGAAAAGTGAGAACTAGAAGGTAACCAACTGAAGAATAGGAAAGTACAAAGGGTGGTCAGAGACACTGAGGAGGGCTGCTAAAAGTTCAAATTGGCTAAAACATAGGTTATATCTAAGGGAGCCATACTTCTTAGATTCTTATCAGAGGTTTGCGTAGATTAAAAAAAATTACCAATAATAACACTGTAAGAAATTTCATTATTTCTTATGTTATCACAGGACAATGCATTTGACAAAGTAGAACATATTCTTTGGAGTAATAAATACCAAGGGAATAGGATTTATGAAAACTTTCATTTCTTTTTTTAACTAGAAACAATTGCTGATAACTACCTTTGTGTACTTGGATATAACTTCTCCCTTCGCATTTCTGGAATTGATTTTCTGCAGTTATCAAGTAAAAAAAATTGTAATTCTCTGTTCTCTAGGGTTACTCCTTGCTGCATTTATTTATGCACAAAGGTAGAAAGATGACTTTTCTGCAGGTGAAGTTGGGCCAACAGAAAATATATTTTGATCCCTGGCTAGCTACTTTCTTCAGTTTGGGTATCCATATCATCATAATCAACAATCTTATCTAATAAAGAGGGAATATGCAAATTGACCATCACATTGTAATATCAAGATGGCTGTGCCCACAGCGGAGACTGAGTTCCCATAACATGCCTTAATGAGCAATCAGGAGTGACCTGAGGCTGCATCCCCCATCTGGTGGGGTTGAGAAGGGACCTCAGGCCGAAACCCCTCACCCTGGCACTAGACAGGGGACCTCAGGCTGCACTCCCCACCCAGGCACTGGGCCATGTTACCTGAGGGCGCACCCCACACCTGATGGGGCTTGATGGGGGTTGGGGCCAGCTATATCTGGATCTAGCCCAATGGGGGTGATTTCAAGGTGCTTGTAGGTGGATAGGGACTTGACTCTGGTTCCATGGCACACCCAAGACTCTGACAGGAATGATATTTTTGTACATTAATTTTCTTTCATCTCTGACACTTGTATTATAGAAAAATGGCAAATAGCAATATAAAAATATTTCCTCTAATTCATTTCCTTTTAATGTAAAAAATTTCGTGCACCAGGTCACACTAGTCATAAAAATAATTGGAAATGTGGTTTAACACATTTAAGACTTTTTAAGCAGAACCTAGAGAAAATATTTTAAAATGCACTCAAATGAGATGTTTATCTTTTTCAAAATTTTTGTTTGAACAAAATTTGAAGCAGAACTATATTTTATTCAAAAGTTGAGTCAAGATAGCCATGATTAATATTGTTTTGGGAATAATTCATTATGACATGGTTTAAGTTCAGAAAATTCCTTCTAAATAATACTAAAGATCTTTTCAAATTGTTTTCACCTACCTCTTAAGTGAAGGGCATTTTACACAAGTATAAGGTGGAAAAATTATAAACATCTATGGTTATTAAAGGAAGGCAGGTGGCATTGATTAAAAGAAAACAGTAAAGGATTCTCATTTTAAAGTAATTTCACAATTATGTACTATGATTAATCTAGTCTAGAAACTATTATCTGAGAGTAAATGCAAATTTTGCTTTATAATTATGAACTATTTAAGGTGAAAAATTATCAGCCCAGCCACATTTTCCTATACACAGGAGCCCATGGGTAGATATTCTAGCATCTGAATTTTTCTGCCACCATACATCATTGCTAAATGCTATCTTCCAAACAGTAAAATTAAGAAGATGAAAATAGCCTTGTTATTTTACATTTTGCTCTACATTTTTAAAAAATATATTTTTATTGATTTCAGAGAGGAAGAGACAGATAGAAACATCAATGATGAGAGGGAATCTTTGATGGGCTGCCTCCTGCAGGCTCCCTACTGGGGATCGAGCCTAACATGTGCCCTTGATCAGAAATGAACGTGGGACCCTTCAGTCCACAGACAGACGTTCTATCCACTGAGCCAAACAGCTAGGGCTTGCTCTACTTTTTAATACCGAGTATATACTGTGTACTCAATAAACATTGATTAATAATGTTTTTAATGACGATTCAGATTAAAATAAATGTTTTATTACTAATAATATTTCTCTGAGCACAATGCAGTATCTAGGATCATCTTGCCATAATTTCACATAAATCACAAACTGGGCAAGTTAGGGCAATTGGCTCACATTGCCACTCATTTTTAATATTATTTTGAAATCCCCTTAGATAAGAATAGAGCAGGCTTTTGGTACAGTGTAATGTTCTCTGACATCTCATAATTCACTATGCATTGCAGAAGTGAAGATATTTTCAAGTATTTAGATAATGACACCTCTGCCAGGAAAATGACCAACCAGCAGGGAGAACAAACATCTCCCCATTTTGCTCCTTTTTTGAAAGACATTCTTCTTTGCAACAATATACACTGCCAAGTTCTCAAAACCAATTGTGAATAATAATAATCTAGGAAGGTTGACAAAATATTAAGTTCCTGAATCTAACCCAAAGAGATACTAATTAAGTCAGAAATAATGATGGTTACCTTCACCACTTCATAGCATGATAGGCTAGCAGATCTGAAAGATATCTTTACAATTTGAAATTGTTTTCACGAAGTTTAAGGTATTATAATAATTAGCACCTCTCTCAAGAAGCAATATTGTATAGGAAAAGATTCTCTTAAATATATTCTTTCTACTTATAAAAATATCACATGCTTATTATATAGAACATTTGGAAAATATTACAAGCTATAAAGAAGAATCTAAAATTTGCTCATATCCCACTATGGAGAAACGATAACTGTTCCTCTTTTTTGGAGTTTTTTAAAATTTCTTTATTGATTATGGTGTTACATAAGTGTCCTTATTCTCCTATTATCCCCTTATACTCTCATCCCCCTGTTGACTCTGTCTATTGGTTAGGCTTATATGCATGTATATAAGACCTTTGGTTCATCTCTCTCTCTCTTACCCCCACCCTCCCCTACTTTCCCTCTGAGGTATAATGGTCTGATCAATGTTTCTCTGTCTCTGGATCTATTTTTGTTCATCAATTTATCTTGTTCATTATATTTCATAAATAAGTGAGATCATGTGATATTTATCTTTCTCTGACTGGCTTATTTCATTTAGCATAACGCTCTCCAGTTTCATCCACGCTGTTGCAAATGATAAGAACTCCTTTTTTACCATAGTATTCCATCGTGTAGATGTACCACAGTTTTTTAATCACTCATCTGCTAATGGGCACTTAGCTATTGTAAATTGTGCTGCTATGAACATAGCAGTGCATATATCCTTTCTAACTGGTGTTTCTAGTTTCTTGGTCTATATTCCTAGAAGTGGGATCACTGGGTCAAATGGGAGTTCCATTTTTAACTTTTTGAGAAAACTCTATATTATTCTCCACAGTGGCTGCACCAGTCTGCATTCCCACCAGCAGTGTACAAAGGTTCCTTTTTCCCCGCATCTTTGACAACACTTGTCATTTGTTGATTTGTTGATGATAGCTATTCTGACAGGTGTAAGATGGTAACCTCATTGTCATTTTGATTTGCATCTCTCTGATGATTAGTGACTTTAAGCATGTTTTCATATTCCTCTTGGCCTTTCTGTTTTCTTTCGAAAAGTATCTATTTTGGTCCATTGCCTGTTTTTTTGATTGGGTTATTTACCTTCCTTTTGTTAAGTTGTAAGATGTAACGGAGCAAGTCCCCACAAGATAGACCACAAAGACCAATTGAATTCAAACAGGCCTAAGTTTATTACAGATTCGAATCTGGGCTCAAACCTTAGCTGACGCAGCAGCCTGGCTTCCTTTCCCCATCGGAGTACCTGAGTTAGGGCAATCAGCTCCGCCTTTTGGGCAGAGGTCCCCAGGTCAAATAGCCTGTCAACATAGTGGCTAGCTGTTACTTCCTAGGCCTGGCCGGTGAGCAGGGCTGAGCAGGGCTTTCCAGCTGCCAGCAGGGGCCACCCTTCCCTGGCTGCTGGCTTCGTTCTGCACCATCCCCTGGTGGTCAGCACACAACATGGTGAGCAATCGAACTCATGACACCCTGTAGAACTTTCTGGGGATATGTCCTAGGGCTTGCGCCCAGATGACAGAGTCTAGGGTGACTACAGCAGCTCCGGCATATCGGGTGCCCTTTTCTACAAAACTGCTTCCATCAGTAAAAAGGGTACAAGCACTGTGGGTGCAGGTGGGGAGCATCATCACTGCACCCTCCAAGCAAGGGAGGTCCCTGAGTAGCTGGCTTCCCTGGCCCACAGCTGGGATGGCCCTGCCTGTCATGGGTTTTGAAAGTCCAGGACGTGAAGGTTGTAAATGCTTGGTGGTGAAGCGCAGGCAATACACCAGACTGCTCAGGGGTGTCGATGTCAGCGTGAAGGCGTGTACAGGCCCTTTGGCGCCGGTCCCACAGTTGTACAACACTGTAGTAGGAGGAACCTGTGGCCAGCAAGTGGTTCCCATCTGTCCCAGATTCTCAGGGGTGAGAAGTGCCCACAACAAGCCGTCTCATTATGGACCAGACTCGGTCTTCAGTCTGGATGGTGTGTAAGCACTGGCCAAGCCAGCCTAAGGCCAAAGACCATACCTTGGCCGTTCTATCCCTGGAGCCGCTCACGATGATGCCCTCTTTGCAATCCACACCAGCTGTTGGCAATCGTCCCAGGTGGGTTGATGGGTACTTCCAGCACAGCAAACCCAGCTCACTAGAATTAGCCAACATCACTCACTCACTGGCCCGGCTCCGGGCAGCCTCTCCTGGACCCACAGAGCAGAGAACCAGCATCAGCTGGTGTTTTTCAAACCAACTGAGAACCCTCACCCTCAGAGTGACAATTTAATAGAAGCGATGACTTCATGTTCCAAAGTTCGCACATACAGTATCACATGTTGGCTCCTCTGGTAGAACTTACTTCTCTGGACGAAAAGAGCGAGAAAGGAGGGTTCTGATTCTTCCAGTTGCATAAATCGGAGGCCATGTCAGGCGGGGCCTGGCCGCCGGGCTGCCCAGTGCTCACCTGGTAAGAGCGCCGACAGAGGGGCAGTCCCTCTTTTTATACCCATTCTGCCTTCCCTGATTGGCTCATAGATGCTGACTCGGCAATCTCTAATTGGTTCTCAGGCAGCAAGAGACCAGCTAACCCAGGAGGTTCCTATCAAGGCTGCTTAACCTAGTTAGCCTAACGAACTCAGGAAGTTGTGGTTCAGGTGTTGTGGTCTGGCCGAAGATAAGAGGCTCAAGATTGCAGTTAATCAGAGGCAGGTTCACACTTTTAACCCTGATTCTGAACCTTCCCTTCCCCCTTCTTTAATAGTTTGCAGGCCTGGCTTTAGAGGAGGAAGTGTTGCAAGCCTCGCCTTAAGGGGATTCCTCAGTAGTTCCCAATTTAACTGCTACATAAGAGATCCCTGTAGATGGTGCATATTAAGCTCTTATCAGTGATAACATTGGCAAATATGTTCTCCCATGCAGTGGGCTTTCTTGTTTTGTTGATGGTTTCTTTTGCTGTGCAAAAGCTTTTTATTTTGATGTAGTCCTATTTGTTTATTTTCTCTTTAGCTTCCATTACCTAAGAGCAGTATCAGTGAACAAATTGCTTTGGCACATGTCTGAGATTTTCTGCCCATGGATTCCTCTAGTATTTTTATGGTTTCCCATCTTATGTTTAAATCCTTTATCCATTTTGAGTTTATTTTTGTATCTGGTGTAAGTTGGTGGTCTAGTTTCATTTTTTGCATGTATCTGTGCAATTTCCCCAACACCATTTATTGAAGAAATTGTCTTGACTCCATTGTATGTTCATGCCTCTTTGTCAAACATTAATTGAGCATAGTGGTTTGGGTTGATTTCTAGGTTCTCTATTCTATTCCATTGATCTAAATGTCTGTTCTTGTGACAGTATCAGGCAGTTTTGAGAACAGTGGCTTTGTAATACAGTTTGAAATCTGGTATTGAGATCCCACCTACTTTGTTCTTCTTTCTCAGGATTGCTGCAGCTATTTTTTTTTTCCAGATGAATTTTTGGAAAGTTCATTCTAGGTCTTCGAAATATGCTGTTAGTATTTTTTTTTAAATATATTTTATTGATTTTTTTACAGAGAGGAAGGTAGAGAGATAAAAAGTCAGAAACATCGATGAGAGAGAGACAATGATCAGCCGCCTCCTGCACACCCCACAGTGGAGATGTGCCCACAAGCAAGGTACATGCCCCCGACCAGAATCGAACCTGGGACCTTTCAGTCCACAAGCCGACGCTCTATCCACTAAGCCACACTGGTCTCGGCACTATTAGTATTTTAATGGGGAGTGCAATGAATCTATAGACTGCTTTGGATAGTATGGACATTTTAATTATGTTGATTCTACCTAACCATGAACATGATATTCTTCCATCTGTTTATGTCTTCTTCTATCTCTTTGTTCAGCATTCTGTAGTTTTCCGTATATAGGTGTCTTTTACCTCCTTAGTTAAGTTTATTTCTAGGTATCTTAATTTTTTTGGTGCAATGGTAAATGGGATTGCTCTTTTAGTCTCTCTTTCTGTAATTTCATTATCAGTGTATAGAAATGCTATAGATTTCTTGGCATTAATTTTGTATCCTGCTACATTCCCGAATTCATCTATTAAGTCTAATAATTTTTTGATGGAGTCTTTGGGGTTTTCTATGTACAGCATCATGTCATCTGTGAATAATGACAATTTTACTTCTTCTTTTTCAATTTGGATGCCTTTTATTTCTTCTTCCTGTCTGATCACAATGGCTAGTACTTCTAGCACTATGTCAAACAGGAGTGATGAGAGTGGGCATCTCTGTCTTGTTCCTATTCTTCATGGAAATGGTTTTAGTTTTTGCCCATTGAGTATGATGTTGGCTGTGGGTTTGTTATATATGGCTTTTATTATGTTGGACTATGATCCTTTTATTTCCACTTTGCTAAGAGTTTTTATCAAGAAAGGGTGTTGGATTTTGTCAAATGCTTTTTCTGCATCGATTGATATGACTATGTGATTTTTATCTCTCAGTTGGTTTATGTGATGTATCACGTTTATTGATTTGCAAATATTGTACCATCCTTGCATCCCCTGGATAAATCCTACTTGGTTATGGTGTATGATCTTTCTGATGTACTGCTGGATCCGATTTTCTAGAATTTTGTTGAGAATTTTGGCATCTATGTTCATGAGGTTTATTGGCTTGTAATTCTCTTTTTCTGTGTTGTCTTTATCTGGTTTTGGTATTAGGGTGATACTGGCTTCATAGAAAGAACTTGGAAGTGTTCCTTCCTTTTCAATTTTTTGGAATAGAATTAGAAATATAGGTTTTAGTTCTTCCTTGAATGTTTGTTAAAACTCCCCTGTGAAGCCATCTGTCCCTGGACTTTTGTTTGCTGGAAATTTTTTGATGATTGCTTCAATTTCATCTATAGTTATTGGCCTATTAAGGCTTTTAATTGAGTTTTGGAAGGTTGTATTTTTCTAGGAATATGTCCATTTCCTCCAGGTTGTCTAGTTTGTTAGAATAGATGAAGTTTTAATTATATAGAAAAACAATGAAAATTTCAATTATTATATGTATTTGGCTCAGTAAATTTTCACAATCACTCCTGTTTAACCAGCTTCCAGCTCCTGAATTAAGAAACAACATATTATCAGCACATCAAAATCTTCCCCACTTCACATCCCCTTTATCCTGGCTTCTAATGCCATAAATATATGTTGTCTGCTTTTGATTTATATGTAACATCTTTTTTTCAATATGAATTGAGAGAAAATAGATATTTGTGTTATTTATTTAAATTGTCCTCTATAGTCATAGCTCATTTGTTCTCATAGTAGTGAAGATACTACCACTTTGGGGCAATTTCAAATAGTTCCACTATGAACAGTCTTGTACATGTTTTGTAGTAAGCATATACTAGTACATACATTTATGTTAGCTATTTACTTAGGGGTAGACTTGTTGGGTCATAGTTTATATAGAGAGAATTCATATGTATTCAGTTTAATAGAAACTACCAAATGGTTTTTCAAAGTGGTTGTACCAATTTATACTCTTTCTAACAAAGGATGAGCCTTCTAGTTGCTCTATAACTTCACCAAAACTTTTGTTGTTTTTTCTTTTTTTATTCAGCCATTTTGATAGATACAGTATTGTTATATTGTGGTTTTAATTTATATTTTCCTAGTGATTTATGAAGTTTAGCTTCTAACCATCACTGATGTATTCCTTTCCAGGATTTTCTTCTGTGTATCTGTCTATATGTATATACATTTGATATTTTAAAATTAATATTATATTGCATATATGGTTATGTGAACATCTAAAATTATATCAAGGTAATTTTTCATGTTCATACATTTTCTTTACAAATATGAGTTTTAGAATATTGTTCTGATTCATCTCATTAAAAATAATTAAATGATTCTAATATTTGGATAACATTAGGCCAGAGAAAATAATAACTGAAGTTTAAATTGAACAACTGACTTCACTGGTTTGGTTTCTACTTCTCTTTTTTCTCTGGTCTAAGACGTGGACAGTGAATTGATCAAACTATGATTCTTTTAGCACACGATGAAAGCAGTGAGGTGGGCCTGCATTGGTAGTCAAACAGGGTGATGGCACATTCCCTGGCTCTGTTGGGAAGGTTTGAGTAGATCAAGAGGGTCCTTTGAATCTGAAAAAGTTTGTACTATGTTAGACAACGCATTATAATAAATTAGGAACTATTATAATTCTAGCACAGCATCTTGTAAATATGAGGCTAATGTTTGCTCAGAATCAAAGGTACACATGGCCCCTCCACAAGTAAAGTCTATTTCATGATGTTCCATGTTGCAATGTTCAAAATTCCAGACTCTGTACACATGCCATGAAAATGAATTTCACTTTTAATTATCATGAATAAGAGAAATTTAGAACTGACCATAATTTGACCCATTAGAATAGACATAAAAAAAAATCCCAACTTTAAAAAAACACACAAAGAATATGGCTATTAGCCAGAGGTTAGGCTTAACTTGTAAATTATCCACCCAACAAACAGAAGTCTGTTATCTATATTCTCTCCCATAGGACTGAGTTAGTAAACTCATTGTTTCCAGGGCAATTCTTAGCATCAGATTCTCAGTAATATTGGGGACATATTGGGATATATTTTTAATGTATTCATCCTAGGTCACCACAGCTCACTCAGTAACTAGGAATGCAGTTACTTCTATGTTAGAACATATAACACACATGTTATATAACATGTGTTATACTAATATGTTCCTGGTACAGAGGAAAGGGTCTTTAAAAGAATATTTGAGTTTAAACCATACACTATGAACTCACAAAATTTTTTAAATTATAAACATTTAATTTAACTGGAAAAGAAACCAAGAGTTTAATTTCTGTCACTGTGTATGATGGGTTAGGCTTTAAAATGTGAGCTATACTGAGAACCTGCTTAAGGAGAGCAAGTCTGAATTCAACACATATTTCAAACCCTCATGGCTTAAACTCATTTTTTGTTTATATTATTCATACTGTTACATCTAACACCCTGTACTTTATTACATTCAGTAATAACCTGCATTTCCCATGTACTAGCAGTGAACCCTGCTAGCTTCCCCTTTCTCCTCTTTATTTGTAGCTTTTATATCATTTTGATTTAACTCACCTACTGATACATTATATGGAACTAAGCCACTCTGTGGTGAGATGTTGGGAGTACCCAGGAGTACACAGTGACATTTCCAGAGGTAATGACAAGTGCTATATGTCACAAACCACCCAGAACTCACAAGAGAAAAGGTAAGGCTACCAGACCAAAATCCCAAATATAAGCATTGCTGAATTCACAACAAACATCACATTTATACAGTCTTGTTTATTCTAATCCTTCCAAAAACTTCTAATGCGATAGGATTCAAATTGTTATGGTAATAGAGAATAGAAAAAGAGTACAGTGTTTCTAAAAATGTCACTCAAGAATTTCCTAGATCAATAGCTTCTAGAATGCTTACTAAAAAATGCCACACCTGGACCCTCAGAATCAAAATCTCCAGGGGTGGAGGGTAGGTTTCCTGATTATTCTGATGCTTGATAAAGTTTGAGTATCTCTGCTATAATGTTTAATAATATTCATTAGAGTTAACTCTGTGAAACTGGTCTTCAGACAACACATGATCTGCTAGTGTAACAACCAGGGGTCATCATGAACAAGGTCAGGAAATTTTCCTAACATCGTTCAAACCAAGCTGCTCTCTGCCACCACACTTCTATTCGGACACTGCAGGGGGACCACGGCTACTAACAGCAGGTCCTTGTGGTGGGAGCAGTGAGTTCCAGTTGGCAAGTCACAGACTCCTTCCTTCATAGTCCAGATTTCCCTAAGAAAGTGCACTTGGAGGCATATGTACACAGGTGGCACTGTGAAGTAGAAAAAAATAGTGTGGAATTTGAAGACCTAGCTTTAACTCTTAGCTCTAGTATGTTCTATTAGTTAGATTATTCCTCATTCCATCCAGTCCTGAGGCTTTTTCTATTGATTTTGGGGAAATTGTTTAAATTTAAACTTTAATTTCCTCACCAAAAAAAAATCAGAATTCATACTACTTCACTGATGTGAGGCTTAACTGAATACAAAACACAATTCCTGAATTACAGTAGGTACTCAACAAGGCTTACTCGGTGATTTCTTATAAAAACATATGTTGTGAGTAGTGTGTAAATTATAAAGAGCTACACAGAGGATACAGTATTGTGTATTCAGGAGCATGGACTTGAGACAAACTTGTGTTAAAATTCCAGTTCCATCACATACTATCCATGTACATTGGGCAAGTTACTTAATCTCTCCAAGCCTCTATTCCCTCAACTCTACAATGGGGATCACAGTAATAACTGTTTCATAAAGCAGTTGTAAAAATCAAATAAGAGAATATGTGAAAAGTCCCTTAGCACAGTGTCTGGTACATCATAAGCACCCAGCAAATGTTCACTATTATTATGTTAACAGTGTAAAATGTTAATAGTAATAGTTGTACCTTTTATAACCATTGCCTTAATTTATCTCTGTCAGACAGGAGTAGGTCCTGCTTGCCTCATTTACAGATGAGGGCAATGAGGTTATAGGGTCTAAGAGTGCTGGCCACTATCACACAACTAATCAATGGCAGTCACTGTATAAACCTAGGTCTTCTAATTCCAATCTGGTTACATCTTGTTCCCTGATTCTTTTTCCTCAATAGCAGAAAGTTTGCTCAAATGATCCAGAAGTTTATTTCAGACATCTATTTTGTTTTGACTGTCTAAACCTAGGTTAGGACTAACCAAATTGTTTATAACTTATTTTTAGAAAAATAAGGTTGGCAATCAGAAAATTCTGAAGACTGTGCCAAGTTAGGAATTATCTCCCTAATTTGTATTAAAGACATCTAATTAGTATCTCCATTGTCATGGATCCTGGGATTTTCTATTGAAGATGTATTGATTTTTATATTGAAGACCTCCCAGTAATCAAAGGCTCCCTCTAAAACACCTTTTAGGAATTTGTCATGGCACTAGTGGTTCTCTCATAGAATTCTCTTTTGAATTCTGCCACTCCTTTCCAGTGCAAATGCCCATAACCTGCAGAATATGGAGGAGGCACCTCACTGTCACTCCCCATAGCTAGCATGCAGTCCCCTATTTAGTCTTTGTACTCTTAGAAATACTCTAAAAATGAAATCTTATTGTGTACCTACTTGGTTTACTAATCTTCATTGCTCAGTGTTTATTTGAAGAAAAAAAAAAAGATGCTGTTACTTTGCCTGGACATTAAAACCCTGGCAAGCCAACTTTTTTTCCAGCCTTGTATTTCCCCCTTATGTTGCAGCCACATTGAACATTCCAGGGGATTTCTCCTACTGCTTCCCCCACCAGACCCTTCACCTAGGAAGCCCCTATTTATCCACTCTCAGCTCAGATAGAACCTTCTTTATAAGGCCTTCCTCTAGGACTTGGTTACACATGGTAAAATAGAAAATGCATCATATTGCTCCTGAGTACATTTTACCCTGGAACAACTTATATGCAGATTTTTTTTCAATAAGTACTACAAATGTATTTTCTCTTTCTTACGATTTTTTTTCCTCTAGCTTATTTTATTGTAAGAATATTGTTTATAATACATATAACAAACAAAATAAGTGTTAATGGACTATTTATGTTTTTGGTATGGCTTCTAGTCAACAGTAGGCTATTAATAGTTAAGTTTGGAGGGAGTCAAAAGTTATAAGCAGATTTTTGACTGCATGGGGAGGGGGGTGGTGTCAGTGCCTCTAAATCCTATGTTTAAGGGTTAACTGTATATAATAATTGCTCTTATGTCCTGAGGCCTTTCTTATTTGGATCCAATCCTCAATAGTTGTTGACTATTGTGCCTGGCACATAGTCGAGGTTCCATACATATTTAATACACATGATTGGACAATAAGAGATAGTTTGAGCAGACCTGTGGGAATGAATCTCAGGTTTGGAGAAAGAGGCAGGAATACTGGAGAGAAAGAGGAAATAGGAAAGATATCAACTTTATCTTTATTGGATTTCTGCCTGGAGCTAATGTTTAGTGAAGACACTCCCTCAGGCCTCACATAAATCTTGACTCTGGTTATCTGTTTGCCATTCCCCATGCAGGTAGGCTTGAGCTACAAATGTCTGTGGAGATCCCTCCTGAACCAGATGAATACCAAAGTTAATAGAAAACAATTTTTTGGAGATAACACAGAGGATAATGTTGCCATATTTAGCAAACAAAAATATAAGATGCCCAATTAATTTGAATTTCAGCTTAACAATAAATACATTTTCGTATAAGTATGTCCCATACTTACATTTTGTGTTTCATCTCACAACTCTAAAATAGGGCCATCAATTAAGTTTGGTGATGATGAGTATTTTATTGAATTTATTAATCTCCCAATTTTCTTCAAAAAAGATTTACGCCAGTTTAACGTAAAAGATACAAGATGGCTTATTAGAAATAGAAAACTAGGAACAAGTAAGATCTAGAATTAATATAATTGAGGTTTAAATTGTGCTCTAAGCTTTCTAAAACAATGTAACAAGCTATAATAAATTGCCTATATCTTGAGATTTAAAAGACCATTCCTTAGAGTGAAAAAAAGGATTATTATCATAAAAAGTAAGAGAGTTTGGATTCAAGTCCTTAAGCATCTCACAATAGCTCTCCGAACCTCAGGGATATTTATAAAATGGGATTACTATGGTCTGTTCCACTTGTCTACATATTGCTATGTAACAAATTAGCCTATAATTTTAGTGACTTAAAACAACAACCATTTTATTATAAGTTATGGTTCTGTGGACCAGGAAATTGAGCAGGACTTAGCTGGCAGTGTTGACTGAGGTCACAGTGGTATTTTTTGAGTCTGAGCTGCTCTGAAAGTCCAAGTTCATTCACATATCTGTACCTTAGCAGGATTATACAGAAGTCCAGGTTCCTCTGGGACTGTGGCTTGAGGGACCCACATGTGGTCTCTTCAGCATGACAACCTCAAAGTAGTTGGATTTTTAACATGGCAGCTCAGGGCTCTCAGAGAGATTGTTCTAAGAAACAAAAAGTAGAAACTGGCAATCTCTGAAGGCCTGGGCTAACAAATGGGTGTAGTGCTACCTCCTCCATATTCTACTGGTTAAAATAGAAACAGCACAGGGCCAACCCAGATTCAAGAGAAGACAAAGATTCAATAGATGGAAAATTGAAAGAAAAAAAAAACTGTCCATCTTCCACTCAGACTCATCACCAGGTTCATGGGAAGATGGAATGATTATGCACAGGAACATATCATGTAAATAGCCTATTATGATTTAGGGTGCTGGTCCTATCTAAATCTCTCTTAACTATAGCCTCTACATAATCCCTACTGCAGACAACCTTTAAAGCCAGGGAAAAGGTATTCGTGTCCTGTGTAAATCAGATGACTGGGATCCTTATAGGTACTCCTTGGAAACATACAAGAATCCTGAATGTTAAGAGCAGCCTCTGGATTAGATACTGATTTCCAGCTGTTTCTAGGGCACTGAACCCTGCCTTAGACCTTTGGACCTGAACAATCATATTGGTTTTCTCAGTAAGGAACCCACATTCCTAACTTATAGTAATAGTTCCCCACTATGGAAAGACTTTCAGTATTTTAGGAAGAGAGAATACTCTAATTAAAAAAGAAATTAAAAGTAGCTTCTCATGAGAGAAAAGGATCATTTTCTTTAAAATATTCTAATGACTTTGTGCTTTATTCATTAACAAAAGAAAACCTCCCTTAAAACTTCATTTCCCATAATGAGTTGCTAGCCTAAGGAATATGCATTCAGGATTAATTTCTACAGTAATGGTTTTCCTGCAAAGCTGGGCATACCATTCCTAACTCTATTCAATATCAGCATCAATATTTGAGAACCAAAGTTTCTCCCATTGCTGTTCTGCCCCAAAATAGTTCTTTTATTATCATGTTGGAGTTATTAATCACTTTCTTGAGCTAAAGAGGTGCTTTAGGAAAATCTGTTCGAATGGCATTTAGTACCTGCTGGACTTTAATGACCCACAGGACTTCAATGCTGGAGAGGACTTCAGTGCTTTCATCCTTGCTTATAACCAAGGGAAAAAAAGTCCAGGTAGATTAAGTGACTTGCATAAGCTCATAGAGATTTGAGCAGTAAGGGCAGAACATGATTATTACAACAACTCAGATGTAATAATATTTAATAGGCCACAGAGCTCTTATGCTTATTTTATACTATTTGATCTTAATAACCTCTTCTAAGGAAACTTTTGAAGCCAAAGCACTTGAAGATAATTAGTCAGGGATTCTTTCCACTGTACACCTACACATCTGGGCCTCAAGAAAATAGAACATGGGACAGATAAACTTTGCTTTGCAGGATTTGGGTGGGAGAAGAATGAAGGGAAACCAAGCAGGCTGATTTAGGCTGGATTGGTCATTGGGATGAAGAGCAAGGGAGAGCAAACTGGGGAAGAAGGTCTGAGAGGAAAACAGCTATTTCCCAAATATCTTTAGGGATTAATCTGAATAGCTTTTTTCATGAGTATTTTTTAATATATTTTTATTGATTTCAGAAAGGAAGGGAGAGGAATAGAAACATTAATGATAACAGGGAATTATTGATCGGCTGTCCCCTGTACTGTGAACCTGCAACCCAGGCATATACCCAGATGGAGAATCAAATCACGACTTCCTGGTTCAGAGGTCAACACTCAACCTCTGAGCCATGCCGGCAGGGCTCCATGAGTCCTTCTAATGGCCTTAATGTACACTGGACCTCACATGATCATATCTGCAGAAGAAGGTATTGCCAGGATACAGACCACATAGCCTTTTCTTTAACTGTTTTTGCTGAATTATCAATAAGTTCCCCAAGTGTTTGAGCTAAGCATTGATGGGAATAATTTTCATTTCTGCTTCTTTCAGCATGAAAGAAGGCAATCTCTTTCCAATTCAAGGAACTTTGTTAAGAGATGTTAAGAAGCATCAGGAGCTAACCAGTTTCTCTGTTCCTGTTTACTTATTTAAAAAGTAAAGGAAACACAAAATGTAATTTTTGTTTGCTTCTTTGCAGCACAATTTTACCCAAGCTTCTGAAATGTATTTGTAGGCTTGCTCTGTCAATATCTGAGGAACACTACACACCGTACAATAAGGTAGCTTTTGGATGCATGAGGAGAAAATAAGCAGCATACAGACCTTTGAGGAAAACCACTGCAGCCATAGAGCCTGAGAATATGGCTGATATCCTTTATCAATGTCAAGAGACTCCAGATGGTGGATCTTTTATAACAAACCCAATAGTTGCATTTCTAAATTAAAGATCCTGGGGTTTTGCAATATCTGAATTTAGATAATTATATTAGGTAGATATGTAGATAACAAAATAGTAAATAGGAGAGAAAACAGAGCTAGGAAAAGAAATGATATAGACAGAGAAAGAGATTAGAAAGGGAATAAGAGAAAGAAAGAAGAGATTGATTTAGATAGCTATTAAAAATCACTAAACTCTATCAAATGTTTTATTAAAACCCCATTATAAGAGAGCATAACTGAGGATAAATACTGGCCTAAGTGAGATGATAAGGAAATAATGGTCTCATTAACCCCAAATATGTCTTGGTGTTGGAGACATAAAGTGACACAATATTGACATGGAGAGTAATAATAATCCCAAGAGATGGTATTATACTAGAAATCTCAGAAAAATGTTTTCAAATAAAAATATTTCATTGTTTTTATTATAAAATTATTTTATAATTTTGTCTTCAAATATCTATACTAATAAGAAGGTAATATGCTAATTAGAACGGGTTGACCAGCCATCTTCTGGACATCCGACTTTCAGACAAAGCTATGGTGGTGGGGACTGAGGCAGAGGCAGTTAGGAGTGATTAGGCTGGCAGAGGAGGGCCGTTGGGGGCGACATCAGCTGGTAGGGGAGAGCCATTAGGGGTAATCAGGCAGTCAGAGACAGTTAGGGGTGATCATGCTGGCAGGGGAGAGCAATTAGGGGTGAGATCAGGCAAACAGGTAGGTGAGCAGTTAGGAGCCAGCAGTCCCAGATTGTGAGAGGAATGTCCAACTGCCGGTTTAGGCCTGATCCCTGTGGGTCCCCCAAGGGGTCACCAATTGAAGAGGGTGCAATCTGGGCAGAAGGAATCTCCCCCCACCATGCATGAATTTCATGCACTGGGTCACCAGTCAAATAACAAAAAAGTAAACTAAAAAAATTTCGCCCACCTCTACTCACTTTCCTCCCCAACCTGCAACACACATACTTTCTATTAATTATCCCAATCCCTAAAGTTAGTCATTGTTAACAGCCTTTTGAACATCTATTCATAAATATTTTAAATTAATATATCTGTACTTTACATAATGTTATATAACATGCTTTTATAATCACCAGTGTATTGAGCCATCTTTCTACTTCAACACACCTTGTCTTTGATAATGATTATATAGTTTCCCAAAGTCTACTTTAAGCAAAATCCTACTGAATTTAGATGGTTTCCAAATGTTTTTATTTCATACAGTGCTTCAAGGGACATCCCTGAATTTATATCATGAGACACTTTTTTTTTTATTGGAAGAAAATTATATTTTGGAGGAACTCATTACATAAAGTGACAGAATTCCAAAATTAAATTACATGAAAATATACGTCACAATTTCTTTGTACAATAAGTGAGAAAAATCTGAGTATAGAAGAATAGAGGGAAAGAAATATGAAACGCTAAGGTTATGAGGGTAAATAACATTTTTAATAGCAAACCCAGAAGTTAAGTAGAAAGCTAGTAGCTGTGCATGCTTTACTCATCCAACCTTAACATTAGGTAACTGGAGGGCAACAATAAAACCAAATCAGAATTTTTTATAATTGGGATAAATTTCAATAAATTGAATTCAGAAGCAACTCTTTTTAGTTCTTGTGAATAATGACAGTTCAAGAGCTCTCAACAGCCAAAAATATGTTATTGCTACATCCAATCCAAGTAATGGGTGCAACTAGAATACAAAAAGGAGAAAGCACCTAGTGATGGCCATTCCTTGAAGTCATCATTAAAATCAAGTAATGCTTATTTAGTACTTTAGTGTTGGAACTAATGCTTGATGGGATTTGAGTTATTTTCTTTTTACCTACCATACAGAATACACCAAGAGCACATTGTAATAGATAAAGCATGGGGCAGGAAGTATGGTGCATGGAGCTGATACTAGCTGTGCCACCAAGTGGCATGAGAAGTACACAGTAGGGAAATTAATCTCTCAAAGAAAATCACAGATCAGACTAGCCATGACGACTTAAAGTCAGGCAAGCATAACAGTTGTAGCTCTCAGTTTGGGTTAGATGGGATATGAGGCAGAAATATTAATTTGTATCAGAAAAATCAAAATTGGGTGAGAAAATTAGAACACACTTCAAAGCAAGCAGAGCAAGAGATCAAGTAGAGAAATCACTTTATAGAGAAGTAGTCCATGCTCTGAATAAAGCCCTAGAAAAATATACCTTAAACTTAGCTGAAGGTCTTCTGAATTATAACCAAACTAAATGTGTGTTTGTGAGTGTGTGCTATAGGATGGGAGTTCCTCACAGTACCAATAATTACTGGATACCAGCTGGATGTACTACCTTTCTACTCAATTTTGGCACTATCTACATAGAGATAGCATCAGATCACCAATCCAATTCCAGATTACTTGTGCTTCTTACATGCTAGCTATAGAAGGGAGGTTTTAACAATCCCCTTCTTGGGTTTAATTATTTTACTAGAGCAGCTCACAGCACTCAGGAAAACATCTTACTTACTAGTTATATTATTACAGGTCACCATATCACAGGACCACAAAATATAAATAGAAAAATATATATGAAACCAGATGGTAATAACTTTTATGAAAAAAAAATTAAAATACATGTCAATGTGAGAAACATCCAAATCTATAGTTTACTTGAGCCAAACTGACTACAATTTCTGGAAAGCAAAATCAGAAATTGTTGAGAAAATGCTCTGGAGAATACAGTTTCTCAGCTTATTCTATACATTGGAATAAAAGAAGAAGATATAAGGTAACTTACATAAAATCCACTGCTGGTAAATAAATGGGGTAGGAGAAAACAAAGCTGGGAAATATCTGGAGTTGGATAAAAAGCAAAATGGTGAGATACGTATTTTTACATTGGTGGATACAGGATATTTATTAACATTTATGACACATAGAGATAGTATGTGAAGAACAAGTTAATAATGAGGGGTTATTTGATCTTCTGCTCTGGTGCCCAAGGTTGTGCCTTAAGGGACCTGGAAAAGAAGATTACTTCTTTTGTCATATCAAAGGTCTATTATCTTAGGTACAAAAAGGCAATAGACAGGTTTACTTAAGGTAAGACCTTGACTTCCCAAAGATGATACTGGCAGAACGAAGGTGAGGGAGAGGAAGTGAGTAAATGAGTGGATGAAAAGAGAGAGTGTGGATGTGTGTGGTGTGTGTGTGTGTGTGTGTAAGTGAGGGACAGTTAATCCAGTAGTAGCAGCAGGGGCTGGCAGACCAGATTCTCTTGGACAAGGAGAGACTACCACCATTGTGGACATTCCCCAGACTGCGGGCCTTAGGCATGGAGCCCATGCCATCTTGAAGGCAGAGTGGCCTTTTATAGGAACTCATCAGCATCACCATCCAGAAAGGCCTTTGCACTGCTTGCAACCCAGCAGCCATTATAGCAAAATCCTCCTGCCCCACCCACAAACCCTGGGACCTCCACCTCCAAAGGGCACTGCTCCAGCAGCAGTAAGTGCAACTTCCCTCCTCCCCAGTGGCATAACTCCAGATACCACATTGACATGTTTCCAGTGTACAGGCATCCAGGACACACCACTCCTAAGGCAGCTCCTGGAAGCCATTGGGAACCCCTCCTCCAGTAGAAATTCTGAATTTCCTCTTCCTGAATAACTGCCCACAGACACCCCAGCTGGGAAACTTCAGTGCCAGGGACTCTCAGTGTGCATCAGAGCTCTGTGCCAGCAAATGTACCACTGCATTTCCAAGAAGCAGGCCTTCTGAGCTCATCTATCTACAGGGTGCTCTGGGGAGCTGCTGTGAGCCCCTTTTGAGTGTGATTCTGTACAGATAAGAGCATGCTGCCCCGCAGTAGAAATTCTGAATTCCCTCTTCTTGCATAATTGCTCACAGACACACCAGCTATGTAACTTCAGTGCCAGGGATCCTCAGAGTGAGTCAGAGCTCTACACTGGCAAATACACTACCACAGTCATGCATTTCCAACAGGCAGGCATCCTGAGCCCATCCATCCACAGGGCAATTGTGGGAGCTACTGAACCCTCACTGGGGGTGATCTTGGACAAATAGGGATGCACTCCCCCTGGCAGTAGAATTTCTGAATTCACTCATCCTGGATGAGGCTCACAGGTGCCTCAATTACACGGCTTCAGTGCCACTGCCCTTCAGCATGCTTCATTGCCCTTTGCTGGCAAACGCACTGTGAGTGCCCTTGTGAGCTGTCATTGGGAGTATCCACCTATCGACCACAGGTGCAGCAGCAAGCTGAGTCTGCCCATCCCACAACTACAGAACTCTGGATACGAGAGTTACACCTTTCCGGAGCACAGGCCTCTTGAGCCTCATCACCCCAACAGATGGTTCCTGGGTGCCACTTTGAGTTCCCACTGGGCATAAATGTAGCAAAAATTGGGAGACTCCTCTTCTACAACTGCTGACTTCTAGACACTGCAGTTGTACTTTTCCAACTTCAGGCCTACATCAATAGAACCCAAACAGTAAGAACAAATATGGGAACAAACAAGTACTTATCAATAATAACATTAAACATAAATGGATTAAATGCACCAATCAAAAGACATAGGGTAGCTGAATGGATAAGAAAACATGACCCATATATTTGCTGTTTGCAAGAAACCTACCTCAGAACAAAGGATTCACACAGACTGAGAGTGAAGGTATGGAAAAACATTTTACAGGAAAATAGAAAAGAAAAGAAAAAAAACTGGGGTTGCAATACTTATATCTGATAAAATAGACTTCAAAGTAAAGGCCATAACAAGAGATAATGAAGGCCGCTACATAATCCTAAAGGGAGCAATTCAACAAGAAGATATAACTCTGGTAAACATATATGCACCCAATACAGGAGCACCCAAATACATAAAAAAAACTTCTGAAAGATATCAAGGGAGAGATTGAAAGCAATACAGTCATAGTAGGGGACTTTAATACCCCACTGACACAAATGGATAAATCTTCTAAGCAAAAAAATCAGCAAAGAAACAGCAATCCTAAATGACTTACTAGATCAGATGGATTTGACATTTTCAGAACATTTCACTCCAAAGTTACAGAATATACATTCTTCTCCAGTGCATATGGATCATTTTCAAAAGATAGACCATATGTTAGGACACAGGCAAAGTCTCTTCAAATTCAAGAAGATAGAAATCATAACAAGCATCTTCTCAGACCATAATAGCATAAAACTAGAAATCAACTCCAATAAAAACAATGAAAAAAAAAATCAAACACTGCCAGAACCAGTTTGGCTCAGTGGATAGAGTGTCAGCCTACGGACTGAAGGGTCCCATGTTTGATTCCAGTCGGGGGCATGAGCCTTGGTTGAGGGCACTTCTCGAGGGTGGGGTGTGCAGGAGGCAGCTGATCGATGTCTCTCTCTCATCGATGTTTCTGACT
Organism: Lasiurus cinereus; assembly: GCA_011751065.1. Lineage (NCBI taxonomy): Eukaryota > Metazoa > Chordata > Mammalia > Chiroptera > Vespertilionidae > Lasiurus > Lasiurus cinereus. Next base: position 30,766,919 of record JAAGEH010000045.1, on the reverse strand, counting down.
TTCTATCCCTCTCCCTTCCTCTCTGTAAAAAATCAATAAAATATATTTTTTAAAAAATCAAACACTTGGAGGCTAAATAGCATGCTATTAAATAATGATTGGGTTACCAAAGAGATCAAAGAAGAGATTTAAAACATCATGGAAACAAATGACAATGAAAACACAACAATCTAAAATCTATGGGACACAATGAAAGCAGTCCTGAGAGGGAAGTTCTTAGCTCTACAGGCCTACCTGAAAAAATAAGAAAAAAAAATGGTAGTAAATTATCTAACCTTGCAACTTAAAGAACTAGAAAGAGAGCAACAAGAAAAACCCACAGTAACAGGAAGGAAGAAGATAATAAAGATCAGAGCAGATATAAATGACATAGAGACCAAAAAAACAATATATAAGATCAATGAAACCAAGAGCTGGTTCTTTTTGTTTTTAATATGTTTTTATTGATTTTTTAAAGGAGGAAGGGAGAGGGATAGAGAGTTAGAAACATTGATGAGAAAGAAACATTGATCAGCTGCCTCCTGCACACCTTCTCCTGGGGATGAGCCTGCAACTAAGGTACACGCCCTTGACCAGAATTGAACCTGGGACCCTTCCGTCCATAGGCCAATGTTCTATCCATTGGGCCAATCCAGTTAGGGCAGTGGTTCTCAACTTTTCTAATGCTGCAACCCTTTCATACAGTTCTTCATGTTGTGGTGACCCCCAACCATAAAATTATTTTCGTTGTTACTTCGTAACTGTAATTTTGCTATTGTTATGAATTTTTTGTAAATATATGTATTTTCTGATTATCAAAATTACAGTTATTAAGTAGCAATGAAAATAATTTTATAGTTGGGGGTCACCCCAACATGAGGAACTGTATTAAAGGGTCATGGCATTAGAAAGATTGAGAACCACTGGGTTAAGGCAAGAGCTGGTTCTTCGAAAAGACAAACAAGATTGATCAACCTCTAGCCAAGCTCACCAAGAAATAAAGAGAGAGAGCCCAAATAAACAAAATCAGAAATGAAAGCAGGGATGTAACAACTGACCCCACAGATATACAAAGGATTGTAAAAAAAAAAAATACTACGAATAACTCTATTCCAACAAACTGGACAACCTTGACAAATGGACAAATTCATAGAAAAATACAAGCTTCTAAAACTCCATCAGGAAGATTCAAAAAGCCCGAATAGGCCAATAACTACTGCTGAAATTGAAACAGTAATCAAAAAGCTTCCAGCAAACAAAAGCCCTGGACGAGATGGCTTCATAGGGGAATTTTACTGGACATTCAAAGAAGAACTAAAACCAATCTTTTTCAAACTATTCCAAAAAATTCAAGAGGAAGACACACTTCCAAACTCTTTCTATGAAGCTAGCATTAGCCTTATCCCAAAACCAAATAAAGACACCACAAAGAAAGAGAATTTCAGGCCAATATCCCTCATGAACATAGATGCTAAAATCCTCAACAAAATTCTAGCAAACTGGATCCAGTATTACATTAGAAAGATCATACATCATGACCAAGTGAGATCTATTCCAGGAATGCAAGGCAGGTACAATATCTACAAATCAATAAATGTGATACAGCACATAAACAAATTGAGAGACAAAAATCATATAATCATATTAATTGATGCAGAAAAGACATTTGACAAAATTCAACACCATTTTCTGATAAAAACACTCAGCAAAGTGGGAATAGAAGGATCATACCACAACATAATAAAAGCCTTATATGACAAACCTACAGCCAACATCATACTCAATGGGCAAAAACTAAAACCATTTCCATGAAGAACATGAAAAAAACAGGGATGCCTCCTTTCACCAATCCTGTTCAACATAGTACTGGTAGCTACAGAAATCAGACAAAAAGAAATAAAGGACATCTAAATTGGAAAAGAAGAAGTAAAATTGTCATTATTCGCAGATGACATGATACTATACATAGAAAACCCTAAAGAGTCCATCAAAAAATTATTAGGCTTAAATTAATTTGGCAATGTAGCAAGATACAAAATTAATGCCAAAAAAATCTATGTCATTTCTATACACCAACCGTGAACTTACAGAAAGAAAGACTAAGAAAACAATCCCATTCACCATTGCACCAAAAAATTAAGATACCTAGGAATAAACTTAACTAAGGAGGTAAAAGATCTCTACTCAGAAAACTACAGGATGCTGAACAAAGAGATAGAGGAAGACATAAACAGATGGAAGAATATACCATGTTCATGGATTGGTAGAATCAACATCATTAAAATGTCCATACTATCCAAAACAATCTATAGATTCAATGTACTCACCATTAAAATACCAATGACATATTTTACAGACCTAGAATGAACTCTCCAAAAATTTATCTGGAATAACAAAAAGACCTCAAATAGCTGCAGCAATCCTGAGAAAGAAGAGCAACATAGAAGGGATCTCAATACCAGATATCAAGCTATATTACAAAGCTACTGTTCTCAAAACAGCCTGGTACTGGCATAAGAACATACATATAGACCAATGGAATATAATAGAGAACTCAGAAATCGACCCAAATCACTATGCTCAATTAATATTTGATAAAGGAGGTAAGAGCATAGAATGGAGTCAACACAGTCTCTTCAATAAATGATGTTGGGAAAATTGGACAGATACATGCAATAAATGAAACTGGACTGCCAACTTACACCATACACAAAAATAAACTCAAAATGGATAAAGGACTTAAATGTAAGATGGGAAACAATAATAATATTAGAGGAATCCATAGGCAGCAAAATCTCAGACATATGCCGAAGCAATTTCTTCATTGATACTACTCTTGGGGCAATGGAAACTAAAAAGAAAATAAACAAATGGGACTACATCAAAATAAAAAGCTTTTGCGCAGCAAAAGAAACCATCTACAAAACAACAAGAAAGCCCACTGCATGGGCGAATGTATTTGCCAATGTTATTTCCAATAAGGGTTTAATCTCCAACATTTACAGGGAACTCATACAATTTAACAAAAGGAAGATAAACAACCCAATCAAAAAATGGGCAATGGACTGACACAGATATTTTTTGAAAGAGGACATAATAAAGGCCAGGAGACATATGAAAACATGCTCAAAGTCACTAATCATCCAAGAGATGCAAATCAAAACGACAATGAGGTACCATCTCACACCTGTCAGAATGGCAATTATCAACAAATCAACAAAGGACAAGTGCTGGTGAGAATACAGAGAAAAAGGAACCCTTGTGCACTGCTGGTAGGAATGCAAACTGGTGCAACCACTGTGGAAAACAGTGTGGAGTTTCCTCAAAAAACTAAAATGGAACTCCCATTTGACCCAGTGATCCCACTTCTAGGAATATATCCCAAGAAACCAGAAACACCAATCAGAAAGGATATATACACCACTATGTTCATAGCAGAACAATTTACAATAGCTAATATTTGTAAACAGCCTAAGTGCCCATCAGATTAGAAAACTATGGTACCTCTACACCATGGAATGCTAAAGTTCTTTACAAAACAAAGAATTCTTACCATTTGCAGCAGGATGAATGGAACTGGAGAGCATTATGCTAAGCGAAATAAGCCAGTCAGTGAAAGATAAATGATCTCACTCATTTATGGATAATAAAGAACATTATAACCTGATAAGCAAAAAGATTGATACAGAAGTAGAGAAGCATCGAACAGACTGTCAAATTACAGTGGGAAGGCTGGGGAAGTGGAGGGAGGTAAGACCTGTATGTATGCATATAAGCGTAACCAATGGAGGTAAGACCCTGGGGGGTGAAGGAATGAGTATATGGGAGTGGGGTAGTGGAGACAATAGGGAGATATGGACACATGTAATACCTTAATCAATAAAAATTTTTTAAAAAAATGGTTAAGAGCTTTGTCTAGGAAGCTATGGACCTAGGACATGACTATCTGCTATAACTTAGTTTTAGTTGGGAATCTTTTTGTTCATAACATCCTATGTGGTTACTTTCTGTCTCTGAGTTTACAAGGCCTGCCATGCAGGCCTGCTCTGAGCTTGTCAGGTTTCCAATGTGGCCCCTTTACCATCCATACACAATACAGGGCATAGAGAGTAATCAGGATGCCTTTTTGGTAGGATGATCAGAGAGGTATCTTTGATAATAACTTTTGAGCAAAGGCTTGAAGGAAGTGATTTATGTACAAAACTGGAGGAAGAATCTTCTGTGTGCAAATTACCAAAATCAGAGTCACTTGAGATGATGGAGGAGCAGCAAGGAGGAAAGTGTACCTGGAGTTAACTGATGCACAAAATGAAGTGTAAGAAAACAAGATCAGAGAGGCCACTAGGGCAGACCATTGTTATTGCAGGCTTAAGATTCAGATCTGAGCAGCCTCATGTTTTAAAAAAGTTCTTCTGGCTTCTGTGGAGAAGAGTTGGCAGAAGGGCAAGGGTGGAAGCAGGAAGACCAGTTGGGAGGCTTCTGTGTGTCCAGGTGAAAGACAATAATGACCCAAAGCAGAGTGGTAGCTGAAGAAGTAGAAAGAAGTAGGCTGCCTATTTCAAAGGTAGAGTGGGTAGGATTTGCTGATGGATTGGATTTGAAGCTTGAAAGAAAAAGCAAAGGCAAGTATGATTTAAGATTTTTGGCCCAAACAACTGAAAGAATGGGAAGGAATGCTGCAGAAAGAACAGATTTAGAGGGAAGTGGGAAACAAGAGTTTGATTTGGGTTATCTGTTAGCTTTGAAATATTTATTAGGCATTCATGTGGAAATGTCAAGTAAAATATGAGTATGGAGATCAAGGGCAAGAGAACAGGCTGGAGACAAAATTGAGAAACTGGACTAGATCATCCAGAGGATGAATGAAGATAAAGACAAGACCATGGACTGAGCCCCAAAGCACAATCACATTCAGCTGTGGAGGAACCAGCCAAGGACATGAAGAAGGAGCCAACCGAGAGGTAAAAGAGAGTGGTGTCCCAGAGGTGAACTGAAGAAAGTGTTTAACAAGTGGGGAGTAACAATCTATAACAAATGCTGCCAACAAGTGGAGTAAGATGGGGATTGAAAATTGACCATTAGATCTGTTGACATAAACGTCATTGGTATCCTTTACCAAGAAGGATGATCAAAAGCCCAGGTAGATTACACTTCTGAAAAATTAGAAGTAAACACATCTAGAATAGTCAAATTTCTCAAATGGTTAGCTATAAAGAAACCTAGAAAGGCACAGACCAACCACGATGTCATCATAGGTAAATGCCTATACTTGCTGCCTCCCACAACCACATCAAAATTACAACTAAAATGCAGAATAACTATCATCCAGAACCACGGGAAAGCTCGATGAGTGGAAGTACTACAACTAGAGAGGTAAAGAAGAAAGCTCATTGAGACTGGTAAGAGGTGTGGAGATACAGATTAGGCTGGTCCGGCACCTGGGAATGCTATTTCTTTAATCAGGAGAGAGATTGCCTTTGCAGAGGCTGCCTGGAAGAGTGAGGGATCCCAGCCCTATACCATATCTCAAACACAATGTCCCAGAGCTGGGGAAAAAGTCCCTATGGGCTGTAAGAACTACAGACTGTAAAAACCAGTGTGGATTGGAACTGAGTGACACACAGGCTGCTGGAGACCCAGCTTCTCTTCTTAAAAAGCCAGCACCACAAACTGAATTTACAAGTTCTCACTTCCTCTGTGCTTCAGTGCCCGGAGAGGCTCTGGGGGACCCAGACACATACAGTGTGGAAAAACTGGACTGTCTGGCATCCAGGCAGGAATTCAGGGATGGCTTTCTTCCACACATAGGTGCTCCCAGCAGTCATTGTGCTGGGACCTCCCTGGTGCAGGGTTGACTGGCAGTCATTTCTGTTTGTTCCACTCTGGTGATTCTCTGAGACACTGCCTCATCCAATTTATAATCCCACCCAAACTATGTGCAACAGCTTTTGCATATGAATGGGCTGTCCTTGCTCAGGCTAAAAACTGGTCCAACAAGCTGTAGCTGGGTCAGGGAGTCTCAAATCTATCAATAAAAAGCCCAAGACCCAGCACCAGCACCAGCCTGCCTTGCTTCACAACTGGGCCTCGTCTGGGCACTGCCAAACCTCATACAAAGAGGAGGAATCTGCAGATCTCTCTGTAGCTCCTGCTGGATGGTCCAAGGCAGTGGCTGACTTTTCACCTCCCTGGAGACCCAAGAGCCAGTGTACCCAGTGGTCAGTGTCAGACCATACCAGAATACTACTCTTCACATTTATAAGTGACACACTCAAGTGGCAGACTCAATGAGCACCAAAGCCCCACTGAAGCAAGTCCTGCTCTATAAGGGTGATTCCTGCACAGCAGCTCTTCTACTGTAGTTGCAGCTGGTCTCCACAGCCAATTGGCCTGAAGATCAATTCCTTCCAGTGACATCAATAGCTATCAAGGCTCAACTACAATACTGTGCACACAGCCCACAACGGGGTGCACTAAGAGTGTCCATCTCACTCTTAGTGATTGGGAAGGCTGAGCCACTGGGCTCTATAGGATACTTACCTTTCAAGGCCACTCTGTCATTCAAGGAGACTTAGCAGCTACCCAATACATAGAAACAAATGCAGGGAAGCAGCCAAAATGTGAAGACAAAGAAACATGTCACAAATGAAAAAAATACAAGAAAGCAAACTACTGGATATAGAGTTCAAAACCACAGTTACAAGGTTACTCAAGAGTCTTCTAGAAATCTCTGAGGAACTTAGTGAGATTTTCAATGATCTTAGTGAGAATGCCAAAAAAATGGAAAAGGACTGGTCAGAAATTAAGCATACACTGACTGAAATAAAGAATGATATACAGAGATTCAACAGTAGATTACAGGGTCTTGAGAATCAAATCAATGATTTGAAATATGAGGAAGCAAAAAACACCCAACCCAGAAGAGCAAAAAGAAAAAATAATCCAAACATATGAAGATAGTGTAATCTAGGACAACTTCAAGTGTACCAATATCTGCATTATGGGGGGTGACAGAAGAAGAGAGAGCACAAGATAATGAAATCCTATTTGAAGAAATAATGACAGAAAACTTCCCCTGGTGAAAGAAATAGACTTATAAATCCAGAAAGGGCAGAGAAACCCAAACAAGAGGGATCCAAAGAGGACTACACAAAGACACATCACAATTAAAATGCCAAGGGCAAAAGACAAAGAGAGAATCTTAAAAGCAGCAAGAGAAAAACAGTTACCTAAAAGAGAGTGCCCATTCAATTTCCAGCTGATTTCTCAACAGAAACTATGCAGACCAGAAGGGAGTGGCAAGAAATATTCAAAGTGTTGAATAACAAGGACTTATAATCAAGAATACTCTATCTAGCAAAGCTATCATTTAGAATTGAAGGTCAGATAAAGAGCTTCACAGACAAGTAAAAGCTAAAGGAACTCACCACCACCAAACCAGTATTATATGAAATGTTGAAGGGTATTCTTTAAGAAGAGTAGGAAGAAGGAAAAGGTAAAGATAAAAAAATATAAACAACAAAGTGACAACAAATACATATCTATCAACAAGTGATTCTAAAAATCAAATGAATAAAACATCTGATGAACAGAATAACTGGTGAATGGAATAGAATCAGGGGCATGGGAATGGAACAGACTAATTATTCTCAGAGGGAATGGGGGTGGGGGCAGGAGATTAGACAAAGATCTTATATGCATGTATGCATTACCTATAGACACAGACAATAGGGTGGCAAAGGCCTAGGGTGGGATGGGAACTGGGTGCTATGGGAGGAAAAAAGAGGGACTCCTGTAATAATCTCAACAATAAAGATTAATTTTTAAAAAATAAACAAATAAAAGAATTGATAGAGGACCATGAGGAATTGGGAGTGTGTTGTGTCTCAAGCCTAGAATTCCAGTACTTCTGAGCTGGTTGAAGAAGGTGGGAGATATTATCCATGTTTTTTAGGCTAGTTGAAATGAGCAGCAGAGTGGAAAACAAATTAAATGTAAGAACAATGGAAAAGTGCAGGTGTGAAGTTCTTGAGGTGACAAGAGAGAATCGAATCCAGTTCTTAAAGAGAAGATTTTGCCATAGGAGCAGAAAATGTTGAAACTAAAGGAGAGTAAAGCGTTTAGATGCAGAGGCAAGTAGATTAATAGGTACAAACATTTTTTAAGCTCTTGATCCATATTCACAAACCATCCTCAAGAAAAGTTGTACCAATCACAACACCCCACTGCAATGTGTATATTTCAAACTCCTCTCCCATACTGAGCATTAAAAAAAAGAAAGAAAACCTTGCCAACCTGATAAGTAACAATACTTCTATATTTTTATTTTTATTTATTGATCATTTATATTCCTTTATTTTATCAATTTATTCATATTTGCCCATATTTCTGTTAGATTATTTTTTAAATTTATTCTTAAAGGATTTTGCATGTATGTATAATTGACAATTATCTGTCTTTTATGTTGTGAATGTTTTTTTGTGTTTTTTCTTTTTTTTTTTTTTCTAAAGGTCTGAAAGATTCCAAAGCTTAAGCTAGAATCCCACTTACCAAATTTAGTCCCCTTTGGGGTACTTGCTGGGATAAAATAAATCTCATCAATTCATTATAGCAGAGAATGTATCAAATTTCCCACCACCCACCTCACTTCAAAAGTTTTTCTTCACACTGGGTAGGAAAATCTCCTCTTTAATACCGGTTTAGGCCTCCCCAACCTGTCCAGATTTTCAGGACCAATAGGCTGGTCCAATAGTTCTTGACAGTCCTTTTTCTCAAGCACTCAAGTCCTAGGATTCCAGTACTTTTGAGCTGGATGAAGAAGGTTGGCCTGGCCAGAGGCCTTGCTCAAGTTAGTGTCTCAACTTGTCTAGGTTCTTCACTTATAAAAGCAAGTGCCTGATCCCATAAGTTCATCATTCCTTTCAGCTCTCCCTTTCTGTGGGTCTTAATTTAGTTAATACTGCATGTGCCTATAATTATCTTTTCGTTAGAGTGCTTGTAAGACTCCTTTTGTTTTGAATGCCCAATCCCTCATTTTTTCTAAATGGATCAACCCATAATTTCTTTTCTTAGTTAGCATTGACATGTCTCTTGCATACTTATTAAAATTTAAGTGCATCACTTTAGAGAAATCAAGACATATTTCTAATGAGAAGATGGAAGGTTATCCATTTAATAAACATTTAGGAAGAATTTACAGTGTGCCAGGCACTGTGCTCAAGTTTGAGGAAATAGCACTACTGCAAGGACTGCTCAGCCTAGATGAGGAGGCAGACTTGTAAATAAATAATTACAGTCTTGTGAGAGTTCAGTGATGACATACATATACAAACAATACTCTGTCACACACAAGGTATGCGGGAGTAAAGGAAAACTTTAGAGAAGAGCTGATACTTGAGCAAAGGCCTGAAACAAACCCAATTCCTTAGCCTGTGAAGGAGAAGAAGTAAGCGAGAGAGCTGCATGCGAATAGAGGGAGCAATACGTATGAGCATATGGAGGTGTGATCAGGGCGCCATGTTCCGGGGCAGCCAGCAGTTGTGTAATGCTGGATTATACCTGGTGATTTGTGGGAATGTGGTGAAGAGCTTTACTTGTCCTAAAAATAGTGAGGGTTTTATCCTCTTATTAAAGGAGAAAGTTGACAAATTTTTAAAAAGTAATTTGCATGTATTTTTGTATGTTGACTCTCATTATATAATAGAGAATTGATTAGATTAAAAAGATGTGGGAGGTTGAGAGCTCTAATAAGTTAGTACAGAAAGAATATGAGTCTAATAATATTTAATATTCTAGTGATTTACTCTATGAAATTTAAACCAAAAAAAACTCTCTTCCATCCAGCTACAAAATACCATAGCCTTTAATAAATACCAAGATTGCTGTTGTTTTTTAGTTATAATTTTATAGGCATTTACCCACAGGTGTTATATATCACATCAAAATCATTTCTTCTTTCAAAAATATCCTTAAGGTCTCATTTTCCTCCCTACAACTGTGTTGTACCAGTAGGTAAATGGAATAGGATACTCTAAGCAAAGAGAATTATCTGAGTTAGGTTTAGAAACCTTGGCTTAACCTTAAGAAATAATTCCCAATTCCTTGTAGATTATATAACCTCTGTCATTATTTTAGTGTTGCTTATCTCTCTAACATGAACTCTTTAAAAATCAAATTCCCTCTTTTTGTGAGTAACAGTCAGCTCATGTTCATCAACAGAAGGTAAGTCTTTGATTCTATCACATTCCTAAAATGCCTTTGCATGCTTAGTGTACTCCGAGTTAATTATACACCCAGATTTCTTTGTTCAGTCATACATTGAATTACTTGTTTCACATCAGTAAAAGCACATTGTGAATAAGGCTCTTGACTTTATGTGGTCCTCACAGGCTTCATTTGAAAAAGGAGGGAGTCAGGCTACAAAAGCTATCAGCTTTTCTCCAGACTTAGCACTGTGTGATCCCTCACAAAATCAACATAATTTCCTTAATGTTTCACAGAATTATGTCTGATGGTGTTTTCAGAATAAATTATTTTATTTTCAAAGCTTTTATACTGTTCCAAATACTTCAAAATAATTTATGTTCTTCATTTATTATTGAGAATTTCCCGCATACAAGATGCCATTAAGTTATTTAAGCAAAACAAGGTTGTTGTTTCCATATGCCTACATCTAATAAGGAGTAAAAAAAACACAGAAGTGATTAAACAGGGGAAAACTTTATGAATTAAGAAAATTTTGTGCCATTAAGGAATTCCTAGCAAGGGGATGCATTCAACTAGACAATCAATAAAAGCTTCATAAAGATGACAGAATTTGAAACTGAATCTGAAGAATAAATGAGCTTTCATGCCAAAGGTGTAAGGAGAGGAAAGAGTATAATTTGAACTTCGTGGAATAATACAGAAGTAAAGTTATTACGAAAGTTAAGGGATACACAGACTAGAAAAAAGATAGGGTCAAGTTTGTGGAAGGTCATTGTTTTAATAAATATTCTTTTGGTTGCAAGTGACAGAAAAACCCAACAAGGAAAAGAGAAGGTCCTTTCTGAAGTAATTAGAACTTCCATGGGTAAGTTAGCTTTCAATGTGGTTTATGAATGGCTCAAATTTTGTTCACAAGCTTTCCTGGACCTGTCCTCTCCCAGGTTGATTTCCTTTTCAGGTTTGGATGCTGGACAGCTTGAAGTTTACATCATTAGAGTATTCAATCCAGGATTAGAATCGATCTGCTCCCAAGTAGTCCTGGTACTGAGTCCATTTGCCCTGGCTGGCTGAGTTGGGTGATATGCCCATCCCTGACCAATGGGCTTGACTGCCTTAGTTGGCTCAGCCTGAATCTTGTGTTCCACTCTCAAAGCCTGGTGGTAAACTATTACCCATCACGCAAATGGGCCTGAGTGGCTAGATGTGTTTCCTCAAAGCGAGAGACAGTTCAAAGCTGGCAAATATATCCCATGGCTATGAATAGAACGCTTCCAGATACTAGCAGACAATAGAAAGCCAATAAAGTTTTTGAACTGGGAAATCATATGATCAATGTAGGCCTTTATGAAAATAATCTAGCTACAATGTATCTGGCAGGTTGAAGTGGCAGATGGATGCAGGTATAAAAGTAGCTTTGAGATTGGTAAGAAGTTTAGAGAATCTGTGCTAGGATGGTGGTGGTCAGAGTAGAATGGAGAAGTTAAAAACAAAGACATGTTTGTTAGCAAATGCTTTCTCACCAGGACTAAGAAATTCTAGAAAGCACATTTAATATTAAAAATAATGTTGGGTCCCAGTCTCAGTTGGTTGGAACGTCATCCTGTACACCAAAAGATTGCAGGTATGGCCGAAACCAGTGTTGCTCAATGGATAGAGCATCGGCTTTCGGACTGAAGGGTCCCAGGTTCAATTCCAGTCAAGAGCACATACCTTGGTTGCGGCACATCCCCAAGAGGGGGCGTGCAGGAGGCAGCTGATCGGTGTCTCTCTCTCTCATTGATGTTTCTAATTCTCTATCCCTCTCCCTTCCTCTCTGTGAAATATCAATAAAATATATTTTAAAAAAAAAAGATTGCAGATATGATTTTTGGTAAGGGAACATACCTAAATTGTGTCTTCAATCCTAGTAGGTGAGGCAACTGATCAATGTCTCTCTTTCTCTCTCTCTCTCTCTCTCTCTCTCTCTCTCTCTCTCTCTCTCTCTCTCCTCCCTATGTCTTGAATCAATAATAATATAAAAATGATATCCTTAGGTAATAATAATATAAAAATGATATCCTTAGGTCAGGATTAAAAATTTTTAAAGCAATATCGGATTACTGTAAGAACATTGTCATAAAGAAGAAATCAAATATAAATAACTTGTAATTTCTTAAATTTACTTACTAGGAGGCTCAATCTGCAGCATTCAGTTTTTTTGTTAATTTGGAAGAGCACTACTGCCATCTCCTAGTCGCAAAGTTCATCCTTGACAGCCCGGGGTCTGCACTGGGGGTTTCTGAAGTTCATTTCACATCTAATGCCCTGAGCACCAGCTTCTCACTTTCATTGTGTCAAAGAGGGCAAGGAGCAAACTTTAGTCCTCTGACTGAACAATAAAAAACAATGAGTTGTTTTAATGTGTGTCGGCAGTTATTTTGACTTTGTTCTGTCCTACAGCATCTTTGAGTAGCAGGGTTTGAATCTATAAAAGAATGGTTGAATCACCAAAAAGGCTATTATCCCTGATATTTTTTTAAGTCCCCAGCCTATTGACATCATTATTATTCAGCCTTTTAAAACACTTAATAAGTACTGAATTTTCAATACTCATTTAATATGCTCAAAGATTCACTTACTAATAAACAAAATTTAATTTTGTCAATACAAAATATATTCTGCTACCACTCAACTACTAGTATATATTTTTTAAAATAATAGTTTATTGATTTTTAGAGAAAGGGGAAAGGAGAAGAGAGAAACATTGATGTGAGAGCACAACATTGATCTGCTGCCTCCTACACACCCCCTACCAGGGACTGAGCCCCCAACCTGGGAGTATGCCCCAACTAGGAATCGATCCAGCAATTTTTCAATGCACAGGATGATGCCCAGCAAACTGAGCCACACTGACCAGGTCTACCTCTTGACTCATTAATCTATATGTATAAAAGCCTAATATGCAGTGTCCCCTGAGAGTTTAACCAGGAGACCAGAAGTTCAATCACTTGCTATGATGTGTGCTGACCACCAGAGGGTGGCATGGAACAAAGGAAGGCCTTAGCTGGCAGCTGGCAGCTTGAGTAGAAAGGCCCCACCTGGTAGCTGACAGTTGCTAGGGACCCTACCCATGCAGGAGTTTTGTGCACTGGGCCTCTAGTTTTTATTATAATGATTAAAACTACAAGTAGTATTAGCACATTTCTTGCTATAAGAAAGCTGGGTGTGCTATGCTTTTATGTCAAGTCTTCTGGCCACTCAGAATGCAGTTAGATTATCTTGTAACTGGAGAGGGATGTGCTTTTCTCCTAGTACTGATGTTGCTCATGTGCTATCATTGCAAAAGGCAAGAGCTAGTTTTGTCACATATTTACATGAATATATAAATAAAGTATAAATATATTTCTTACATAAATAAACCTCCTAGGCCACAGTGCAGCTCAAATTTGATGGTGCATACAAAGAATTTAAGGATCTTGTTAAAATGCAGAATCTGATTTAGTTAGTCAAGAATGGCTCAAGAGTCTGCATTTCTAACAAGCAATCAGGAGACTTTGACACTGCTGGTCAGCAAACATACTTTTAGTTACAAGGGCCTTTGAATTTAAAATGGGAAATCTTGCCCTGGCTGGTTTGACTAAATGGATAGAACATCGGCCCTTAGACTGAAGGGCCCTAGGTTTAATTCCAGTCATGGACATGTACCTCAGCTACAGGCTTAATCCCCAGCCCTGGTCAGGAAGGAACCAATCAAAGTGTGTCTCTCTCAAAATGATATTTCTCTTTGTCTCTCTCCCTCTTTTCTACTCTCTCTAAAAATCAATGGAAAAAATATCCTCAGGTGAGAATTAACAGAAAACAAAAAACAAACAAAAAAAAGGAAAACCTTTGGGAACCTAAGACGTGGTATTAAATCATGCTCATTATAAGTTGAAAAACAGCAATGTAAAAGGAATGAAATATGGGTTATCTTTATTTTCCTCAGAAACAATGCATGACTTAATAATATAG
>JAAGEH010000045.1:30725154-30747744 GCA_011751065.1 Lasiurus cinereus | reverse complement strand
ATATATTGCTAGATGGTCCTCTGAATCAAGTTTCTCACAATACTTACACTTAAATTGGTAATCAGCCAAGTGTCTTTAATCACAAAGCTCATATTTATAGGCTTTAAAGGAAATATTTGTACCATAGAATGGTTATTTTTGTGGGTTTTTGTTTTGTTTTGTTTTGTTTTAGAAAAGTCTAGACAGATTTATCTTTCTGGGATGGTAAAGTATACTCCTGACAGGTAGCTGGACTTTGGGTTCCATGAAGATAGAGACCAGGTTGGTCTAATTCATCAGTATTTTTCAGTATTGTCACAGCACTCCAACATACTAAGTTCTTAATAAATATCAATGAATGAATGAAGAAAGGTATGCCTTCACAGATGCACTTGTAGTCCTGAGATTTTGGGAATGTAGGAAGTAACTAAATGAGTTACTTAAGTTTAACCAAAGGATATGAGTACTATCTTCAACTAGGTAGTTGCCATGCTGGTTCACATACTTTTATGGTTGAGAGGTCCTTGAATCTGCCATCCTAATATATAGAGCGAGGGTCCTTAATGGGCTACTGAACGCCAGGATGCAGATGCAGCAGGCTTGGGGAAGAGGGGGTCTGGTGAGCAGGCTAAACTTCTGACCTCTTAGCCTCTCTGGGGTCACGGGCACTGCAGCAACCGAGTACTGACTGCCGCCACCAAGGCGGATGCACTGCAATTGGTCTGGGGACCCCACCATAGCCCCACCATTGCCCCACCATCACCCCAACGAGGGAGGCCCAGGCTGCTTGGCCAGCAGTGGTGGGCAGGGCCTCCCTCTGCAGGGCAATCAATCATGGGGCTTCTAGACTTCGAGAGGGTGCAGGCCAGACTGAGGGACTCCCCACCCAAGTGCATGAATGTTGTGCACCGGGCCTCTAGTATGCATATAAGTTCCCCAGTTAATCACTTTCCTCCCAGTCCCCCACCTCCACCTTGCCTCTGGAATTCATCAGTCTGTTCCATGCTTCTATGTCTCTGGATCTATTTTATTCATCAGTCTATTTTGTTCATTAGAATCCACATTTGAGTGAGGTCATGTGATACTTACCTTTCTCTGACTGCTTTATTTCACTTAGCATAATACTCACCAGGCCCATCCATGCTGTTGCAAATGGTGAGTTCCTTCTTTTTTTGAGTTCCTTCTGTGCAGTATTCCATTGTGTAAATGTACAGCTTTTTTATCCACTCATCTGCTGAGGGACACTTGGGCTGTTTCCAGATCATAGCCATTGTAAATTGTGCAGTTATAAATATAGTGGGTGCTTGTATCCTTGCTGATTGGTGTTTCTGGTTTCTTGGGATATAGTCCTAGAAGTGTGATTGATTACTGGGTCAAATGAAAGTTCCATATTTAATTTTTTGAGGAAACTCCATGCTGTTTTCCACAGTGGCTGCACCAGTCTGCATTCCCACCAGAATGCACGAGGGTTCCTTTTTCTCTACATCCTTGCCAGCAGTTGTTTGTTGATTTGTTGATGATAGCCATTCTGAACAGGTGTGCGGTGATACCTTATTGTTGATATATGATGGTTTATTTAGAGCTTCCTTTGCATACATTCATTCCTCAGCAGTCCTGTGCTGTAAGCTGGGCAGATATTTGCCTTACTTCAAAAGTTGAGGAAATATAGAATTAGTACACTTGCCCAAGAATGCAGTGAGGTAGGTAGTGCTGACCCCTATTCCAGTGCTCTGTCTTCTAAAAGGCAAGAACTGGATGGTTTTTACAGTTTACAGAGTTTCTTAACATATTTCAGTTTTCAGGATGAAATAATGAGTTTCGACAATGAAAAAAAAAATGAAGTCTGAGCGACACAGAGGAAACTTGTGAGAGCCAAGTCAGAAGAGAAGTAAACTCTTCAGGAATCCCCAGGTTCATCCCATTATGTATGTAGAATGGAGGCTCAGTCAGAATTGATGGTCCCCCAGAGGAACAATGAATTTTCCTCCCACTTTTTAAAATTAAATTTATTGGTGTGACACTGGTTTCAGGTGTGGGTTTCGATGTTACAAGATCTATATATCGCACCGTGTGCCCATCACCCAAAGTCAAATCTTCTCCTGTCACCATATATTAGGGCCCCCTTCTCCCCCTCCTACCCCCACCCCCTTCCCTCTAGCATCATCCCACGTAGCGGGCAGCTGGCCACCCGCTCACCCCCCACCCCCTACCTCCCCACCCCCTACTCCCCCACCCCCCCGCTCCTGCAGCCGGCGCCCCACCCAACTGCCTAGCGCGACGACCACCCCCACCAGCGGGCACTTTGCCGCCGCGTGTGCTCATCCCCGAGCACGCGCCGGGTGGGGGCAGGTGCGCGCCGCCCTCTGGCGGCTCCCGGGGATGCGCGCGCGTGCCCGGCCCGCAGCCTCTGGGCAGGGAAGCCTCCGGGAGGGCGGCGCGCGCTCCGCTCGGCAGCTGCGGCGGCGGCGGCGGCGGCTGGTGTGGGCGCTCACGTCAGGGCTGGGGAGGAGGAGGCTCGTGGCGAAGAGTGAGAGAGACATGAGGCAGCCGGGCAGGAAGCGAGAAAGAGTTCGGTGGAGAAGGAGAGAGTTTTAGAGACGCCGGGGAACAGGACCCGCGCCTGTGGGAGAGCGTGGCCGCCCGGCTCCTCGCCTGCTCCGCGCGCTCCCCGGTGTCCGCTTTCAGCACCCGGAGCGGAGAACAGTTCCCGGCAGCCCGCAGGCTGCCCAGGGCCTGGGGCGGGCTACCTGGAGCCTTACACAGGCTCAGGGGCACCCAGTGAGAACCCAGTGTGCGCGCCTCCTTCTCCCCTCTGCCGGGGTGCGCGGGGAGAGCATCCGGCGGCCTCGGGAAGCCCTGAAGAAGTCCAAGCAGAATGTACCAGGGACACATGCAGGTAAGACATTTGCATGGAACTGGAAAGAAATCTCGGGGGTGCGTGGAAGAGCGAGGCGGTTCACCAAGTTACTGTGGCCAAGTGCTGCCTTCACACAATTCAACAAGTGAAGTGGTGCAACATGACCGTGACATTGCTGTCCGGTGCTGTCGGTAAAACTGGACGTGTTTCTGAGGGTGGGAGGAGGGAAGGAAAGACCACCTCGGAACTTCAAATTGGGGAAGTTTGTTGTCTTGTGCATTCCCTGAGCCTGTTTCTTTAAACAAGACCAAGGAACCTGACAGAGGAAACCTGGAGCTGACCGTGTTTCTGTTGTAATCCTATTGATGCAACTGGGCATGTATGTCAACTGAAGGGCAAACAATAATAGGAAAGACAAAGCTTTTCCTTTACCGTCTGCAAAGGGTCCTTGACAGTTACAACACTTCGCACTTTTCATTATTTTTTAAAGTAACATTTTTTAAAGGGGCTTGTGCTGTATTTCCCCCCTTTGGCTGATGGGACATTGTCACTTACCCCTAGAGTCACAGGATGACTGAGGAGGATGAATTTCAAACATAGGTCCAGGAAGCGCCTGATTTCCAGGGGAGGTGCTGCCTTTGGTTATTGATGCTCATTTGAGCTGAGCTGCTTTTTCTCCCTGATACACTCCACTCTCTTGGGCCAGATTACTTTAACCTTGACTCCAGTTGTCACTCACAGGGCTGGTTCTTCCTTATGAAGGCAGGTGTATGCTGGGCGGTGGGGAGAATGAAATACCAACTCAGCTTCCTAAAGTATGAACTAGCTCTTTTGCTTTTTCTAAATGCTTTAGTCATTGGGCTTGATGTTTGAGCTTCTTTTCCATTCCAAAGATGGTCAAATATAGTCGCTATATGTGGTGCCTTTACCTTAGTGTGTAACATGTGTGAATACTGAGGATGTTGCTTCTGTATCTTTTAGAGCAATTGAAAATAGATAAATATGACTTAATGCTACCCAATATTTTAATTTCCAAGGCTGGGGAAATTCCTTTGGACTATAATTTACTTTCATATAAAATGACATTGTAGCATATTGCTAAGTTTTGTAAGAATTCGGAATCAGCACTATCAGAATTCCAAAAGCATTTCCCATATTATTGACATATTCCTGTTTTTAAAAAAATATTAATGGGATTTTATCACAGTTGATGGACAATAACTAGTGATTGAAGTGTATTGCTAAATATATATAATACATATCATCCATATGTTTCTTATTAAAGCTATGCTAATTGGAAAGATTAGTAACAAAGAAGCATTCTAACAATGACTGCTGAAAAATTAACAAAAGATGATTACTATAGTTTTATGCTTCACCTCCACTCAAGAATGACACTTGCAATTTTACATATTATTTATTATTCCTAAACAGTTTCTCTATAAGAGTAAAATAAGAAGATTTAATAAACAGAGTCATTTTTCAGAAAATTGCTCACACAAAATTCACAATTGACTTCTCGGGCAATTTACAAAAAAACTTTCCATGTCATGTTGTTTGTTTGTTTGTTTGAAAATACATTTTTGTGAATGAAGAATTGAAGCAACAATATGGTAAATTCAGAACCCTCAAACAATTTTAACTCAATTTCAAGGGAGGATGCTATTGAAACTTGAATTATCTAGAACAATGTCTGAGGGTTTCATTTTACTTTGAGAGAATAGACAAATTGTAAAACTCTGCATATGCTCCAAACTTAATGTTTGGTGTTGTTGTTGTTTTATTTTTTGCCTGTGCACTGCTGTAACAACAAATATAATGGCTTGCAGTAAAACTCACAAATCTTTGCTGCCAAGCTTAACTTGAAAACGCTACTAAATAAAGACTGTAATCAATATGCTTGCCAAAATTTCAGAGGACAATAATTTTCCTATTTATTATCCAACATTAATTTAAAAATAAAACCTCTAAGTAGCTATTAAATGATGTGATCATCTGTGTGGGAATTTCCCCTCCCCCTGAAAAAGATAATGCCTATTACAACCTAATTCATAATATAGTCATTTGCTTACATTTTAGAACCCCACTGCCTTCCCCAAAGAATAGTATTTACCCTGTTAACAAAATAAAGAATCTGCAATAATGTCAACATTAAAATTTTTAATTAAAAAAAGCAAAGAATATGTTCTTATCAGAGGTAGTATCCTCTTCCTGGGTGTACCTGACTCTAATTTCAAGGAGAAAGGAACATAGCCCAAACACTTCAAAGGATTTGTTATTAAAAATACAAATACATGTTTGTTGAGGCACACCAGAAAGAGCAGGTTTAACATTTCTGCCAACTTCAGAGTTTGTTTGAAATACTGGTGTTCCTTAGCTGAAACCTTAAAACAGGAGTGCACTAGAAAATATTTACCATCATTTGCTGTACCTTCTAATTCTTCTCTTTTTTGCATCCAAGAGAGTTTAAAATAAAGTGCTTTGTAAATAGAGAGCCTGCAGTGGAGGAGGTGTTCACGTGAAGCCTTACAAAGTAGTCCAATTTTAAAACTACTGTAGTGCTTTTGTTTTCGTAACTTAATGATTTTGTAAATAAGGTCTTTTAATTTTTATACATGTGGTTAATTCATCCAGTTTACTGTAAAAAAAACAGAATTTATTTTAGAAGCCACAAACTCTTAAAAACACTTTAATAGTCCATTGGAAGATAAAAGTTGAGATAAACAGAGCATAGCATAGTGGCATATACTTCTTGGTTTCATAGTAAATGCTGCAGGTTTATTTGTTAGGAGCAGGGCCCCAGAGCTGTGCTGTTTTCCAATTGCCTCACCAATTACTTCCAAGGGGAATTCATCACCCTAGCAACTTAAGCAAAGGTTGATGCTTTAGTGCCTGTTTTAGATTTACCTTTTTCCCCCCTCTGACCAAGGGGCCAACAATGATTGTATATACTTAGTGCTGACCAAACTCTCTATTCCTAATAGATAATCTGTGGTCTGAATCCCTCCTATATTTCTATATTCTGTGTGCTGTGATACTTATTTTTGAATGTGTGCATGAGTTAACACTGCCAATTAAAGCAAAATAGGTATTTGGCTCAGTATATTTCTTTAATCAAACTTTTTTTCTGGAATTATAGATTTGTTTTTTATTGTTAATAAAGCATCTATGGTAATGTTTTTTTATTTACAAATAGTTACTTCAGAAGACAAACAAAAAATGTTTTTAATTATAACTGATCTTTTTTATAAGCATTCAAAACAGACTTTTTTGACTTATTCAAGCCAGCTCAGGAATCATTCCATACCCTCTGCTTTCACAGATAAAAAAAACTAAAGAAAATTTAAATGACAAAATTGTATGATTATTAACACATCTACAAGTAGTCATTATATTTGTCTACCCTCCAAAGGGGTTTTTGTGTTTGTCTTTATTTGTGAATTTGCTTAAGCTTTAAAAAACATCTTCATGAAGGAAAACAGCTTGGGTTACACAAATCATGTCAATACACTAGATCTGGCCACTTGGAATTCATCTGAATTGACTAGAAACAATGAATATAGAAGCCAATGCAAGGTAAGATTATAGAATGTTGTTTTCAACATCTGTAACAGCAGTTTATCATAATTGGGATGCTCAGCAAAACTGTGAAATAGACAGCATTTAACATGGGTCCCTCCACTTCTCTAACAGATTCGTTTTTCCCCTTTGATATCACCATTTTCTATCCTGTGTCATTTTTTTTTATTAATCCTTTGCTGGCAATAGACATGATTTATACCAGTATACTACCCATACACACCTCACAATGTATTTGCACTTTCAGAGGAGAAGATTGGTTTGGGGCATGGTTGGGGGGCTGCGTTGGTTGTGTTGTTTTGGTCACAGGAATTGCTACTTTCCCTTCTCCCCCCAACTCAAATGGCACGTGCCCTCCTCCCCAAAGTCTTCCTATGAGTGATAATGAGCATGAATACAATGAAATTATTGCCTGAATTATTATTAACTAGAACTATATTAAAGGAAATTCATGACACTAGCTTCATGAAATGCCTTTCTATCCAACTATATAATAAAGAGCTAATATGGAAATGGTAGTCACACCCTCACACCATCACGCCAAAATGGCACAGACACTCAATATTGGGGAGAGAGGGACGGGGACCAGCCAGGCACAAATGAGCTCATGAGAGAAGAATGAAGACTAGCTAGGCACAAATTAGCTCTTGAGAGTGGAATTGGGATCAGCCAGGCTGTGGCTTAGGAGAGGGACAAGCTGCCTGCCCCGCGGTCCTGGATATCTGCAAATGTGGCCCAGGCTGCGGGTGCCTGTATCCAGCCAGAGGGAGGGAAGCATGGGTCCTGGGTGCCTGAGACTGGCCAGAGAAGATAATCCTGGGTCCTAGGTGCAGGGCAAGGAAGAGGCAGTTAGGGGTGATCAGACCAGCAGAGGAGCAGTTAGGGATTATCAGCTAGTAGGGAAGCAGTTAGGGGTGATCAGGCAGGCAGGCAGAGGTGGTTAAGGGCAATCAGGCAGGCAGGCAGGAGAGCAGTTAGGAGCCAGCAGTCCCAGATTGTGAGAGGCAGTCAGACATCCCCCAAGTGGTCCCGGATTGGAGAGATTGCAGGCCAGGCTGAAGGAATCCACCCCATGCATGAATTTCATGTACTGGGCCTCTAGTATATAATAAAAGGGTAATATGCAAATCAACTGAATGGCACAACAACTGGTCACTATGACATGCACTGACCACCAGGGGCAGATGCTCAATGCAGGAGCTGCCCCCTGGTGGTCAGTGCACTCCCACAGGAGGAACACCGCTCAGCCACAAGCCAGGCTGACAGCTGGTGAGTGTAGCACTGGTGGCAGGAGCCTCTCCCACCTCTACAGCAGCGCTAAGGATGTCTGACTGATGGCTTAGGCCCGTTCCCCTGAGGGCTTCTGGACTGCTACTAAGGGTACAGGACAGCATGAATGTCATGCGCTCTCTAGTATATTTATAAGCAAATCGTACCTAGTATGAGTATAATATTGAGGTTCTAACACTTGAAGAGTATAATACTTATGGTATGATATTTCAGAATATTTGATTAGCCTGAAATTTTTATTCCTCAGCCATCCCAGCCAACAGTTTGCATTAAACATTTACTGCAAGAAACACAATATGTTCTTCCTAGATTTTGTTTATGGTTTATAAACATCCTTCCTAAAAATATGTGTTTGAATAAAATTTTTCAGCATATGAATGTTTTGACTATAAAACATTTTAAAAGTAAAGAATAAGAAAAGGTTAAAACAGAACTTGTTGATTTAAAAATCCTGAATCTCTAGTAGTACCACTTCCAACCTAGGAAACATTACGATGTGCTGCATCATATAGTCAAAACATCTGGCAGGCTGCTTTTCACACTTTTCATTGAGATCGCATGTTGCCAGCTTGGGCATAGCAAGAGCTGTTTAAAGGTTTCTATACTAGAATCAACTTCTTGAGAACTTTTATGAAATTACTAGTGTGCATTTCTTGCACTAAATGTGAAGGCAAACCTTAATGTTTCCTTATTAAAAGACCCAAGTCTGATTAAATGTTTTGAGACATCTAAACATGATATAATTTTAAATACATTGGTAGAGAAAATGGAGTTGCTAAGTTTCTAAAACATGCATCACCTTTTCATAATTCAAACTTATATAAGAAAAAGTCATCTTGAACTGTAGCATGTAACTCAGGGATCAGAGAACAGAGTGCTCTGAGTGGGGGATTACATTTTTTTCCAGAACCCTTTCTTTTATCTCCAATTCACCCAATTCCACTATTCTTCACCTGTGCCATCCCCCTTAGTAGGGGTACCAAATGGAAGACTTCTTTGCCCAGGCTGTTAAGAAAGCTTTTTATGGCTTATAAATTATTATCTTATATAGAATATAACAGAAAAATAGTTAACCTGTTGGTTAAATATCAAAACCATTGCTGATTGCTCAGCTCAGCAGAGTATAACACACTGCCAATATTGCCCCATAACATCATTTTTAGTATCCTTACCAGTAAATATATACTAGTTCTGTGAAAACTCCATTATATAAATGATCATTGCTATTCTCCATTTGAGATTTTACTAAATCAATCATCCTTACATATTTATTTTTAGACAATCACTGTTAGAAATTTCACAGATGAAAAATAATGAGCTCAGTTAGATAGGAAGAGACTGCATATGCACCATTTCATTGAAAAGAAGCACATAGAACCCTGCCAGCCGCTCTGCGATGAGGCGAAACTGAGCCAAGTGGGAGAGTTTGCATTGCAGGTGCATGTACAACTCTGCAAAGCCCCTGCTCATGTGCAGAGACTTCAGAAACATCAGACAAACCCCGCAAGTGGGACTCGGTATAGAGAAAACTTTTTTTAATCCCAAACAGAATGCCATATGGTGACCTATGAATCATGGAGATTCCAAGGAAAGATTGGTGCTCCTGTGGTGCCTAAATCTACCTAGGGAGTTACCACATTCCCACTCCTACATACCCTCTTTAAAAGTTTGTGGTTTTTAAACAACCGGTATGGTGGAGGATGATTGAAGGAACTGGGGATATTTGGCTTGGAAAGTAAAGACTCAAAGATACCATGATGACTCTTCATAAATATCTGAGGAATTATTTTGCAGGAAGGGGATAGAATTGTTCAGTGTAGCCTTGAGGGATGAAACTGACTATATCAGTGTGACAGTGACAATAAGAAGACCCTGGGTCCAGCACCCCCTTCCCACTGCGGTGAGTTTCTTACTTGGACATGAGACATAGAGTGAAGAAGGGAGCCCATGGCTGAGCAGAGTGGAGTGTCCCTGCACACACACAGGCCTCTGTTCCAAGGTCATCCTATTAAGTCCAGTGGAAGGTAGTACCATGGATGGCATGTGTGTTTGTGTGTACATGGCTGTGCATCCTACCAAAAGGGACTGTATTCAAGTGAAGCAATGACCTGAAATAAGCAAAATGCAACATGTCTTTGGGGGGAATATTCCCCAGTTACCTGAAAGCACATGGCTGCACATCAGACAGAGGCATGTCAGTACCATCACACAGAGTAATCAAAATAGTGAAAGGTCAGAAAACATGGAAACTTTTTGAGGAAATGGAAAAGAAGAAAACATTTGAACATGATGAGAAGATGGAGCTGCTAGAGCAGCAAAACATCTTTTTACTTCCTGTCAATGGGTGTTCACTGTAACATGCTTCTACTGGGTAGTATCCTTTGATCATGTGGTGATGTGCAGCTGATTGGGCAGGTGATATGTGCACCGTGAACCACCCAGACACTTGTTGGGAATGCAGAATATCAAGTCACACCCGACATCTACCGAGTCAGAAGCTGAGTAATTCAAGATATACAGTGATCTGTATGCACATTAACATTTGAAAAGCACTGACCTGAAAAGGTCTACGTAGAGGACAGGGTCATATCTATTGCACTGAGAATTTAGCAAAAGCCTTGATTCGGGGGTAGGTAGCTTTCTGCTATCACAGAGGCATGTGAGTCCCTGTCAGAGGAGATGTCAAGAATAGTTATCACAACATGTTTGATAAAACGTCTTGCTTATATTGACACCATAATTACCACTCGATTGTTTGTATTTCTTTCATTTGGAAAAAGCACAATAAAGCTATTACATTCCACCTGAATAAAACAAGCCTTCAAATAGTTAGAGAACTTTCATGTCCTCATCCCATTAAATCTTTTCTTCTCTATGATAAACACCCTAGTCCATGCAACCACACACTGCTCACTTGACATTCATTGGTCCGATCACATTTATGGCTTATAAATTATTATCTTATATAGAATATAATAGAAAAATAGTTAATAACCTGTTGGTTAAATATCACCAGATGTGATCTGACCAATGTCAAGCACTTTGAGTTTATTCCTCTCTTGGGAGAGACATCTATGCGTCCAGCTTAAGATTACTTTAACATATTTAGACTAAATTGTTCTCTAAATTATTCTGATGTTTCTATTCTCCATATAACTTGGGAATTATCTCACAGGTGTTAGGTCTTTATACCAGAATAATCTTGGATCCAAATATGTGCTCATTAGGAAAAAGGCAAATGTGCTCATTGCAATATTCTACATTAACAGTTCCTTTTGTCTCTAACAATTGCACTAGTATTCAATCTTGAGGTCCTTGAATCCTGAGTTTGAAGGACTCTTGAAGAGGTTTTGTTCAAGTGTCTCATTTCACAGATGAGAAAACTGAGGTTCATAATAGTAAGAGACCTGCTCAAGAAGTCTCACATAGGTTAGTTAGCAGAGCTAGGATGGGAATGAAAGGTGCCTTATCCCAGTGTGCTATGTACATACATTGCACTGTTATTCTTTCTTTTGAGGTTTATTACAATAAAATACTAAGTGAAAGTGAACATTATAATAAACTACAAGAAGTTTCCAAATGTCCAGAGGTTTGACATTTAGTCATAAAAATTGTTATTTTTCTGCTTTTCAGTTTTAGTATGATGATTTGATATTTCATGTATTCAGTTTTGGTAGTCATCTGGCTAACAGTGGGAGAAAGTCTAATCTGTGAGTATTTTAAAAGTTAAGTGAGGCCCCATGAAAAGTTGGATCATTTCTTTTACTGAAAATGTTCCTCACTGTCTCTCTTTGGACTGACTAGATTGATCATTTGAGTGAACTGGTTTGCTAGGTCCTTGGAACTAGCTACCTAAAAATACAAGTGAATCAATTAGGGGTTCTTAGCTGTAAGAAACAGAAACCAATTCACTTAAACAAAAAAAAGATGATTTATTAAAAATATAGTTAAGCAATTAATAAGCATAGAAGGAATGATGAAGATAGAAGAGTCACCATTTTGAAATCATAGTAAAAATTTATTCAAATGAGAATAATCAATGAATGCTAAATCTGAGAAGAGGGGCAGTTTGAGGAGAAATGGGATATTTATATGTCATCAAAATATCACACATAGTAGTATAAATTACAAAAGAAAAATAGTAACTACTCAATGGGGACATTGGACAACACCCCATCACCAATAAGATGATCATCTGGGCATCCATCTCTGGGTGTGGTGCCCTGAGAAGGACACAGCATCGTGTCATTCTGCTGCTGAGAATGCACACCCTGAGTCTAATCATGAGAATAGCTCAGAGAAACCCAAAAGGAGGGTTACTCTAGAAAATTAGCAGATTCTGTTTCTCAAGAATATCAGTGCCATGAAAAACAAGAAGGAACTGAGATGTTTACAAATTAAAAGACTAAAGAGGCATGACAGCTAAATACAGTACCTGATCCTGGACTGGATCTCAGAATGGTAAAGAAAATTGTTATGAAACACACTTCTGGCACAATTGCAACTTAAATACGGATTGGAAGTTAGATTAGCATTTGTGTTATATTTCCTGAATGTAATAACTAGTTGTGGCTACATAAGAAGATATTTTTGTTCATTGAAAATACACACTGCAATATGAAGGGACAAGAGGTATAGTGTATGTAGCCTACTCTCAAGTGATGGGAATAATGAAGATAATCATGCAGTCCTGGCTGGTGTGGTTCTGTGGTTAAAGCATTGGCCAGTGCATCAAAGGGTCCCGAGTTTAATTGCTAGTCAAAGGCATGCACCTGGGTTGCAGGTTCAATCCCTAATCCCAGTCAAGGCACATGTGGAAGGCAACCAATCCATGTGCCTCTCTCTCTCTCTCTCTCTCTCTCTCTCTCTCTCTCTCTCTCTCTCTCTCCTTCTCTCTCTCCCTCTCCCTCTCTCTCCCCCCTCTCTCTTTCCCTTCCATTTTCTCTAAAAATCAATGGAAAAGATATCCTTGGGTGAGGATTACAAAAAAGAGAGGGAAATGATAATGTGTACCAAAATGTTAAAAATGGAAAAATCTGGGGAAATGGTATGATGGAAGTTCATTGTACTATTCTTGCCTGCATTTTTTCTATAGGTTTGAGATTATATTTTAAAAAAAAGTATTTTAGTGTTTACAAAAAGTTAATTGGAGCACTCACCGACTACTAGAACTAGGCTTGAGACAAAGGGACCAGACAATATGCAAGGGCACAGCCCCAGTCAAACCCTAAACCAGACTAGTACAGACCCCACTGCTGCCCTCACAGGACAAGAAACATGAGAGCTTGGCACCCTGACACCCCGATCGGGCACAGGTTCAGCCACTGGGCACTGGGACTGCCCATGGAACCCCATGCTAGAGCTTCAGCTGCTCCCCCGACTGTCAGGATGAATAATATACCACAACCACTTCTTTGTGCCCCCAAAACCCAATTCAAAGTGAAGGCAGGTGTGGCCTTTGGTGGAGCCAAGGTACATATCCATATCCTATCTGAGAGATAGTCTAGGAAAGTTCATTCTACTTACTACCAACACTCCAAAAGTGGGAATTTCACAACTATGTGTTTAGATTTGGGAAAGAAAAAACAAATCCAATGTCCACTCTTAACAAGTTATAGATACTGCTTGAAAATAAAATAAACACCTCTCTATCTTGACTAAAGGCCAGTCTGCCTTGAGGGAAAAGAGTTCAAAGAAAATAATTATCTATAAACCCTGTGTTTATTTGTTGCTGTCTGCCATTACAGCAGACCTGCAGGAGAATAGTGGAAAGCTGGAGGATATTAGTTTGTTTAATCATGAAGTAAAGAAGAGCAGGATGATCCCTCCATCATTCATCAGTGTCCATCTCCTGCTCACTCCTGTTCTCTTTGGGAAACTGGAAAGAGCCTTGTGAAGAATTTAGTAATTAATCAAGAAATTAAAATACATATAATGAACTTTAGTGATAAGACCTTTTGTCCTTCCAAATGCAGGAATTTAATGTGGAAAACTGGACACACTGGTGTTTCATATTCATCCAAAGAATGATTATAATCAAGATGCCCTGTGCTTTTGAGCCATTAATATTGATATGTACCTATTACAGAAGATTTATGTAAGACACAAAGAGCTTGGGGCAAAATTAAATGAGAATAGAATCTTAGAGATATAAAAGTCTTCAAAGTTCACATAGCGCAACTTTGTCATTTCACATATGAGGAAACAGAGGGCTAGGTCTTAATGGAATTAATTCTGGAATTAATTGCTTCTCTTCAAAATGAAAACAAAGTATGCTAAAAGGCTTTCCATGATATGCCTCATACAAGGCTTAATAACCCCTCACATTTGAAGAAGCTACAAAAACAAAATGATTAACAACTTGAGTTGTAGGATCAGACAGCCCCAAGTTCAAATCCTGGCTTCACTGAGTATTATCTGTGTGAT
This sequence comes from Lasiurus cinereus, assembly GCA_011751065.1. Classification (NCBI taxonomy): domain Eukaryota; kingdom Metazoa; phylum Chordata; class Mammalia; order Chiroptera; family Vespertilionidae; genus Lasiurus; species Lasiurus cinereus. The sequence continues at coordinate 30,733,613 of JAAGEH010000045.1, read as the reverse complement.
CTGCTCTAATACATTATCCTCTCTCAACCTCACTTTCCCCTCATCTGTGACATGGGGATAATAAATGCATCAGTACCTTGTGATGACTTTGTAAGCATTAGCTCTTACGTTTTTATGGAAATGGCAAAGTGTTTCAGGTACACTGTGTGTAGAAGGAGTTCAGCCATAGCAATCTCTACCTACTTGATTGTTTACAGTGGTGACAGATGCTTGATTTTCTTGTTCTCTCAATTTTCTTTTTCATTTTCCCATCCCCAAACTCCTACCTTCCGTTTACTGAATATTTACTGATCTTTTAATATTTAACTTAGATGTTGTCTCCTCAGTGAGTGCTGCTCTGTGCCCACTAGCACCCTTCCACCTCCCCCACACACAGTGCGGAATTAGAGATGTCTTCCATAATGCTGCCTTAGCACCTTATATGCATCACTAATATCACCATTGACCTATAGGTTTAGTTACTTATTTTTGTCAGTCCCCCCAACTATTATAAGCTCATCTGTGGTAGTGACTGTATTTAATACATCTTCATATCTCTGGAAGCTGGTAATGCTAAATACATGCTATTTATGTAGTATTTATTGAATGAATAAATTGGTGAATGAATGGATGAAAGAAAGGATGAAGGAATGCATGGATGAAGTACTTAGGAGAGTCCCTTACTATACTGAGTAAGAACTCCAAAGTGGAATGTTCTCTCTATTTATGACATACACTGCCCAGAATCTGGTCTATTCCCATGATTTTAGGAGCGAATGCATATCAAGTGAAGTTTCCACACACTTGAAAGGGAATCAATTACAGGGAAACCTTATAAACCCTATAATTAGATTGCCACTGTAATTAACCAACACCCTGCTGTCAGAGCAGTCTACGTGGTCTAATGGGTTCAACCCCTTTAAAGCCTGAGGACAGTCTGGAACTGCAGATTTAAAAATATAATAGATTCTCCTAATGGTTTCTAACTATATCTCTAATTGGCCAAGGTCATTTGGAATCAGAGTTCCTGCCTCTCAGAGTCTAGACACCTCCTCACGAACTCAGCTAGTTGTCAATAGTGATTTTGATTATAGTGCTAACACACACACCCTCGAGACCACTGAGACACAGAATGTCATACTCAGAACTGCCCTAGGAGGCCATCAGATGTTATACCCAGTTGTAAGGGTTGCTTACACCTCTCGCCCCGACTTCCCCAGATACACACACACACGCACGCGCATGTACACACACACACACACACACACACACACACACACACTTTTCCATGGGTCCGAGGAAGGAGCTGCACTCACAAAGGTCATCCAGGGAACATGTCCATCTTGTGAGCCCATCTAAATATAGAGATCATATTATTATGTCTCCCACAGTTGTTCTGATAGGGGAGCCTGGGATATGGAGGCATATTTCTTCCCAGTCAGATACAATGGAAAAAGATTCCAAAATCACGCCACAGCTCTCGATAACATGATAGAGGAAGTAACTGTGCCAGTGATATGGGCCACCTGTGGGCAACTCATAAAAAGGGACCCTCTCTGGAGAGAGAGAAGGGGTCACATACAAAGACTCTCCTTTTCCCTGGAGAATACAGTCCCACACACAGACACAATGTGGAGTTAGAGGGTTGGATTTCAGACATGACGATAGTGCCCCCTGCTCCAGGCATATGTATGTCTCTGAAGGGAGCCTCCTCTCCCAACCGTCTAGTGTGTGTGTGCGTGCGTGTGTGTGTGTGTGTGTGTGTGTGTGTGTGTGTGTGAAGGTGTATGATGAAAGGTAAAGAAATGAGTTCTATTTTAACAAAAATAGTCAAACAAATGGATGTGAGCTTGCTAATGCTTTATGGAAGAGGATTACTGGCTTTCCTTCCAGCTCTAGGATACTATTATTATCAGGCCCTTAATTAGTGATACAATGTACATCTCTGATTGGTCAAGGCAGATTTCCCCAGTTTACCAGTACCGTATCATGGAAAATAAATGTAAAAGCTTTGTTAATATACATATACTTATTTCTTATGAAGCCAAAGGTCAACATCTCGTAATTCTTCAAAAGATATGCCGCTTGGACCCTAGCCAGGTTGCTCAGTGGTTAGAGTGTCAGCCCAGTGACTGAAGGGTTTCAGATTTGATTACCAGCCAAAGACATATACCTTGGTTGCAAGTTCATCCAGGCCCCTGTTGGAGCACGTGCAGGAGGCAACCAATTGATGTGTCTCACATCAATGTTTCTTCCCTCTCCCTTACCACCACTCTGCTCAACAACTTCCCCTCCCTCTAAAAAAATCAATGGAGCCCTTGGTGGTTTGGCTCAGTGGATAGAGCATCAGCCTTCAGACTGAAGAGTCTCAGGTTTGATTCTGGTCAAGGGCACATGCCCAGGTTGTGGGCTCGATCCCCAGGGGGTGTACAGGAGGCAGCCGATGGATGATTCTCGCTTATCATTGGTATTTCTCTATCTCTCCCCCCTCTCTCCCTTCCTCTCTGAAATCAATAAAATAAAAATTTAAATTAAAAAAAACTATAAAAATAAATTTAGAAAATGGAAAAATATTCTTAGGTGATAATTAAAAAATAAAAAAGATAATGCTGCTTGGTAGGATCTTGCTGTCCTTCTCTCCATTCTGCACATAATGGAAGATAATTTTCTACAAAGCTATCCCCAACATGGCAGAACCCTAACTATAACCTCTGCTATAATAGTAATTTTGTGTGAGATTAACTCATAAATGTTAATCTTTAGAGTGCTTCAACGGGACTTGGTAAAGGATAGATACTTTTTTATCTTTGTCATGCTGATCAAGAGAGCTGTGGCATGATTTTGGAATTTTTTTACATTGTATCTGACTGGGAAGAAATATGCCTCCCAGAATGAGCTTGACTGCTTCACCCAAACTTTCACATAAAATCAGCTGGGGACTAAGGACCAGAATCTGGTCTTCTGATTTTTATGCTATCACTTGAGTCTGCATAGAAAATTCAGTTCATATTTCCACATCACTACCTCAGCTATTGCAAAATGACTCAACTAGGATGTTGCAAGTTTTCTGGAACATTGCATAACTTTGGACCGTAGAAATCTCTGATGCATCCTTCCTACCATTTACACAAGACAGATGCTAAATCCATATAGCTTTAGCAACTCTCTGAACTGAGTATCTATATATATTAACCTAACACCCTGAGAATACCTATGTGTGTGATGGTGCACACGAAGTGGAGTGCAGAACAGCAATGAGGCATCCATCCTTCCCTATAATCCTTCCCTTTAAAGAAAGCCTCCCTATAATCAGAAATGTCCAGGAGGCCAGGGGACTAGTGAGACTGTGGAACTAATCCCCTAGTGCTCCCAATTGGAGAGGGTGCAGGCCAGGGTGAGGGACCTGGTGAATTTCATGCACCAGGCCTTTAGTTCAAAAATAATGTGGTGAACCAAATGTTTTGTGTTTTACTTTGATACCTTCACCTCTATTAAACCCGTCTTTAAAATGCCTGACATTAGTATTGAAAAATTAGTCACTAGTTATTTAGAAGACTTCTAATTTCTTCTGCTCTTAGAGATTTGTTTTTTACAGGGAAAAATACCAGCTTTATTGAAAGAGAACTTCTAAATGGCAGGATAAAGACGACTGTGGAGGAAATACACTGAGTGGCCAGATTATTATGATCTCTGAATGCATAATAATCTGACCACTCAGTGTGTATGTGTGTGTGTGTGTGTGTGTGTGTGTGTGTGTGTAGAGGCCCATTGCATAAATTCATGCATGGGTGGGGTCTAGCCAGCATGGCCAGAGGGAAGGGACATGGGCAGTTGGCTGGCCTGCCTGCTGGTCAAACTCCTGGCCAAGGGGACAATTTTCATATTAGCCTTTTATTATATAGGATATACACTGAATGGCCAGATTATTATGCATTCAGAGATCATAATAATCTGGCCACTTAGTGTATGCATGGATTTTACTAATGTCAATTGATATTAAAATATCTACTTAAAATGGAATCATTCTAAAATTAATTTTAAATCTCCCATAACTTTAGGAGTGGAAGGCCTAGAAATAACATAAAAATCAGAATATTATAGTATTGCTCTAGTAACTCATGTAAAACTAAAGATACCAAAATAAAAATTATGTTTTCTTTCATAGTTAATTTTGTTAAAATTAATTTTTTCAGGGATAAATTTCTAGTACATTACAGTCTGGTTTCAGAATCTTAGCTAATGAAAGAGTAATATGCAAATTAACCATCACTGCTGCACCACAAGCCACGCCTACTAGCCAATCAAGAGCGAGTATGCAAATTAACCCAATCAAGATGGCTGCAGCCACAAAGCAAGCAGGAGACTTGGGTTTCTCTGGCAATGGAGGAAGCCAAGTTTTCTGCACACCCTGGCCTACAGTGGCCTCTGTTCACTGATACAGTGGTACCTTGAGATACGAGTTTAATTCATTCCGTAACCTTGAGGTGTAGGAAACTGAGATGCTCGAGTCGCGGTAAACTGGTTGGTCGTGTGCAGCCGGCCGATCCGTGTAATTACTTGTATCTCAAATGTTGCTCGTATTTCAAAGCAAAAATCGCTCGCTTGAGGGCTCGTATCTCAAAAATCTCGTATGTTAGGGCACTCATATCTCGAGGTACCACTGTAAAAAGTTTCAATTATAGAAGATAAGTAAATCCCAACAAAATGTCTGTGGCCTACCAGCCAAGCAGGAGACCTGGCTCCGCTCAAGACTACAAAGTTTCAATTATAGAAGATAAATAAATCCCAAATATAAGGGCCTCCACTTGGGTTGCCAAGGGGCATGGCTGGCCTGCAAACCACCACAGGCTCTTCGCCCAGGCCTCCCCACAAAAAAACCCCACCCTGATCTGGGACATCCTTCAGGGCAAACCAACCAAATCCCACCCGTGCACCAGGCCTCTATCTTATCTAATAATAGAGTAATATGCAAATTGACCATCACTCCAACACACAAGATGGCTGCCCCCATGTGGTCAAAGATGGCTACCCCCATTTAGACACAATATGGCCACCACAAGATGGCCAGCAGAGGAGGGACCAGGCCTGCAGAAGAGAGAAGTTGGGGGTGACTGGGCCTGCAGGGAAGGGCAGTTGGGGTGGGGGGGGGGGTGACCAGGCCTGCAGAAGAGGGCATATGAGCCAGCAGGCAAAAGAATCAGAGGTTTCTTTCTATCTTAATTAGCATAGGGTTTGGGAAACACCTCTTAATCTTGTGAGACCCAGTTTTCTCATCTACAAAATAACAATAGGATCTTAATCTTCCTGCAGTACTATTATTTTGTTATTCTAAACTAAAATTTAGTAAATTCACATTTTAAGATATTATTTCATGAAAGGAAAAAGCAATTTTGATAAATGATATGTAGAGTTTATCATATATATGAAATTGGATTTTGGGTGGAAATAATATTGATCTAACTTTACCATAACATGAGGCCAATACTATATTTGCTCTAATGTGGTTTTTTTTTTGTTTGTTTACTTATATTTTGCCATGTGGCTTTCAATTTTTCTTTTCTCAGTTAATTGTATGGCTTTCCTATTATATGAAATTATAACCATCTGTTATTTCTCCCCATGAATTATACTATTACAAGTGAAATGAATGTTATGGCACTATTTGAGAAGTTGATTTTTATATTATCTTTTTTTTTACACATTTTCTTTATGGTTTTCAAAGACCTGGGGCAATTTTTGAGTGAGGTATTAATCTGAGTTATACAACTCTCTACTTGTGTGATCTTGGATATGTTTCTTATCCTCTCTCAGGATCTCAAAGTAGAAAATTTGAAGTGTGCATTAAGTCATACAAAAGCCTAATTTCTTGGTTTCTGACTCCTGGTAATAGGAACACAGATTGTTGGCAAAATCTGATACTGGATTCTCTGCTTAAGAAATACCTTTTATATTACTGAAGGTCAAAAAGGATTGCTCACAATATCCAATTAATGCAGAGTGTCACATTAAAACAGAGGCTAGTACTTCCCTTTTTTCAAAAAAAATTTACAATAAGATTATTATAGTGGAAATTACCTACTCAAACTAATTAATGGAATGAGTTAGTTGCAGTGAGAAGTATTTCGATTTCCTTTCATCCATTTGATTCCCTCATTGAATCCTAAAGAAATGTAGACACTGGTGTGCTGCTTATCTGATGCAGCTGTAGATGCTTGGCAAACTGCCTTTGGTAGATCCATTTAGAGAGAAAGGAGGAAAATATGATGATAAATAACAATGGGAAACTAGACCCTAACACTATGCTTCTATCTTAAATCACTGAAATTGCCTTTTTGAAAATTTGAAATAAAGTGACCTTGTAAGTCAAAAGTAGACACTAGAAACTAAAATTCTAATAAAAGCCAAGAGCTTTTGCCCTAGCCAGTTTGGCTCAGTGGGTAGAGTGTTGGCATGCTGACTAAATGGTCCCAGGTTGGATTCCAGCCAAGGGCACAGGCCCAGGTTGCGGGCTCAATCCCCCCAAGAAGGGGACATGCAGGAGGCAGCCAATCCATGATTCTCTCTCATCACTGATGTTTCTAGATCTCTAGCTCTCTCCCTTCCTCTCTGAAATCAATAAAAAATACATTTTTTTAAAAAATCCAAGAGCTTTCTTTTATAGGAATCTAGCAAATTTAGTATCTCAAGGCACTGAAAGTTTTTGACTCACATTGGTTTATTAGAGAACAAAGATAAAAGCTGATCAAATGGGAGGAATATTTATGCACTGGTTTATGCATTCTTCAAGAAGCATGATTATACAAGTGAGTCACAATCTACATACATATAAACCTAAAAACTCAGAGACTTAGAGTTCACATATTTTATTTTATTCCCAACTATGACTCCACATGCCCTTAAATAACCTATTTGAGACATACCATAGCCCTATCCACAGCTTGTCAAAGGCTACTCCACTTAGTATTAGAAAAGGTTTGTCTTCTCCCCTCTCACTTCCATCCCTTAGGCACACAATTAAAATAGACACCAATGCATAGAGCTAGAATAATGCTTCCTTCCTATTGACCATTCAGACCTGACTATAAAATGTAATTGGTTGCACCGATATCTTAGCTCCAAAACATCTTTTACAGAGCAGCCCAGAAACCCCAGGCCTGCTGTGCTGGATCACAATAAAAATTCCAGATCACTTGCCTGGCTGGTGTGGCTCAGTGGTTGAGCGTCGACCTATGAACCAGGGTCACAGTTCCATACCTGGTCAGGGCACATGCCTGGGTTGTGGGCTCGATGCCCAGTAGGGGGCATGCATGAGGCAGCCCATCAATGATTCCCTCTCATCACTGTTTCTCTCTCTCCCTCTCCTTTCCTCTCTGAAATCAATAAAAATACTTTAAACAAATTCCAGACAACTTGAACAAATTGATTCTGCAACTAGATCCAACAGCCACCCCAGAGGCAGGGGGAGCCCTTTGGGAAGCATAGCAACTGGGTGTCACCAGAGAGGAAAGGCAGGTGGGGATGACAGGCTTTTGGGGAACTGTCCATAGGTTGTACCTCAAGCTCTCTGTGAACTGTTTTGCTGCTTTTCAGAGGAGCAGCCAGTGTCATATTACTTGCAGGGAATAAGATCACCAGACCAACAAAAGCTCTTCTCCTCTTCCTTCCTAAAAAAAAAAAAAAAAACGATCAAACAGAAGGCAGCTTTGAAAATAGATGCACAGTCACAAATATTTACATTGTCTTTAACCAAAATTATTCACTTAAAAAAAATCCTTTTATTGTAGTTTATGTTCATGATTCTGTTGTCCAGTGAAAGAGACAGATCACATCACTAACAAAGGCACAGAGTATTCGTTACTTGGCATTTCTGGTAATTGTCAGTTACCATTGGTTGGTGGAATAGTCAGGACTAATTTCCTAAGGCTGCATTCAGTGTTTTCCTTTAAAATATGCTTGCATGAGCCACACACTAAAAAATGATTCTAGTCCATTCAAGTCCATTCAATAATAAGGTTAACACAGACCCATCAAATTGCAAGTATAAAATTAATCATAACCACAATTAATACACACACACACACACATTGTTTTTATTCATGTGAGGAATTTGGTATATAAGGTATGAAATCAGAATACTACCTTTGGAGGAGAAGGACATTATCATGTTATGTATATGTTCCATACAGTGCCTGATCTGCCCGGATTGGGGCTGGGCTGACCAGACACGCCCCCCCCTCCAGCATGAATTCGTGCACTGGGCCTCTAGTAATAAATATAAAGCTTTAAAATCCAATTTATTTTCTGGCCACACTCCCAGCAAAGCTTATCTGATTTCCAAACTGTGGGTGCTAAAATAAAATCTGAGAAATACAGAACTAAATAAGAAATAGATCTCTTCAGCATATCTGATATCCACCCACCTTGGCTCTCATTCTCTCTCTTCTCTCTCTCTCTCTCTCTCTCTCTCTCTCTCTCTCTCT
>JAAGEH010000045.1:30703095-30725054 GCA_011751065.1 Lasiurus cinereus | reverse complement strand
TTCAGAGAGAAAGGGAGAGGGAGAGAGAGATAGAAACATTAATGATGAGAGAGTATCATTAATCAGCTGCCTCCTGCATGCCCCCTACTGAGTATTGAGCCTGCAATTCAGGTTTGTGCCCTGACAGGGTATGGAACTGTGACCTCCTGGTTCATAGGTTAATGATGCTCAACAAGTGAGCTACACCAGCCTTACTCCTTATTCTTCATCTTACTTTTTTTTTTTTTGTAACCCTGATGACTTTCTCTGAACCTAAACCTTTTCTGAAAGGTCTGGATCCTTATCATCTTGATAGAAGTAAATACTCATTCATTCACTCATTCATTATCAAATATATCTGAGCACCTTTATTTATTATCAAATATATCTGAGCATCTTTTTATAAAAACAAAACTTTATGATAATACCTCTCATTAAGGAATTTAAAGTTTATTTGAGAAAAACCACAGAAGAAAACTTATATATGAAGATCAGGTTTAAATAAAATAAGGAAACAAAGAATTTTTGCAAGGCAATATAATTAAATGTGAAGTATATGGCAAATAAGCATTTAAAATATGGCTTAGTTGTATATGATTTATAGAAGTAATACTCAGTTTGAGAGTAAATTAACAGACTACAGAGAGAATGTTTTGAATTAAGCATCAAAAAGCAGTCCCCAATCAAATAGAATATTTTGAAAAGAAAAGTTACTGTATCAGTTCTGGCCAGGTGGCTCAGTTGGTTGGAGCACCACCAAAAGATTGCAGATTTGATTTCTGGTCAGGTCACATACCTAAGTTGTGGGTTTGATCCCCAGTGGGTACACATGTGGGAGGCAATTGATAGTTGTTTTGTTTTTTTCTCTTTCTTTTTTAAAATTAATATAAATATATCTTTGAGTGAAGATTTTTTTAAAAGTTACTATATCAAAAATGACTGCTTTTTGTATAGTTCAAACTGGCCACAGCTTTAAACTACATTTTGGGAATGTGTAAAGCGAGAGAAATCTCAGAAGGTGTTCTGGGACTTGAATTTCTAATCCATATTTTTTCCCAGTGTTATTTCCTAGTCTAGATATTATGTGAGGAAAATTGTTCCTTTACTAAAACAGGATATCCAAAGGACATTTCTGTATGGGGATAGGTAAATCTTTTAGTTTGGTAAACTCCCTTTTAAGCTATTCATAAAGTTAAAAAAAGTTTATGGGTATAATGAATCTTCAGATTTCTTTTATATCAAAGCGTTAAACTAAAATCTGTACACAGCCCTTTTTTCTGCTTACCATGACACAACAGTTTACCTTATAGCAATTCTCCTATAATCTATTATAGAAGTTAACCTCATAGAAAATTCCATTGTGAAACTGTAACTACATGTACAAATGATCATGTTAATAACATTCCTCACTGTTTTTCTAAAAAAAATTTTAGTAATCAAATTTCAAGTTAAATATTTCGCTTTATGAATCAATAATGCTTTATTTTTCAGGATTCCATTTGATTTAAGTGTATTGATTAACAAAACAAAGAATCCAGATAATAAGTGCAAAATTATTTTTATTTATAACAAATGTTCGAACATTGACACAAAAAATTAATGTACCTTGCTTGTGGGCACATCTCCACTGTGGGGCGTGCAGGAGGTAGCTGATCCATGTCTCTCTCTCATCAATGTTTCTGACTTTCTATCTCTCTCCCTTCCTCTCTGTAAAAAATCAATAAAATATATTTTTAAAAATTTAAATAATAAATAGCAATATTTAAGAATAATACTTTGTAGCCTAATAATTATTTTTAAAAATCCATCAGCCATAATTCCTCTGTCTGTCTTTGGAAGCTCAGTATCCTTCACCTCAGAGATAATGGTCAAGGCCAGGCGTTGATAAAGCTTGTCATTCACAGAGCTAACCCTGGTTTGCTCTGGCTGCCCTGCTGGTATACATCTACTTCTTTTAAGACAGAAACCAGCAAGGACTTTTTATTTTTCTCATTCCCAGTTACCTACTCAGCCAGAAATATTTAAGGAGAAATGAAACATCAAATTAAAAAGTGACTTGGGAATATGAGGTATTAACACCTTGAAAATCTTCTCTATTATAAAGTGGGAATTCCTTATCAGTAACAGGATCTTAAATATTCACAGTCGGAAATGGACATAGAGATAAAAATATTTCATAGCTTTATTTAATAATATAGGATCTAGTTAATAGGAACTTCAACATTAGAGATATCAGTAAGGATTTATATAAAACTTTGGGTGCTATGATTTAATGATTGATCAAAGTCTTTCTTCTCCATGATATGAACCAACACATTTTCCTGAGGATAAGATTGAGATACTAGGATTAAATGAAAGATAGAATTAAGGGTATAAAGATAAGATATTTTCTGTTGTTGGTGGTGATAATATTGTTATAGCATTTTCTTCTTGCTTTTTATGGAAAGGAATGTTTTTTGCCTCAAATTAGTTTCTATTAGGCATTCTATTTATGTCTCAATAAACTTAATCCAAATACCACCACTATATTTTTCTATAATTTCACATGTTGATTATTCATTTACACTTTTACTCTTTTATGTATTCCTTATAGCTTGACTGAGTGCCTACTATGTGTGAAGACAAAGTCCAGACAATTTGTTTCAAATCTCTTCCATATTACCTCCCAATCTTCTAACTTGAGTCTTCTCTATAATTTGGCCTCCTCAACTGAGTAGTGAGGAAATCAACATACAGAATAGTCTTAGGGCCCCTCCAATTGGACATTCTAGTTCAATACAATAAGACATCAGTGATAGAATTTGTTTTGGTTTTTAATACTATGGATGATGATCACTTTAAAGAACACATCCCTGTATGAGGCAATTGTAGATGTTTGTACCATAAATCAGGCTTATTCTTCTCATTCTTCTGTTACACTGAAAACAGATAGTAAATAATATCACATCCTATCTAATAAGGAGAGAATATGCAAATTGACCATCATACTATCACAAAGATGGCAGTGTTCAGAGCCACAAGATGGTGGGGCCCAGTCCCCTTAGCCCTGCTGGAGTCTCCAAGTCCTTTCAGCCCTGCTGGGGGGGGGCAAGTGTGCAGCATGGCTGGACCCACCCTCAACCCCCCAGCCACCCAGGGCCGGCCCCAGGCACAGGCATCCCTCAGATGTCAGCTGCCCAGCTGCTCAAGGCAGGCCCAAGGCTCAGGCAAGCCTTGAGTGGTGGATGCCCAGCCACCCAGGGCTGCCCAAGGCTCAGCTAACTAGGGCCAGCCAAGGCTTACACTGCCAGCAGTGGCAGCAGCAGAGTTGTGTTGGAGGCATTCCCTTCCCCTGATTGCCAGGTCATCTCCCACCCTTGAGAGTTCCTGGACTGTGAGGAAGGACAGGTCGGGCTGAGGGACAATCCTTCCAGTGCATGAATTTTCATGCACCAGGCCTCTAGTCCTATATAAGAAAAGCCTAAAATGCTAAGTATCGGATCATCAGCTGCCCATTCAACCAATCAAAGTGTAATATGCTAATAATATACTAAGGCCACTCAACCACTCATTATCATGTGCACTGACCACCAGGGAGCAGATGCTCTGACTGGTAAGTTAGCTTGCTGCTGGGGTCTGGCTGATCAGGACTGAGCAAGACAGGCTGGACAGATCCTGGAGCCCTCCTGCAACCCTCCCCAGTCCTGATCGTGTACTAATGGGGTCCTTCAGCCTGGTCTGCACCCTCTTGCAATCCAGCACCCCTCAGGGATGTCTGAGAGCTGGTTTTGGCCTGAGGGTGGAACAACTAGTTGCTATGATGCACATTGACCACCAGGGGGAAGAAGCTCAATGCAGGAGCTACCCCTGGTGGTCAGTGTGCTCCCACAGTGGGAGCACTACTCAGCCAGAAGCCAGGCTCACAGCTGGGAGCACAGTGGTGATGGCAGGAGCTTCTCCTGCCTCCATGGCAGCACTAAGTATATCCAACTGATGAGGAACAGGTCTAAGCCATCAGTTGGACATCCCCCAAGGGCTCCTAGACGGTGAGAGGGCACGGGCTGGGCTGAGGAACCCTCTACTTGAGTTCACAAATTTTGTGCACAGGGCCTCTAATTGGGGTATGCCTGGGAGGGAGGGGGGGCAATGGGGAGATATGTATAAAAAATTAATAAAAAAATGGAAAACACACGCAAAAAAAAATTATAGTAATCTCAGAGTTGATTGGATCTATTAAATATGAACTACTAATGTCAAAAAACTTGACTACTGGAAAGCTTAAAAAAAGAATATAAAAACAAATGAAAAAGAAACTTACTTTGGAGAAATCAAGTTATCTAAACATCATAATTAAATTTCAGTGGCTCATTCTCTAATTTGGCAAAGGTGGGATCTGAGCCCTGAAAATGTGGCTTTAGAGCTCACCCGCTTGCATACAATTATTATTAAACAAATATGTTTTAAGCATTTATCAGAGTGTTAGCAACAAAGGATGCAAAGATGAATGACAGCTGGCCCTGTCCTCAAGGGGTTTACAGAACCAGGTCAACAGCGCCCTCTCTGTCTAGAGCAGCTGCAACTCTTTGTCCATTCCTTTCTCACAGCACTTTTACAAGTGGGTTAGTGTTCACCTCTCAAATCCTTTGCTTGAAAGAAATATACCTTATTCGTGTTCATACTCTATGTGGTGCCAAATAAGAAAATAAGGAGATAATACACTGATGTTTACATGTACCAAGCATTCTATGGTAAATATTTTATGTTTGCAAGGATGAAATAAGAACCTTTAGTAAAAAAGCTGCAATTGCAAGGTCAAAATCACCATAATTATCCTAATTTAGGATTTCAGGGTGGTTTTTTCTCCTCTACCAGAAGAAAAAAGAATTTAATGAAAAGAGACTTGGTTTATTTTTTTAATAAGTACATATAAGACAGCACACTTTTTATTATGCCTTTTAAAGATCATCCTTATATGACTTAAGAATCTAGCTTTTGGTAAGTCAGACTTCTTTCTGATATTTTTTATACAAGTTTCCAGTTCTAAATTTATGACATGCTTTCTGGAAACTATAACCTCTTGGCTTGGTTTTAAAGTTTAGTTGAAGTAAAAGTTCTGCATGTCAGTAATTTGGGAATTGTGTCTCCTTTCTTTGCCTTTTCTTGGCACTAAAATCATGGACGTTGTACATCGTTCCTTAATTGAAGCACAGAATTCATAAGCATGCTTTCCCCCCTCAACTAATAGCTTCCTGAGACCTGCTGACATGTCACAGAAAACACAAAACATACTTCATCAATTTTCATTCTGCTCTCAGACTGTTCAAGGGCATAAGCTTGAATGAATTATCACATTTCTATCTGACAGTGCTAAGATTTTTCAATGTCATCGGTCCAACTAGCTGTTCTGGTGGTTCACAAGGGAATATAATAAACAGACATGCTAAAGAAGTTCAACAAAATTTAAAAGGCAATTATGAAATTAATATTTGATTTTTTCATGATCACAAAAGTCATAGATGCTCACTGTATGATATTTGGACAATAGAGTAGGGTAGAAATAAATATAAAATCATCCACAATATAAAAATTATCAATTTTTCAGTCATTTTTTCTGAATTATTTTCTATAAGTATATGGGGGTTTGAATATTCTCAGAAAACTATGAAATACTAATTATATTTTATTCCTGTTCTGTGAATAATAATAACAGCTGCATTTTATAGGTTGCTTACTATATAGCAGGCATTGTACTTAGCATATTAAATTTAATTCTCAAATCTAATTCTCTCTGGAAATGAAGCTCTGAGGAAATGCTTTGTAGTCCTTAACCATAGTTGAAGACACCTCATAGAGTCAAGACTAATGGTCTTAGTCACAAGTGATTCAAAATTATGGAAAATAAGTATGAAAATCATAAATGAAAGATTAAGACATGAATTCAAAGAATTTCTTTATAGTAAAATAATCTTAAACATAGTAAAACTTATCCTTACATATGGTTGTTACCCAAAAAATGTTCCTTGTCATAATTTTGAGTTACTGCAATCTAATCTAAAGGTGAGAAAACTTCAAGTACTGAGAATTTTAAACACACACATGCACACACAGAGACACTCATGTGTATTAATGCTGTACCATCATTAAGTGTATCATGGAAAATACAGTGTTGTGTGTTTTCTTTATTAATCCAATCATTTATGGTTTTGTATTTGTATAACTAAGCATGCATGTTTAATTGTATAAAAATAAATACTAACTTAAAAAGTAAATAAATACTAACTTCCTCAAGGGAACAAAACTGATCATTTTTCTTAAAATGAAAACAATCTAGAAAAAAGTACTTCCATTTTTAAAGTTCAGTTGCAAGCTATTTACAACATCTGACTGAAGATTACTGAATAATTTAAAAAGAAATTCCCTTTGCAGTATAATTGAAATGTAATTCTATTTTTCTTAACTCCATGGAATAATACTTGATTTTTCAGTGTGATTGAGTGAGGTATATTTTAAAATTAACTCTGCATCCCAAATAATTGTTTGATCAAATAGAGTCAGAAAATATTTTCATTAAAAACAGATTACCATAGGCATTTTAATTTATTCTTCCTGTGTGTACTATATATTCCATATACTAGAAGTTGTAATTCTCTTGAATAATATATATTCTATAAAATGAGAAGCTATCGTTCTCTTGCATCACATACTAGTATATTGTATAAAATGAGGCTTGTTAACCTTTTTCCTTTCTTGTTGAAATATTTTACCTACCATTTTATGCCACTGCCTTATTGCATGACATATGTTACACATAATATTAAACACAATTTATCATTGTTTCTTGTTTTCTTGTTGTATGTGAACCAGCATCAATAGTTTATACAACAATTTTCCCTGCTGAGTACTATAATCATATAATTTTTCTAAAGAACTTATTGGGTTTAAAGTGCACTAATTCCAAGACAAAACTTACCAGTTGGGGACTGTTGCTTTCCATTTATATATTAATTAATTAATTAATTAATTAATTAATTAAATCTCTGTTATCAGTTTGTTGTGATAGAGATGGTGGAAGAGGGGGTTCATTTGCCTCTTTCCAATAAAAAGATTTTCTAATCATCTATGAAAAGACACTTCAGTTGTTTGCATGTCTTGGCCATCATGAATAGAAGGTGTGGCACATATTTTATACAATGGAATACCACTCAGCCATAAGAAAACATGAAACACTGCCATTGCAACAACAATGAATGGGCCTTGAGAATATCATGCTAAGCAAAGTAATTCAGATGGAAAAAGTCAAGAACCATATGACTTCACTCATATGTGGGATGTAAAATTGAAAATAATAAATGAACAAACAAGAAAAACAAACTCATAGATACAGACAACAATTCGATGGTTGTGAGAGGGAAGGGGGGGATGAAGGAATTTTAAAGGCTAAGAGGGATCAAATATATAGTGACAGATGATCTGACTTTGGTGGTGTGCACACAATGCAATATACAGATCATGCATCATAGAAGTGTACTCTTAAAACTTATATACTCTTATCCACCAATGTCACCCCCAATAAATTTAATTTAAAAGAACACAAGAAAATAAAAGATTGTACAAAAATACTCAGCTTAATGGAATATTGTTTTACCCTCGTGTTCAAAAAACCCTAAATAAATCATGCTTGATAGATGCTAACATTAAAATATAGGTAAGGCAAAACATCTGTGTATTAACATAACATTTAAAAATAACTTAAATTTGGATTTCTTTTCTTTCTTGCTCATATCTGAGTGGTTTTTAAAAATCTAATTACAAACTGTATGACCACTTTGTGAGGGGCTATTTACCTAACCTGGGGCAAATGGGATTACCAGGAAGGTGGTGGATATAAAGCCACTTAAATGTTATTTTAGGCTCCATGATTCTCTTCCACTAGGCAAAGTGCCATGAGATGATAGAGGAGAGCATAAAATTAAAGAAACAGGATTGTTTTCATTCTGTAAGGATTCCAGCTGCCAAGTTAGATATTGAATTTTATGTTTCTTAGGCAGGCAGTGCTGAGAAACCAGGCTCATCATTATTCTTGCCTTCTGAGGCTCAGTGCCTCGTTGCTTTCTGCCTTTTAAAAACTCTCACTTTTTTTCAGTCTTCTAAAGTTAAATGTGGTCTGTTGTCATTACATTGAAAAGGTCAAAAAAGGGAGGGGAGAAAAGAAGAGACAGGAGAGGGAGTGAGAGATCAGCCATAATTGAACCTGATGGTCCTGCAATGAAGAGTAAAAGGCTGCATTAGCAAACTCTGTTATTTGCACTCAAAATTAAAAATTAAATATTTGGGGGGTGGATTTAAGTCACTTAAGCAATGTCCTTTATAATTTTCTATAATGATAAAAGATGGGAAGAAGAAGAAGGTCACATTATCAAAATGCTTGACAACTTCTGAATTATTAAGGACCTTAGGGACCATAAGTTACATGCATTTCCCCAATCATCTTTTCAGAAGAGGATGCTACTATTTTCTTACAATATTACAATATAGCTTACACTGCCCTTTTTTATCATTAGTGTAATTTGATACATTTTTAAGATAATGAAGCCACCTGTTCAGAGTAGCTAAATTGCCATTAATGTTTAAAAGCTTTCCCCTCAAATGCCAATCAGAAAGGATATATGCACCCCTATATTCATAGCAGCATAGTTTACAATAGCTAAGATCTGGAAACAGCCTAAATGCCCATCAGCAGATGAATGGATTAGAAAACTGTGGTACATCTATACAATGGAATACTATACTGAAGGAATTCTTACCATTTGCAGCAGCATGGACGGAACTGGAGAGCATTATGATAAGCGAAATAAGCCAGTAAGAGAAAGATAAATATCACATGATTTCACTCATTTTTTGGAATATAATGAATAACATAAACTGATGAACAAAATACTAGTAGAACCAGAGACATAGAAGCATCAAGCAGACTGTCCAACCTATGAGTAAAGGCAGCGGGTGAAGAGGTAAGAGATCAATCAAAGGACTTGTACGCATGCATATGAGCATAATCAATGGACACAGATGGAAGGGGGAGGAGGGCATGTGCTGGAGGGTGGGAGCATCCAGGAAGAGGTCAATGGGGGGGAAGGAAGGGAGAAGGAGGCTCATGTGATACTTTAAACAATAAAGAATTTAAATTAAAAAAAAACACATCTTTCTCCTCAACAAAAAGATGTGAAGACACTCCTAATACAACTTTGCTTTTGAAGTTTCATTTCCCGGAGAATTTTTAAAATCATCGTGATTTGTATTTCAATAAAACATTGTAATAAGTAGAGATTGCCAAGGAAATCCTTCAAGGTGCGTTAGTTCCATATAGTTCCTCGAATGTGAATGGGAGGGAGGGAAGACAATAGGGATGGATGTTGTCTTTTGTGGCATCAGGTTCTGTCTCTGTTGCATCTTGTTTAAATGGCACATCTTGCGAAGGTCACATAAACGAAACAGAGGAGGACCCTGCATTGAACACAGGTCTTCTATTGACTAGCACCCTTTCCACTGCCCCTTGCTGATTCTCTCTTATTATTTAACCCATTTCGTAAGAGAGACTAAAAAGGAATAGTAATGTTACATAATACAAATTTTAAGTACTTCCATGAATCACACGAAATTAATAACAGTAAATACCACAGAATATACACAAAAGAAAGGCCAATATTGAAGTATTTAAATGAAGACAAGTTGTTTACAGTTGAAAGTATAAAATTGATAACAAATCAGGAAGAAGTGAGCTGAAGAATATCAGTTTTAGATGTATTTTAATTTCACTTGCCCTACATGTAAGTGAACTAGAAGACATCAGTTGTTGGGGCATTTGATATACTACATCTGCAATTTGGATTTGCCCCTCCAGATTAATTGTTATATTTTTTGAGTGGACACTTCATATAGAGCAGCGGTTCTCAACCTGTGGGTCGCGACCTTTTTGGGGGTCGAATGACCCTTTCACAGGGGTCGCCTAAGACTATTGGAAAACACCTATTTCCCATGGTCTTAGGAACCAACACACCGCTCCTCAGTGTAGTAAAATCTAGCAATGTAGTTTACTGTTGTCATATTAAGACTGCTACCCATGCTACACCACGATTCAAGATAAAATTTCATTTATTTGTAATTAGAAATAAATATTTCACAATATATAATTACATATTGTTTTTGTGATTAATCACTATGCTTTAATTATGTTCAATTTGTAACAATGAAAATACATCCTGCATATCAGATATTTACATTACAGTTCATAACAGTAGCAAAATTACAGCTATGAAGTAGCAATGAAAATAATTTTATGGTTGGGGGTCACCACAACATGAGGAGCTTTCTTAAAGGGTCGCAGCATTAGGAAGGTTGAGAACCACTGATATAGAGGGTCAATAAGTTTCTCAACATCAGTACTATTTGCACTTTAGATCACATAATTCTGTGCTGTGGGGGCTGTCCCCATGGCAGGATGGTTCACAGCATCCCTCTCATCTACCCACTAGGTGCCAGTAGCACCTTCCCAGTTCTGACCATCAAAAATGGCTGAGTGTCCCCTGGGGGACAAAATCACCCCCTGTGGAGAATGACTGGAGTAAATAAGCATTTATTGGCCACTTACCATAAGGCCAGGCATACACAAACTAAATAAAGAACCTGCTCTCATAAAAATTACTTTCTAGTGGTGATGGACACAAAGAGATTAAGCTATATAATGCAGACCCAAGAACAATAAGGCAGGATAAGGGCATAAAGAATGATATGGATGACATGTAGATCAGCCCTCGTCAAAGAGGTTTCTTGAGCAGAGACCTCAAAACACCTTGAGCAAGTTAATCAAAACCTTCCACTCTACAAATGAGCTGTCAAAAAAAAAGCAAAAGCCAAAGAGAGGCACAAAGAGTCTAGCCAGTGGTAAATGTGACTTGAAGTAAAATGTGAATATCTACAGGAACGGATGGAATAGCAAGTGCGAGGGCCCTGAGGCAGAACAAATTCGGAATGCCTGAGAAGAGCCAAGGGCTGGCTAGTTGTTGCTGGAGCTGAGTAAGGGAAAGATGCTTGTAAAGGATAAGGCCCGAGAGGCAAGCAAGGGCCAGATCATGCGGAGACTTTGAGATCAATTCTGCAAACAGAACTTGCTGTCATCATGAAGTGTTCTGTCTGTACATTGTGCTGCCCAAAACAGTAGCCACTGGCCACATGTGGCTGCTAAGCACTTGAATCATGCTACTGTAACTGAAAAACTGAATTTTTTCATTTTAATTCATTGAAATGTACATATAATGAGCTATTGTATTGAAATAGTGCAAGTCTAGACCATAAGGGTTTTGGATTTTATAAAATCCTAGAAAACTACCTGAAGATTTTGAGCAAAAGAAACATGATCTCCTAGGCTTTAAAAGGATAGTAAAAATCATAAAATCTAATATATTTTTTCCCCACTTTAGGAGATCAGATCTAAATCCAGTGAGAACTTCAGCTAAATAACTTACAATCTTCTACTTCTCTGATCCTTTTATCTGTATTGCCTGTTTTTACTTTTTAAATTATTGTTACCTTAATTTTGAGAAACTCAAATTCTCTTAGGAGATGAATATAATCTAAGTAAATAAATGGTAAAAGGAAGGCATAATCGTCATTAATTAATGATTGGGAAAAATAATAAGCTATTATGCTTTAAGATGACATATAATAAGATAGAAACAAAAACGAGGGGGGGAAATTAAAGAATGTGATCTGGAAACAACCCTCTACGTCTACATATTATAGCCACTCATTATCCTATCTAATAAAAGAATGATATGCAAATTGACCATACCTCTGCTACACCCACCTGCCACAGCCACCAGCCATGCCCACAAGCCAATCAGAACAAGTATGCAAATTAACCCAACCAAGATGGCTACGGCCACACAGAGAGCAGGAGGGAGGCTTGGTTTGCCCCTGGCGATGGAGGAAACCAAGCTTTCTCCACACCCTGTTAGGGTCCAGGCAACCAAGTTTCAATGGCTATGTGAGCAGAAGGCTTGGCTCTGCTCTGCTCCATACTACAAAGTTTCAATTGTAGAAGATAAATAAATCCCAGATACCAGGGCCTCCACTTGAGTTGCTGGAGGTTGTGGCTGGCCTGCAAACCACCACAAGCCCCTTGCCCAGGGCACCCCATGCCTCAAGGGAACACCCACCATGATCCAGGACACCCTTCAGAGCAAACCAGCTGGCCCCCACTCATGCACCAGGCCTCTATCCTATCTAATAAAAGAATAATATGCAGACTGACCATCACTCCAACACACAAGATGACTGTCCCCATATGGTCAAAAAATGACTGCCCCCATGTGGACACAAGATGGCCATCACAAGATGGCCAGCAGAGGAGGGCAGTTAGCAGGAACAGGCCTGCAAAGGAGGGCAGTTGGGAGTGACCAGACCTGCAGGGAAGGGTAGTTGGGGGCAACCCAGGCCTGCAGGGAAGGGTAGTTGAGGGAGACCCAGGCCTGCAGGGGAGGGCAGTTAGGGGTGACCAGGCCCACAGAGTAGGGCATTTAGGGGCAAGCAGGCTGGCAGGGGAGCAGTTAGACATCCATCAGGCTGGCAGGGGAGTGGTTAGAGGGTGATCAGGCTGACAGACAGAAGAGGTTAGGGGAAATCAGGAAGGCAGGCAGGTGAGTAGTTGGGAGCCAGAAGTCCTGGATTGTGAGAGGGATGTCTGGCTGCCCATTTTGGTATGGCCTAGATTGGGCCTAAATGGGCAGTTGGACATTCTTCAAGGGGTCCCAGATTGGAGAGGGAGCAGGCTAGGCTGCAGGATACCCCCCTCCCCCGCTCTCCGTGTACAAATTTTGTACACTGGGCCTCTAGTTTGTTTAATAAATAAATCCATCAAGAAATGCTATCTGCAGGCTCTTAATTCTTGTGACCAAGATATGGAGAAGAGAGCATTATATATGAGTTAAATTATGATGAATGTAAAAAATAAGTTATTTGAAAATTGGAAATAGCAATGATGAGTAAAATTATTATTTACCCATCAGCAGTATGTTTATATACAATGGAATGAAGTTAAACTCTAGCAATTATTTAATTAATCTGAAGTATGCAAACAGTAATCAAAACATTCCATTCTACAAATGAACTGCTGAACTGAAAGCAAAAGCCAGAGAAAGGCACAAAGAGTCTAGTCACTAGTAAATGTGGTTTGAAGGGTCATTTCTACTTTTTTCATTCTTCAGGGGCCCTCATTCCATCTAACTTTGATACTTAAAAGAAAAGTTATGGACTGGGAGGAGAGGGGAGACAGTGGGACAGGAGATATCTGTAGTACTATTAACAATAAATGTATATTTAAAAAAAGTTATATTCATCTCCCACAGGTTTAGGATATATTTCTGATTTTGTATGTTGTTTCAGTACAGCAGGGATTGAGTTTATGCATAATAGTAATAAAAATAATTAATAAATGAAGAAAGGGGTCACCTTGATTGAATGTAAATTAAGTTGTTGAAGTAATTAATTTAAAATGTCATAGACTGCCATTAAGGGAAGGATTAGCAGTTTAAGCAGAAAATTTTGAACTACTCAAGGTTGAAGCACAGAACAACCTAAGAACAATAAATCCATTAACAAGTACCTTTTTTAAAAATGTATCATTAACAAGTATCTTTTCAATGGAAAATGGGGTAATTTTTTTTGTCCCTTGATTGAAGTTGTATTGAAAATGTTTGAATTAATAACAATAGCAGGAGTCTTGTCAAAAAATAAGCATGATAAAATGGCTGCCCTTACACCCAGATATTTCATGTCTAATTGTGACAAATCACATTTGTAAAAATTTCAGTTTTGAATAGATAAGGAAAACATACCTGTACTAGTAATACATTAATACTCATCAGTTCACTTACACTTACTTATTTTCAATTTTTATGATCTAAGAAGTAATTATTTACTTATTTATTTATTGTTTAAAGTTTTCCATATGTCTCCTTTTTCCCCAATTGACCACCCTCACCCCCGCCCCCACCCCCCACAATCATTCCCACCCAGGACAAGCCCCCACCACCCCAGTGTCTGTGTCCATTGGTTATACCAATATGCATACATACAAGTTTTTGGTTGCTCTCTACACCCCCTCCCCTCTGCCATTTGTCTCTGGATCTATTCTTGTTCATCAAATTATGTTAATCATTATATCCCACATATGAGTGAGATCATGTGATATTTATCTTTCTCCCACTGGCTTATTTTGCTTAGCATAATGCTCTCCAGTTCCATCCATGCTGTTGCAAATGATAAAAGTTCCTTATTTTTTATACTACTAGTATTCCATTGTGTAGATGTACCACAGTGGGCACTTAGGTGGGCATTTAGTCTGTTTCCAAATCTTAGCTATTGTAAACTGTGCTGCTATGAACATAGGGGTGCATATATCCTTTCTGATTGGTGTTTCTCATTTCTTGGGATATATTCCTAGAAGTGGGATCACTGGGTCAAATGGGAGTTCCATTTTTACCTTTTTTGAGGAAACTGTTCTCCACAATGGCTGCATCAGTCTGCATTCCCACCCGCAGTGCAAGAGGGTTCCTTTTTCTCCACATCCTCATCAACATTTGTCATTTGTTAATTTGTTGATGATAGCCATTCTGACAGGTGTGAGATGGTATCTCATTGTTTTGATTTGCATCTCTTGGATGATTAGTGACTTTGAGCATGTTTTCATATGTCTCTGGGTCTCTTGTATGTCCTCTTTCAAAAGTGTCTATTTAGATCCTTTGCCCATTTTTTATTGGATCGTTTATCTTCCTTTTTTTAAGTTGTATGAGTTCTCTATAAATTTTGGAAATTAAACTCTTATCTGAAATAGCATTGGCAAATACGTTTTCCTATACATCTTGTTGTTTTGTTGATGGTTTCTTTTGCTATGCAGAAGCTTTTTATTTTGATGTAGTCCCACTTGCTTATTTTCTCCTTAGTCTCCATTACCCTAGGAGCTGTAGTTTATATAGCTATTTCCACAACATATGTGCTTGCCTCCATTTTGTTTACTTCCTTTTCCAGTGATTCCGTCTTTTCTTTTGTATGCAGGCTGTTTCTTTGTCTCCACATGATTGCTCCTCTCAGGTGTCTGGTTATGTAGTTCTCTCTCTCCTGCATTGACTTAAAGGCACAAAATACAACATGATAAGACACAGTGCATAGGGTACCAAACACAAATGTATTCATGATAATGATAACCCCAAATAAAGGTGACCACCAGAGAAAAGAGAATTAGGGGACAGAAAACAGTGCAAAAATTATGTTGAGAAAAGGGAAAATGTAAGAGAGAAAAGAAAGAGAAGAAAAAAGAAGGGGAAAAATATATGTATATGGGGATAAAACTCCAAAACAACAACTAATCCAAAAATTGTGAACAACAAACACCCAAACAACAAACATCCAGAGATGAATGCAAACAACAAATAACTAAAACAAAAAATATAAACAACAAACACCCAAACAACAAATACCCAGATGAATCTGAGAAGGCATAGTTTTAGTCTAGGCCAGTGGCCGGAAGATTCATTAATCAACAGAGCCAAATATCAACAGTACAATGAATGAAATTTCTTTTGAGAGCCAAATTTTTTAAACTTAAACTTCTTCTATCGCCACTTCTTCAAGAGACTCGCCCAGGCCGTGGTATTTTGTGGAAGAGCCACACTCAAGGGGCCAAAGAGCCTCCTGTGGCTTGTGAGCCACAGTTTACTGACCACTGGTCTAAGTGATATCTGACCTTTCTGTCCATGGATTGCCTTACCAGCTGTGTTTAATTCACCAATTCCATCTGCTCTGTGAGAAGGTGCAGGGCCCAGCCTCATATTCAGTCTGCTTTGTCTCTCCCAGGACAGACTTTTTAGGTGCCTGTGGGTGGGGAGGCTGGAGTCTCGGTGTTGGTGAGTTCGCAACTGGTCCAGGGGTATTGTGGTTGTAGGGTCCCAGGAGGTTTCTGAAGTCTCACCAGTTAAAAGTAAGTCTGGGCTTCTGATCACAGCCTGTCTCCCCTTCAAGATGGCGTGATCTCTGTGGCAGAGCCAGCTGCTGCAGGAGAGATTTCAGCAGTAGTAGAGGCTTCCTAGTCAGGGGAACCTGGTCCTCCAGTCCCCAACAGTCCTGTTGAATATAGCTGTCCCTCACTCACAAATATAGACACTCCCTGCACATCAACATACTTTCCCTTCGTTCTCTCACTCCCACACTATTTTTGTAGCCTGTTGCCCCATCGGCAGCCATCTTAGATCCCCATAATTCATTATAATTTCACCACTCTCAATGTCTATTTTTAATAAATTACTTCTCTTTCAATAAGAAAGATTACATTCTCCTGCTACATATTATGGAAAAAAATTACTATTAGTACAATAAGAAAAAATTGTTCATAAACTAAAATTTTATGTTTAAAATGTTTTCAAAGCCTTTGGCAGATTTTGTAATTACTTTAATGTATTCTCATTATTTTACAAAAATATTGAATAAAACCTTAACTGTCAGATTTATGTGAACAGCTATGTTTTAATTCTAGTATTCTGCATTTCTTTTTTTAATTGAAATTATTATAGAGTGAGTCAGATCAAACATTGATGACATGAACTAGATATTCTGCTTTGTCAAAGTCAGTGATGTTCAAACTTCAGTATATCTTGGGTGGAGCCCAGGGATGTTATTTTTAACACTGATTCTGGTAGTTCTGATGCAGCAAGACTTTGAACCTCTGCAAAACACAACAGGTTAGAGAGCTCCGTACCAAGTTTCCATTTCATTTTGTTTTTATGTGTTTGGGTCCCACTGTCGAAATGATATTTTCATTCATGTTAATATACCCAGTTGTTTTGAACATTATTTCAACATTTTATGAACCCATCATAGTTCCTTTTAGCTTGGCCAAAACATTCTATCTGCAGTTTGAGTCTCCATTCTTATTTCCAAATTTTACCAAAGGTAACCAAACGTTTTTAATCAATAATTAAAACTGAGGCAGAGCTACTGGGCCATATAAAACACCTAGCACACAAATGGGAACAGCAAAAATGTGAAGACAAAAGAACAGATCACAAATGAAAGAAATGGAGGAAAACAAAAGACTGGATATAGAGTTTAAAATCACGGTTATAAGGTTTTTCAAGAATTTCCTAGAAAAAATGGAAAATTTAGCAAGACCCAAAAGAAGATGAAAAAGGACCAACTAGAGATGAAAAAGGACCAACTAGAAATTAAACTTACACTGACTGAAATAAAAATATTATACAGAGACCTAAAAGCAGAATAGAGGAACACAAGAATCAAGTGAAAGATTGAAATACAAAGAAGCAGAAAACACTCAACCAGAAAAGCAAAAAGAAAAAAGAATAAAAAAATGTGAAGATAGTGTAAGGAGCTTCTGGGACAACTTCAAGCATACCAACATCAGAATTATACGGGTGCCAGAAGAAGAGAGAGCAAGATCTGAAAACCTATTTGAAGAAATAATGACTGAAAACTTCTGGTGAAAGAAATAGACTTACAAGTTCAGGAAGCACAAAGAATCCCAAAAAGGAATTCAAAGAGGACCACACTAAGACACATCATAATTAAAATGCCAAGAGCAAGAGACAATGAGAGAATATGAAAAGCAGCAAGAGAAAAACAGTTAATTACTACAAGGGAGCACCTATACAATTGTCAGCTGATTTCTCAACAAAAACTATGCAGGCCAGATGGGAGTGGCAAGAAATATTCAACATGATGAATAACAAGAACCTACAAACAAGATTAGTCTACCCAGCAAAGCTATCATTCAGAATTGAAGGTCAGATAAAGAGCTTCACAGATAAGAAAAATCTAAAGGAGTTCATCAACTCCAAACCAGTAGTATATGAAATGCTGAAAGGGTACTCTTTAAGAAGAGGAAGAAGAAGAAGAAGGTAAAGATAAAAATTAAGAACAACAAATACATGTCTATCAACAAGTGAATCTAAAAATCAAGTGAATTAAAAATCTGATGAACAGAATAAACTGGTGAATATAATATAATTAGGGGCATAGAAAGGGAGTGGACTGACAATTCTCAGGGGGATAAGGGTGAGGGGAGTTCAGGGAGAGACTGGACAAAAATCATACACCTATGGATGTGGTAATGTGGTTGGGGTGGAGGTAAGAGCAGAGGGTGGGGTGAGAGCCAGGTGGAGGGGAGCTATGGGAGGAAAAAAGAGGAACAATTGTAATAATCTGAACAATAAAGATTTATTAAATCAAAAAATAAATAAATAAAAGTAAGGATCTCAGGGAGTTTGTTATGTTGCTGATAAAAAAAAACTGAATTTGGCTGCCTATCATGAGTATAAATACAATTGTAAAAATGTTATCTGTTATGTGTTTACTAAATTTGGTCTCTGAACATTAAGTTTGAGGACTATAGAAATCTACTGGTAAGGTAACAGGACTTAACTTTCCAATCAAGCTTTTTTAGCCAGTTCAAGAGCAATATGTAGCCTTTCTATTCAAGTAATATTGCTTCCAAATGGAAAGCCTATTTCAAATATACACTCTCTTGATTACTGAAATTGTCAGACTCTTGAGGAAGGAAAAATACAAGATTCTTTGTATACATTGTCAAGGGAGGTTCTAATTGGGATCAAAACAGTGTTAGTAGTACTTGCGGGAGCATTATCTCTCAAATCATTGTTTCCTAAACCCTCTCCACTTATTTGTGCAACAGATTTCTACTAGATTTTAAGAAATTTAATTATTCTTTTAATATTATCACTTTAATAACCAAAAAGAACCAAAGTAGCCTTTTAAAGGAACATTAGGTAAGATGTAAATATTATTTATTTGCTTTTTTGTTCTTGGAAAACTTGTAGGTTAAATTCAAACATATCTATATAAAATACTTAAAAACATCTTCCAAACTGAAAGAACTTATAGTATAATTGAATTTGAATCAAAGATCTGAGACGCCTCTGGAGCATCTAGATATGAAAAGGGTTTTATTTTTATTAAAGCTTTGAAGTAATCGAGGCCAATATATATGGTTTTCCAGTTTGCATACATTTGGGAACTTTACTTAAAGAATTATATTATAAATAATATACATTTGATCACATAATTATATTTTGTTCCTCTGCAATTTGTATGGCAGTTGATTTTTAAAAATTTTTTATTTTGTTTTTGTTTTAGTGCATAGTCTGAGACCACAGAAATGGACAGTCTTCTTTAAAACCCTAAAAAAAATCTCCTAATGCAGTAACATATAGCATGAGGCATAATACAGATTGTTCTAATAATGTATTAAGACAGATGTTTTCTATGTTTCACATGATAGAATAAAGTGAGCTAAGCTCCCTTTGGAGACTGAGTTTTCTGAATCAACTTGTTTACTGAACTGCTAAGACTTTCGGCTTTATTTAGAAAAGTCTCAATAGGGTATTTGAGGCCAGGCTCTAAATCCCTACTTGCATTGTGTCAGTTTACATCTCCATTAATAATCCAGAATGGATTATATTTATATCACTCTTTTCTGTTTGAGAAGAGAGACTCTTTGGTCTCATCTGTTATAGTTTCCCAGCCTGTGAAATGAATAAGGATTTATATAAAGACAATATTTAAGATCACTTCCAGGTTTGGCATGCTATGAAAATATAAAATAATTCAAATCTTTATTGGAGATTCTATATTGCTATTACTTTCTTATTTAGCAAGATTATTAACTACATGTGTCAATTTTTCTGAAAGAAAGAGTTCTATTGTTGCCATTATTTCTGTCTTTTCTTGAAAAATACTTGGGTAGATGGTCTCTCCACAATTTCAGCTGAATTTCCAGCAGCAGTTGAAACTGAAGTAAATATATATATATATTTTTGTCAATACCCAAAGTATTTTTATTGCTATTCTAGCAATGAATTCTTGGATGTTTTTAAGGGCCACATAAAAATAGATTTAAGAGAGAAAGCAAGATGGCAACATAGGTAAACACCTGAACTGCTGCCTCACACAACAATATCAAAATTACAACTAAAAGAAAAAAAAAGACAACATCCAGAACCACAGGAAAGCTGGCTGGTGGAAATTCTACAACTAGAAGGAAAGAGGAAAGAACACTGAGACTCAGAGGATCTGCAAAAGGCTGAAGTATGGAGAGATGCACGTGGAGAGTACAGGCAGCTAAGTGCACGGGTGGCTGAACTCCGGTCCCGGGTGAGACTCTGGGAAACCAGACTCATTTGGGAGGAATCTGGACTGTCAGGAAAAGAGAAAGCACACTGAGACTCAGGGGAGCTGCAGAAGGCAGAGTTCCTGAGGCATACGCATGCAGAGAGGACTGACTGCTGAGTCCACAGGCAGCTGAGTGCATGGCTGGCTTTCTAAAGCGAGAGGAAGATGGAAGCTCTCTACTGCACTGAACTCCAGTTCTGGGCGATTTTCTGGGAACCTAGTCATTCAAGGAGAAACTGGACTGTCTGGCAGTGGGTGAAACTCGTGTGTGGCTTTCTCTCATAAGAGCTTGCAGCAATTACTGAGGGACACTAAGGCCCAAGGGCCTCATAAGCAAGACTGGCAAAAAGCCAAGGCTGTCTGCTCCACCCTGAGACTTCACCCCATCCAAGCTGAGCACAGAGGCTTTTGCAATTTTGCAAGTCTTGTCTAATAAGGGTATCTCCAGCATAGACACAGCTGATCCTCACAGCCAATTGGCCTGGAGGTCAATTTCTCCCAGTGATACCAACAACAATCAAGACTTAACTAAAACAAGGCTATGCACACAGGCCACAAAGGGGTGCACCAAGAGAGTCCACCTCAGGTAACTGGGGAGGCTGAGCCACTGGGCCATATAAAACACCTGCCACACAAAGCTTCTCTACCAACTCAGGGAAGCAGCAAAAATGCAGAAACAAAGAAACGGATCACTAATGAAAGAAATGGAGGAAAGCAAATGACTGAATATAGAGTTCAAAACCATGGTTATAAGGTTTTTCAAGAATTTCCTAGAAGAGGACAATAAATTTATTGACACCATCGAGAATATGAAAAAGGACCAAATAGAAATTAAATATACACTAACTAAAATAAAATATATTATACAGAGACCTAACAGCAGAATAGAGGAATGCAAGAATCAAGTCAAAGATTTGAAATACAAAGAAGTAGAAAACACTCAACCAGAAAAGCAAAAAGAAAAAAGAATCCAAAAATTTTAAGATAGTGTAAGGAGCCTCTGGGACAACTTCAAGCATACCAACAACAGAATTATGGGAATACCAGAAGAGAGAAAGCAGGATCTGAAAACCTATTTGAAGAAATAATGACTGAAATCTTCCCCCACCTAGTGAAAGAAATAGACTTATAAGTCCAGGAAGCACACAGAACCCCAAACAGAAGGAATCCAAAGAGTGCCACACTAAGACACATCATAATTAAAATACCAAGAACAAAAGACAAAGAGAGAATATGAAAAGCAGCAAGAGAAAAACAGTTAATTACCTACAATGGAGTACCCATATGATTGTCAGCTGATTTCTCAACAGAAACTATGCAAGCCAGATAGGAGTGGCAAGAAATATTCCAAGTGATAAATAACAAGAACCTAAAACCAAGATCACTCTACCCAGCAAAGTTATCATTCAGAATTGAAGATCAGATAAAGAACTTCACAGATAAGAAAAATCTAAAGGAGTTCATCACCACCAAACTAATATTATATGAAACACTGAAAGGTATTATTTAAGAATAGGAAGAAGACAAAGGTAAAGATAAAAATGATGAATAACAAATGCATATCTATCAACAAGGGAATCTAAAAATCAAGTGAATAGAAAATCTGATGAACATAATGAATTGGTGAATATAATAGAATCAGGGGCATAAAAAGGGAGTAGATTGATGATTCTCAGGGAGTAAGGGGCATGAGGGTGCAGGAAGAGACTGGACAAAAACAGTACACCTATGGATGAGGACAGTGGGGGGAG
>JAAGEH010000045.1:30571097-30696199 GCA_011751065.1 Lasiurus cinereus | reverse complement strand
CTCTCTCTCTCTCTCTCTCTCTCTCTCTCTCTCTCTCTCTCTCTCTCCTTCCCTCTCTCCCTTTCTCTCTTTCTAGAATCAATGAAAAACATATCCTCAAGTGAGTATTAAAAAATATTTATGAGGCTTAGTTTCTTTCTTTAATTAACAATGGTTCTCTTTCTTAATCACTGCACAATTACTAATTAACTGATTTCCCAATAGTTTAAAAAGAAGTCATAGAATTAACAGCATTAAAAATTATCTAGTACAAACTCCTACTTTGAAAGTGGAAAAACTGAACTCAAAAGAGTTAAGAAGGAAAAAGTGATAAAAACAAGGCTAGAACCCAGATGCTGACACAGACCAAAGTCCTACTCTACCTACTTTCCAAATCAACCATCTGCAGTCATTCTTTTCCTGTATCCTTAATATTTTGCACCATCTCTGAAACATACTGTAAAAAATCCAGTTTGTGTTAAAAGTAGATTTAACAAAGAGGCAAACTTCAGAAGGGTCTGCAGCAAAGTGCTCACTGCTGGGCTTCTGCCCCACTTACTCGGCAGCAGCACCTGAGTTCAGTTCAGCTGGCTTGGGCGGGTGAGACAGGGGGGCGGGGGGCGTTCTGGGGGCATTAAACCAGAGCTCTCCTTGTTGCCTGGTTTTAGGTTCACAGGAAAGCAAACCACCAAGGGATGTTCTGATGTACCTATGAACTACAGCTAAGCCACTCAGGGCCTTTTTAAAATAAAGCTCTGCTGGGTTTTCTCAGCGCAGCATTCTAAAAGTTGACACAGCAAGAATTGCTTCTCACCAGATTCTATTTTTAAATCCTAGTCCAAAACAAAAATTTAACTTTGAGATTTTCTGAGCCGTCTTTGGTGAGTCTTACCATCTTGCTAGAAAGATTGCTTAGTGGTTACACACTGTCAACTCAAACTGCTAGAAGAAAGAAGGAAAGAAGGGAAGGAGGGAGAGAAGGGGAAGAAGGAGAAAGGAAGGAAAGGAGAGAGGGAAAGATAGCAGATTATACCAGCTAATATTTATTGAATGTATTAAATGTGTCAATACATTTAAAGTGCCCAGCAGTGAGCACTTTATATACATTAATTATTTTTCCCCTCAACTGTTCAAGGAGATATTCTGTTATTATTCTCAAGTGAGGAAATTTAGGCATAGAAAAGTTAAAAGGAAAACACCTTGCTTCAATTTATTCATCTAGTAGATGGCAGAGCTGGCTTTAAACCAAGCAATCTGACCTCAGAGACTGACCTCTTACATCTCCACTATATATCTGAGATGGATGTATGTCTAAAATTCACTAAAAGGTTGCTGCCTTTTCTTGAATTTTTGTTTTTATACTTACTCAGACATGCACTTTTGCATTATAAAATCCTAACTCTCAATCAAATGGGAATATGCTGGAGACAGGGGGCTAAATTGAAAAGCTCAGATTTTGATTGGTCAGAAACTTTCAAATTCTAAGTTTTATCTGCTACTTATAGGTTGTGTGACCTTGGACATGGCCCTGTAAAAAAGCTCTAAAGGTTTCCTCATTTGAAAACTAAGAAAAATATAAACAAACTCATGGTAATATTAGGAGAATTAATAAGATAACATATAGTCTTCATTATAGTGAATAGCAAACCATCTTCCCCAAGGCAAATTTATTATAACAAATTGAAATGTCAGTCTCATTTTATTACTATTGCAAAAGTTCATATATCTGTATATGAATTCACATAAATACATGAACATATATGTATATGTATATATATATATGAAAAACAATTTGAGATTGTTCCTATGAGATTTAGCTAGTATTATTATCATTATTATCTTATTAGGTATTAATATGTACACGCACTATGTTGGGATCAATATACAAAGACAGTGAAATTAATGCCATTAATATTCCTTTGCTAAAAAAGTACCTCCTCCAGCCGAGACCAGTTTGGCTCAGTGGATAGAACGTTGGCCTACGGACTGAAAGGTCCCAGGTTCGATTCCGGTCGGGGGCATGTACCTTGCTTGCGGGCACATCTCCAGTGTGGGGCGTGCAGGAGGCTATCCCTCTCCCTTCCTCTCTGTAAAAAATCAATAAAAAATATATTTTAAAAAATAAAAATAAAAAAGTACCTCCTCCAGAAACTCTTACCTCCCTAAACTGCCAAAACTTAGCCCATCTTCTACTTCCACACCCAGCCAAATCTCACCAGCTTTGTCCCTGCACATCATATAATTGAAGGGCTCTTCAGGAACCACCCAGAAGCCTGACTCATGCTTTCACATGTGGGACCTCTTTTTAGCCCTTGTGCTGCCTCCTCCTGCCTCTACAAGTAGGGCTCATGCAAACAGTGCATCATTCGGAAGGGACTGCCTGAAGAGAGACCCCAGGTGTGAAGCCCACAGGACCAAACCTAGGAAAACAGAGAGAAAATAGGATGTAAAGTTGGTTGGCCTTGCATGAATTCTCAAGGCTTGTTATGTGGCTCTAGTATTCTGAGGCGGGGACAGGTAATATTAGGAGAATTAATAAGATAACATTAAAGGTGGTGATGTCCAGCAGCCACTCAAAGCTAATTTGGATCAAGCCTGCAAAGCAGAAGAGTGACATGTTGACTTCTTCCATCACCTCTAAATTTGAGCTTTGAGCAGTGAGTTGAGGTGGACATCCATATAATCATCTCTAGCTTCAGCCTAAAAAAGGCTGCATTTCTGTTGTGGTTCAAGCCTGCAATTGTTCTGAAGCTTCTTCATAGACCGTTCATCTATTTCTGTCTTATTGACTGAGCCCTTTCATACTTGACCTAAGAGTTGGATGAAACCCAAGCTACCCTGGCCTTGTACAACATTATACTGACACGCTGAGTAAGGATAATATTAATAACAGGACCTAATATATACTAAGCATTATTTCACATGCCTGGGCATATATTATTTTCCACAATCCTTACATATAGGCAGAAGAAATGGGCTAGGAGAAATCAGGATCCTTGACCAAATTCTAAACATATGTCAATACCCAGCCCCTGTTTCTATTGTGCAAAACCTGAAGTATGTCATTCATGCTGATATAACCAAAAGGCTATTTTTTCCATCCAAGGATGAAAAAAGAGCACAGGAACATAAGGTCAGCAGACCTGAATTTGATTCTGGGTTTTAGCACTTTCTGAATGGACAAAGCACTTTTTCTCTCCTAGAACCTATTTTCTCAGCTATAAATAGGAAGAATAATACCTACCTTCATGGAATTGCCTAGGGAAAGTAAAAGATATAAACCATGTATAAGTATTTGTAAACTCTAAAGCTATAACCATTAAATACAATTCAGATATAGACTAACTAACAATGCAAGTAATCATAAGACTAATTGGATAATTTTAACATGGTCTATTATAGTATTTTTGACCAGAATCTAAAGGATATAAATTATGTTTATTATTATTAAAAAGAGAGAAAATAAAAACTAATTTTAAAGGCAAATTATTCTATCACCTCAAAATAAGTTTATATTCTTTTAGTATGATAGTCGTCTTTAAACTTTTGTCTCAGCACCCCTCTGTACTCTTAAAAAAAATATTAAAGACCCCAAAAAGCTCTTATATATATGAATTATATCTATTGGTACTTACCATATTAGAAAACTAAGAAAAACTTTAGCTATGTACTTATTAATTAATTTAAAAATAGCAATAAAATGCTCATTATATGCTAGCACCAAAAACATTTTTAAACCTTGTTTTAAAAAATAGACATTTTAGTGATAAGTATGGCTTTGTTTTACATTTTTTGCAAATCCTTTTAATAGAAAACCTTAAAAGAAAAAAATGAATTCTTATATCTGCTTTTGCATTTAATGTGTTGCAATTGTTCTTTGGTTGAAATGTAAGAAGAAAAATTCATATTGACACAAATATTCAATTGGGAAGGGAAAGAGGATTTTAATAGTCTTTTCAAATAATTAGATATTTTTTGATACTTCACCAAAACTGGACAGATGTTTTCCCTTAAAATTTTGTGCAATGTGGAAGCTGAAGTAATATCAATGAATTTGGTGTACTTTTTACATTCAAATAGACTGGTTTTTCTTACACTTTGAATGAATCTTTAACTTATACACAGTTTTGATAGCATGCCACGTATTGATCATTTAGAAAATATTGGTTCACTTAGTTATTTATATCTTTCAAATGTTGCCATACTTCATTATACAATATCAAATGCTTCATTAACATCACTGATCTCATCAGAAACATCTTTAGCAATTATCAAACTCACAGTGGCAGATACAAGTTTGGGGCAATTATCAAACTCACAGTGGCATATGCAAATTTTCCAAAATTTTGTCATTGAAAACTTGAATTTTGGCAACAAATATTGTAGATTGCTTTTATTGAAATGAGAGGTTCTTTTCATTTATTTTCGGAAGGGGGGAAGATGGGGAGGATGCCATATTTTAAAAATACCATATTTCCAGGTTTGTATAACCATCATTTGTCAGTCATTTTTTTCAATATGGTTCTTACATTTATTTTAAGGTGGCCAGTTCAGTACCCAGCTAGTGCAGTTTGGTACCATCACCTTAATTCACTGCTGCTTTTGTACTACCCATGAAAATGTCAACACAGCAAAAAAGTAAATGACATCTTAGTGCTATTATGCAAATAGTTTAGCTTTGCAGACCACCTGAAAGAATCTCAGAAGCCAACAGCTTCTCCAGACAACACTCATGTACTAGCACTGTCTCTCTCTTTTCTTTTTAATGTTTTTATTGATTTTTAGAGAGAGGAGAAGAGAGAGGGATAGAGAGATAGAAACTTGATGAGAAAGAAACATCATCAATTGGCTGCCTCCTCCACACTTTGTACTGGGGATCAAACCTGCAACTGAGCATGTGCCCTGGCTGGGAATTGAACTGGTGACTTCTTGGTTCCAGGGTCAACACCCAACCACTTAGCAACACCAGCCAGGCTAGCATTGTCTCTTAAGTGTTACCTACATTCTTCATTCTGAGGGTTTCCAGTATTTCTTAAACTTTCTCAACAAAAATCTGTTACTATAGGTGAACTTGGTTATGTAAAGTAGATGTGGATGTGTGTTAGTATGAAAAAATATTTACAGTATATTGTTGAGTAAAAAGAGTAGTTTAGTGCTTATACAACCATCACATTTATGTCATAACAATACATATTTATGTATATATGAATATATAATTATACATTCATATCTGTACATGTCATGTATATATTTTTTGTAATGGCATCAATAAGAGAAAATAAGAGAAGTTAGGAATAATAGGAGTAATTAATTTTTTTGCTATTAGACAAAATACACACTTCTGTACTTAAAACTATCATTTTAATATTTTTTCTTAAGGAAAAAGCTTCTGCTTTTATAATTTTAAAAAGCTTTTTCTATTTGGAGCACTGTACTATCCATTGCAATTTAGCTGTTCCTTGCTATCATTTCATTTTAAACCCTCTCACTTGCCTACCTAGGACAATTTTATAAGAGTAAAGGAGTTTTTAAAAGATTCTTTAAAGTCTGTTTCTATTTCCAATGATGCATTTAAAGTAATTGAGTTCAGCCACCCTTCCATCTCTCAGTACTCTTTTATCAATACACTTTGGTATATTAGTCAAAGTTTGCAAGGATTCTTCAAAGAAATCCTTACAGGGCTCTCAAGTTGATGTGAGATTCATACTCTATTTTTTAAAATATATTTTATTGATTTTTTTACAGAGAGGAAGGGAGAGAGATAGAGAGCTAGAAACATCGATGATAGAGAAACATCAATCAGCTGCCTCCTGCACACCCCCTACTGGGGTTGTGCCTGCAACCAAGGTACATGCCCTTGACCGGAATCGAACCTGGGACCTTTCAGTCCGCAGGCCGATGCTCTATCTACTGAGCCAAACTGATCTCAGCAAGATTCATGCTCTTTATCACTGAAATTCCTCTGTGCTGTATTGTTCAATAAGTCTATCTCATTGTCTCTAAAATTTTTTGATTACTCCCTAGTAGAAGCATCTAAGATTTGGGGATTTATTGCTAAAGAGAAAAAAATGCAAAGATCTGAATTACAGATAGAAGAAAATGTCAGTAGTCATCTATATTCATTGGCATGCTCCATTCTGGAGTTCACAAGTTTGCCTACATGTAGCTGAACATCCTTCAATATTTTTCATGAAACATGCAATTGTTTTTAAATATTAATCACAAAAGTTATTAAGTATCAAAACTCTCCCAACAAACTTTGAGCAAGAAGATAAATATTGTATTTTATTACCTTCTCACCTTATCTTACTCCAGCTTTCCCCCATTAAGTTTTATCTTTTGACAAGTGAAAAACAAATGGAGCAACTGTATGTCTTTTCTTAACTGAGCTCTAAATATGCTCTCTCAATTCTCTTAAAAACACATTAGCTTTGATAATATCCCAAATATACTTGAGTAAATACATTTCCTTATCAATATTTTATGCTCCCTAGTCAGTTTAGTTCTTAGGTTTGCATAAAGAGTTCCTGTTGTTGATTTTCAAAAATCACAATAAAGCCTTTTAGATGCTCTGCAGCACTGAACAATCTCACATTGTATCTTTTGAAAACAGACTCCCTTTGTTTTGTCCAATAGCAAGAAACAACAAGAAAAGTTTAGATATTGTTTTAGGACTTTACATCCTTCACTAAGTGCAAAGTTTTTGCTATGTCAGTCAAAATATCTTCTCCCCCTTCTTTCTTCTCTTTGTCTCTCTCCTCTCTAATTACCCTTCTCTAGCTCTGAAAAGTTTTCTATTTCATTGAATTTGTCCTAAAACAATTTTACATGTTACTAAGTTAGGTGAGTCCCTAGAATGTGTCAGTTGGAGGCCTATTTGCTGCTCATTTAATTCCTGACTACAGAACATGTGGATATGTTTATCACTCACAGTAGCCAGAACTGAAAAGTTCATTTTCGTTTTAATGATATACAAAGTGATGAACTAAGGATGTCGTAATAGAATTGGTGTGTGGTCAGCTCTCCCCACTTCTGGTTAAGCAGGCTCCACAGCTGTCACAAACCGAATATTCAGTAGCCCCCTCTTCTCTCCTTGACTGCAGTCTCCTTTCCTCCCATCCATGTCCCACGCTTAGCAAGTGGGCTTCATGAAGCACAGATTTGATGATGTCACTCGTCTGCTTAAACCTGTGCAATGGCTCCACATTGCCCTGAATATAAAGACTTCGCCTTCCTCTCCCACCTCACCTGGGACCATTCCCCCTAATCTCACCTGTTCTGTAGCCACACAGTCATCCTCTCAGATGTTAGAAGGCCCTGCCATCTCTTATCTTGGGTCTTCCTTCTGTGTCATCCTTTCTATACCTACTCCCCAAGCCTACAGACCAGCCCCTCTGCTCCACCTGGATGGCTTCTACTTTTCATTAGGATCTCAGTCTGGACCTTGACACAAAGTCATCCTTCCGCCCCCTTCATATCCCCAGACTCCTCTGTCATAAGCTCCTCACATTTTTACAATTGCTTGTTTGACTACCCCCCTTCAAGGGGCATCAAGCCTTGTGAGAGCAGGGACCACACCTGCAAAGAATGCTCCAGAATTCAGCACATTCATAGTAGGTGATCAAAAACACTTACAGCAGTGGTTCTCAACCTGTGGGTCGCGACCCTTTGGGGGTCAAATGACCCTTTCATAGGGGTTGCCTAAGACCATCGGAAAATGCAGATATTTACATCACGATGCATAACAGTAGCAACATTTCATGGTTGGGGGTCACCACCACATGAGGAACTGTATGCAAGGGTTGTGGCCTTAGGAAGGTTGAGAACCACTGACTTAGAGGATGAATGAAAGTAGTCCAAAATTATAGCAAAATCTGTTTCATTATCACCTTACACATGACACCCAAGACTCTTTTATGAAAATATGCAAATATTTTGAATCTATAAGATGTGTTAAAAATAAAAGTTTAGTAATATACTTTTATTATAAAGTATAAAATACATAAAATGTTTAAAGTGCAAGAGTAAAATGTTTAAAGTACAAAAGTAAAATACTCATGCCATATTAGAGAAGCTCCCTCCATTCATTATCTCATCACCAAATAAGGAAAGTTTTATAACTGTTAATTTTTTGAAGACCATTTCTTTCTGATCAGCTGATTAAATCACATGGAATTTCCTATAAAAAATCAACAAACTGCCAAAAATACCAGTTGTATTTGAATGTATTTGTGATTATTTTTTTCCAGTAATGGATGTCATATTTGCTGAAAATGTCAGTGGTAACCCACTACCAATTACTAATTTTGTGATAGTAACACATAATCGTATTGACTAACTCTAGGATCCCAAGTGCTAAAAGGGTGACCAAATAACAACAGGAAGCAACCATTGTTCTAAAATAATACAGTTTTGCCTGAACAAATTCATGGAATATTTCAATGTCAAATGTTATCAGATACACAATTTCTAGACATCAACCCCTTTTTTACCTGAACCAAGGATTCACAGAATATTTGAGCTCAGGTGATTGGTGGCAATACTCAATATAAATAAAATTATTTAAACACTGGCTTTTACTATCTTTTCCCCATCATTAGCAGCAATATTCTCTATATCAAGCAAGGTGTTAGTTGATGTCTATCATAAAGTAGTCTATGTGCTTGGCTACGTGTTCTCTGGACTCTGCTGTTTTAATCTTTTAATGGATTGTCACATGTCCAGCAGATAAAGGATCTGTCTGGGGCCCAGATCTTTCTTGCTTCTGTAAATCCGGTGCTTAGAAAAGCTCCCTCAACAAGCAGTTGCCCATAAGGCCTTATCCATGAAGAAAATGGAAAGGAAACTTAGACCTTCCCACCCTCCAGGGATTACCATGTCTCATCTGTAATGTTGTCCTCAGTGAATGTATAAGTCATTGGAGAAAACAGATGAACAAAAGAAGCCATAGGGAGACTGATAGAAAAATGATGAGAATTAGGATTCTTGAGGTGACCAAAGCCTTAAGGAGATCTCAAAGGTGAGAACAATGAGCTAGTCCTTCAAGAAATCCATCACTCTGAGGAACAGAA
Source organism: Lasiurus cinereus (assembly GCA_011751065.1). Taxonomy (NCBI): domain Eukaryota; kingdom Metazoa; phylum Chordata; class Mammalia; order Chiroptera; family Vespertilionidae; genus Lasiurus; species Lasiurus cinereus. The sequence goes on along the minus strand of JAAGEH010000045.1, from coordinate 30,687,149 downwards.
AAGATTTATTTTAAGCTGCCATGGCTGCGTACAGATCTACATGAGAAAAAAAAATCCTCTAATGCTATTGGAGCAATAATAATAATAATAATAATAATAATAATAATAAAAACTGGTTATAAGTTAATCAGTCACATAGATGTAGCTTAGTGGTAAACAACTTTAACCTTTTGCATGGACTTATGGCTGAAATACAAACTTTGGGTTGGCTCTTGTCAGAAACAAAATGCCATAGACAAATTTTTCTCAAAAACATTTCATAGTCAAAGCAACGTGCGAATTTAGAAAAGATACAAAAATAGAGGCTTAATATACTTGGGAAACAGGAATGCTTATTGAAGCAGCTAGATTGGTATTTTCCCCCTTCCTTTTTTATTAAAGCACAAAGATGCCTGTTTCCTTTCACAATGGCATAAAATTGTCATGTTCAGATCAATTGTTATATAGGAAGTCAGTGACAGATGTGCAATGCCAGGTGTGCCCACTGCTAGGGAGAGGGAAAGGGAGATGCTGGAGAAGCCAGTGGTAATCACACCTGAGTTTGAGACTGGAATGACACGGTTTCTGCCCTGTCTTGTAGGACCCACATGTATAAAAATGGGAAATTGTGTCAAAAGGGATCAGAAGCAGAACACTAAGAAATAGTTTGTTTTAAATACTTGTAGATGATGGTATTTTCGGGTGTATAAGACGACTTTTTAACCCAGGAAAATCTTCTCAAAAGTCAGGGGTCGTTTTATATGCCAAGTGTCCTATAGGGCAAGTATATCCCAAACTCTATATTTTAACTGGAAAAGTTGGGGGTCATCTTATATGCCCAGTCATGTTATACACCAGAAAATTTGGTAGTTCTTCTTTTTCTCCATGCTGCAAAGATATAGAATACATACTTTACTCTTTGTTTCGTTTTGGGGGAGGAATGGAGACCATTTTATGTGATAGTCATCTCTATTTGCTATGTCAGGATCAGAAATAATGTCAGTTCTCTCGAGCTCCTTACCTATCCTACACAAACAACCACCTCTGCTCTGCTATCTGAGTGATCACAGGTAAACACCACCATGTGCGAGTCACCTTGCCCAGATATAGTACCAGGACCACATAATGCTAAAAAACCTAGTAGAGTGAAATACATCACTTTTCAACCATTATTGTCTTCAGCAGGGAGAAAACAATTTTTATCTAACAGTCATTGCCTGCTCTCTGACTGCATTTATAGCTTTAAGAGCCAGGCCTAGATGAAACGAGGAAGTGATTTTTGTAGAGACAAGAACCTTCCAGATGAAAGAATTGGACTCAGTTTTTCTGTGAAGAAGGACATCATTTTTTGTTTGTTTGTTTTTTTCTTTGAATGTGGTTTTGTTTGGTTTGGGGGGTAAGGGAAGGTTAAGAAGAGTTTACTGATTGTGCTCAAAGTAATGTGGAACATTGCTGACTCTGACATAACTGAAAGTTCACATTTTGTTTTTGTTTTTTTTCCTGCCTGTTTAATCTAAAAAATTAAATAAAAAAATACACACACCCCAAATACTGTTCCTTGGAGCACAGTAACCCCATTCCCTTCAAGAAGCCATTAGCCATCCCCGCCCTGTCTTGGAGCTTGCCACTGTGTTACTTGTACTTGAGGTGAAGCGTTGTTGCCTAGCCCGGAGTAGAGTGAAGTCTCTGCAGGAAACACTGATGATCAAAGGGTATGAAATGAAGACATGGAGATTAATATTAGCTGCAACTGCCTACCACACTATGGATTTGTCTCAAAAAGTTGAGTTGTTTGATCACTTGCTCTTGACTGAGAACTATGAAAATCTCAGCCCTTTGATCAGAGCTCCTCTCGCCTAATCCCAGTGATCGGACCTATCCCCAGCACTCACTGTTGGAAAAGTAATTCCCTGAGTTGCTTTTCACATGAAGGCTGGAGGGGAACAAATCCTCAACTTGTAGTGCTCTTATTTTGGAAGCCTATTGAACCAGTGGTTTTGCTTTTCTGAGTTTTAAAAGTAAATTAAATAAAATAAACTGCTGAAGAAAGAATGTATAGAAATGTGACAGCGTGCATTATACTTTAAAAATATATCCCAGTAGATGGATGGATATGCAAAAAAAGCAAGAATAATAAAATGCCAGTGGTATAATCTAGATTCTAAGTAGTAAGTATACAGGTGCTCACTATACAATTTGTTTAACTTTGCTGTCTGTTTAAAACTTTTCATGATAAACTATTGGAAGAAATACACAAGGTGCATACCCGATAATAAATGTGTATGCTTAAGAAAATGTCCTTGCACAACAACGTCAGATTGAGTAATCTCAACGGATATTTATGTTGAAGAATTCTCATCTTTGGAAAACTTGGAAAATAAAAACTACTTTTGAAAAACTTTATAAATTCTTTAGGTTATTCTCTTACATATCAAGAGCCACCCTAAGGATAGGGAAGCCAGCATTAGGAGGGACTGTGAGGCTACAGGGGAAATGGTATTGTGCATCGCTGTCATTTTATTGCCCAGTTAATGTAAATAAGAATATTTACTTTCTCAATTATATTTAGCCTTAAAGTAAAAAAGTCACTCCATATATAGACATATGCATATGACTTAGAACATAATTTAAAACGCATCAACATATTTGTTGCCCTTATATTTCTTTTTTCACCCAACAATATACCTTCAGAACTGACTTTGATTGCCATATGTCATGTTTGCCTATGCCTGGCCCAAAACTAGAAAATTGCACCCTGTGGCTATTTTGTTTTACTATAACATGATCACTCTTGGAGGGGAAACACAGCTGTTAATGTCTTTTAAAAGGGAAAAAAATGTGTTTGAAAACATCAGACTTAACAAGCCCCTCTGTAAATGATCCCCTGTAATGATGACATTTTCCCTTCAGAAAGTTGATTTCTTCCAAATGTAAGAAAAATAAAAGATCTGAAATGTGTCCTTTTAGTTGGTAAGGTGATTACTTTCTATTTGAAAGGTCAGTCCAAGCTTCCATCTTAAACAGAGGGAACGCTCAAGCCTTTATTTCAGGCCTTTCAGGAGAAACTCCTCTTTCTCCCTTATTCGTGTTTCTTTGGTTACTACAGCAATAGTGTTTGTGCCTGTGCTGATACTGTGCGTATTAAAAAAGGGGGGGGAAGCAGGTGATGTGGGACCAAAATGATGTGATGTCAAAGAACTGAGAAACTTAATATTATAAGGGAGAGTCAAGAGGAAAGGGGCATATTTAATGCAATAAACAAAACATTCATTCCACTTTTCTAGCCACAAGGGACATAAGCAATAACTGTAGCATGAATCTCTACATTTTTTAAAAAAACTTGTATTCTTCCAGAAACATAATAAAAGAAAAGGTAAAGCCCTCATTCAGTCATTTTTCTGCAAAGGAGACTTTAAATAAGTCTTTTTCCATGGCAATTTTATGGATTGATCCAACAATCACATTTTGTTTACTTTTTTATTATGAAAGAAATGTATTCTTATTTCAAAGAGTACTCCCAAGTACAAAAAGAACACATAGACCATGCATAATTCCATCCCCCAGAAGACAAGACCTTAATATTTGCTATATATCCTTCTAGGTTTTTGTTCTATAAATTTATATTACACAATTGAAAATTTTAAAAGAGAGACATGCAGTTTTCCTCCTATATGACTTTGTTCTTACTTTCTTGCTTCATGAATTATCTCCCCTTACCCTCTGATATCTGCATTTTCACTTCACCAATTTCTTCTTGAACTATAAGAATATTCAATACCTTGGGACAGGGGACTATATAGTAACTTTTGCAGCAATTTTTCTGTGTGTGTGTGTTTTTGTTTTTTTTTTACAGTGCAGGAGTGAGGGAATATTTCTTTTCTTTTCCTTATTTATTTATGTATTTACTTTTATCTTTATTGTTGAAAATATTACAGATGTCCTCCTTTTTCCCCATTGACCCCTTCTGGCCCACACCTGAGCCAGACCTTCACCACACTGTTGTCTAAGTCCATGGGTTATGCATATGTAAATACAAGTTCTTTGGTAATCTCTTCCCACACATCCACCACCTCCACCTCCCCTCTGAAGTTCTACAGTCTGTTCCACGCTCTATGTCTCTGGATCTATTTTGTTTATCAGTTTGTTTTGTTCATTAGAATCCAAATATGAGTGAGTCATGTAATACTATATTACTTGTCTTTCCATATCATTCTTGCTCCCTCTTTTTCCTTTTTTTTTTTTTAACTGTGGAAAGAGCACTTACCCTGAGATCAACCATCTTAACAAATTTTCCCTCTTTTCATTCAAGCTTTCCTAAAGAAGCTAAGTACTCTCTCACTGTCTTTCTGGTACTCCCTTACTGCCACTATCATCATTAATTTACTCTAATCTTGGTTTCACCTCGACAAATTCTTCTGTTCCTAGTCCTTGAAGACTTCCAAAATGCCAAATATAATCCTTACTTGCCCTTTCACCAGCCTTTGACACTGAAAGAAATTTTAGGGATAAAATAGGCAGGTGTAGGGAGTTTTAGTCATAAAGAGGATCCATGGGGGAGGAAGGCATAGGTTGAGGGCATAGAGCTCCCGGAAGGCATACATTCACAGAAAATAAAAATGTGCCACAGGATAACGGGAGAGAAAGACATTCACAGAAGATAAGGAAATACCACAGAGGATAGAGAAATGTCAACCAGTGGCAGAAAGAGGAAAACAGATTTTCACAGGAGATGGAAAAATGTTACAAGTAAGGGGGAGAGATAGAGGGTAGCACCACATTGATTTTGGGCTTTGAAGCTGATATTCTGCAAAAAGAGTGACCAATTAGAAGAGCATACGATCTTAATGCGAGGAAGTGATCCAACTAGAAGAGTACACGAAGGGACAGAGAACCACAGCCTCTACAAGCCTTAGAAAAATGGAGTTGGTGGGTTACCCGCTTGGAACTCCCTCCCTGCATGGGAGTCTGTATTTGCTTCCAATAAATTTCCACCCTTTTCACCTATCACCTTTTGTTTCTGGCTTCCTTCTTCGAATCCATCTGGACAAGGACCTGGGAAAAAAATCATCTTTGCATCCTGCTTAGGAAAACAACCCGAATCAACATTATCCACAATTCTTTTTCCCTGTGACTCCATTCTCCGGGATCTTCTACATCTTTCACCACTCCTGTTCAGCCTCCTTCACTGGCTTTTCTTTGGCTCCTTGTTTACATTTAACATTCTCCAGGACTCTAGCCTTAGTCCTCATCTCTTTGACTCTGTTATCTTCGTTATTGAGTTGGTCCATGCTTGTAATTTTGATTATCCCCAGCAATCCGTGTATCCTACCTTATCTCTCTTCTAAGATATAGACCTGTATTTCCAAATAGTCAGCTGGATCTTTCCATGTGGACGAACTTTCTAAAGACGCCACAATCTCAGCACATCATCTCCTTTCCCAATTCCTCCTCCCTCTCACTGACCTTCTATTCAGTAGAGACACCATTTAATAGCTGTAATAGTGTAAATGACAGCAAAGACATTTTTAAAAAATACTTCATACAAACTTGACCATTAAAAGAAATAATGATTGCATTTATTTTGATATCTGTAAGTCAGTCACAAATTGCATTTGGGGATAATTCATACAATTAGCTTTAAAAAAGGACTGCTAAAGAATTTGATAAATAGGAGTCCATTGGCGATTGTCAAGAATGCAGTTACAGTAAATTGCCACCTGATTGTGATTGGTGTAGAATTGAGAAGAAAAGAGCTGAGCTGTTGCTAGTAAGAATGGACCACTCTTTCAAGTTTGACAGTGAAGAGATAAGAGAGAATAAATGAATGCCTTTAGGGCAGAGATTTTCCACAGTGGCAGGCACACTGGTGAGTCTCAAGAATATTTTTTTTTAATTATTGACATTATCACAGGTGTCTCCCATTTTTCCCCCTTTTATGCCACAATAATTTTTAAAATGTGCAACACCTGACTATTTAGTCAGAGGCAATGACCTCTTTTCTCTTAGACTGTCAAAATAAAAAATGACAAAAGCTAACACAAGGATAGCTACTTGGTGCGAATGAATCAAAATTATATCTTATTTTCTTGTCAGATCATCAAAAATGTATATTTTTTTTGATGTGCCATAGAATTTTAGTAATTAGTTTATGTGTGCCATGAGATGAAAGGGGTTGAAAACTCCTGCTTTAGGGGAAAGCAGATGTCAGGAAGTCATCTTTCAGGACAGGGAAAACTAAACAATTTTGCAGCCTGCAGGTAGGAAGGTGGTGGAGAAGCAATTAAAGATAGGGAAAATGAGAAGATAGCAACTGAGTACTGACAACCAGGAAGAAGAGAGTAGGAAGGTCTCTGTACTTTTGTGTATATAGTCTCTATGTAACATTTGCTTTAATAAATTAGGTCTATTTATCATTCATTGCAGTATTGAATAAATGATAGTAAAAACATTTTTAATATTTACATGTGATTTTTAACCTTGGCATTTATTTTGCCATCTTTAGTTAGGCAAAAATTGCAGTTGAGACAAATTTGTACAATTAACTAAATCATATGTTCCTTTTTCCTTTCAAAATTTCCTTCATATATTCTATTCCTAATGAGTATGAAGAATCCTTTTAATTCAACCCAGTATCTTTCAATTAATAGTGTTACTTTTAATAAAACCTTGTTCTAAAATTGAACATAGGGTGCTTCATATTTCAGGTCTTTATCCCATCAAATTATCATGTTGTTTTGTTTTTACTTGCAAAATTTTCTTATGTAATGCATTCTATATCTGCGACCATATATTGTTTTCCTATACAGTTTCCAAGTTTTATGTTTTTTTTAATTCAAGTGAATAAACCTAGCTTTCTGTTCTACTTTTGTAGAAGAGAGAATGAATGGGGGTGGGAAGCAAAAGGTAAACAAGGTGGAATGTCTGCATAGAGGGGAGCTAGGATCATCGCCCTTAAGAAAACTGCAGATATGATTCAGTGCTGTTAAGAAAGTTATTAGCACAAAAAAGGAACTAGATAGCCCTCCTTCCAGTCACTCAGGAAGGATTTAGAATGGTGTGGGGAAATTGATGGGGGATAACGATGCTTGGCATTTCAGAGATGGGACACTTGTCTCCAGCTAAAAGCTTCTTACAAGGAATGAGGCATTGTCAGCAAACGATGAGTAGTTCCCTTTTGTCTTTCCTCACTTTTCCTATTTCAAAGTGTTCCCTGTTTTCGCTCCACTGCACTAACACTCCCTCCTGAACTGCACTTAGGTGAGCAATGCACAAAATCGCTAGCCGGCAGCATGCTGAGGCTGAGGTGGCAAGGCCTACCACCCTGCCTCAGTGGCCAGGGGAGGTGGGAGGAGCACAGGAAGTGATTGCCCTCGGGCTTCTCCTCCCACAGAAGCCCTGCCTCCTCAGGCTCTCAGGCTTGGAGAGTGGAGAGGTCAGCTTTCTTTCTCCTTCTAGTTCAGTCCTTTGGCTTATGTGAGAGACCACGCAGAAAGGGATGGAGTTGCTTTCTGTGCTCGACAAAAGTGCTTAGATAGAAGACAGGGACTCCCGGCTGGGAGGAGGGAGGCGAGCTGAAGATCCCTGCCTGGGCTGGCTCAACTAAGCAGTCAAAGTGGGAGCTGAGTGCTTGAAAGAGGATTGTGCTCGCACTAGAAATAAGCAGTAAGTGAGCGAATAACCATCCTGGTGCAGAAAAGGCTTAATCCCCTTGGGGATATGGGGTGAACTAGGAAATATTATTTAACTCTAGAGTAAAACTGTAAGAAATCTGACTGTGTACAGTTGTGTGCTGTGTGGAGACTAGGGGTTTAAATACAGACTCAGAGCTCTAAATTCCTCCTCCCACTTTTGGAAAATGCCAACTTCTGCTTTCAGTAGTTGGAGCTATACTCTCCTTTCCTGACCTCGCCTCTAGCCAGTAAAATGTACTACTGTATCAGATAAAGAGTTGGGATTAAATTGGAAAGGTGGGATGCTGGTATTTGCAGAAACTGCAACCTTGAATTATGTCCTATGAATTCAGATATTTTTATATCAATTAGCACTGATTTGCTAATCACAAGAAAGTCTAGGGTGGGGCACTAAGAAGGGAAAGTTGAGAGCTTTTAGGACAAAGAGGCTGAGTAGTCCTTATGTGTGGGATGAAATATAAAAATATAATTAATAATAGGTTTGTTTTATTTTTAAAAAAAGCATTTAACTAGAACAGCAGTCAGAGAACACTGTGCTTGGATAAAAATTAGTTAGAAAAGAAGATATTTTTTGTTTCAATTACTTTTTGTGCTAGTCTACATTTTCACAATGTTTACAAAGACAAGACAGTGATTCAGGGATACTTCCATGATTGTCATACATTAAAAATACTATTGCTGGGCAAGATCTGTGGTTCTCTGGTCAGCAAGTTCTGGCAATGAAGCCATTGCCTCTGGTGCAAAGAATTCTGGAATGTCTGACAGTGACATGGATGGAAGGACCCACGTTCCATCTCTACTTAATGTCCTTTTGTCCAGAAATCGAGTCATGCAAATGAGCTACTTGGTACGTATACAGATCAATATTTGGAAAAGCATTTCTAAATGTTTTGCATTCGAGGGTCTCTGGACAATATCCTATGGCAACTAGTGGACTAAAAGGATATAAAAGCAAAGTGATAGGAACGAAGTCAGCTTGGTTGAAACCACGCTTGTTCTCTTTGTTTTCCATTAATCCTGAAGTGGTTCCTCAAATGAGGACAAGAATAACAATAGAGAAAAGTACTGTGGCCATCTGTTCTGTTCTAAGTGGCCAAATTCATTAATATATGAATGAGACTGTATTTATGCATCCTAATACTTAGAGATTCAGAAATCTCTTTATTACATACATGAAACACACACACACACACACACACACACACACAACAAAACAGAAAAATCGTAGGTATGTTTATTGAGGAGGAAATGTGAAAATCTGGTTTTAAATTTTAATGGGGGGAAAAGACAAGAGTCATGTTCAACACTGTAACCAGATTTATGTCATGTTCCATGAAGGATATCATTTTCTCCCCCAGTGAGATGTGGATTCTAATGTGGTACAGTAGGTGTAAACATAAGAAACATTTTTAATTCCCTTAATTCTAGTCAATGTAGCTAATACCTAAAGAAGAAATTGTTTTTAAAAAATAACTTTGAACTATAGCTAACTGTATAGCATTTTTCCTTTTCCTTTAATTTCTAGTGGTTTTGTTAAAGTACCTGTACTTTAATTTCTGAAATTAGGAAGAAATATATCATTTCTGGCATTCCCATCAGCAGGGCATTGCAAGAAAGAATAAAAAAGACTCAGATAAATGATCTTTCTCCTATAAGCACAACAATAAAATGGTTGTCATGATCTATATCCTTTTCTGATGTTAGAATTTTTTCCTATGGTGTAGGTAGATGGAGAATGGTCATTGGGGTGGAAATGACAAAATGCTAATAAATTCGTTTTTAAAGATGGTCTGTACTCTTCTAACTTTTCAAACTAATTCTGAAATTTATCTTTTTAAAATTATTTCTGAGTTGTTTTAACAATGTTCGTTTTTATCTGATTTATAAGCAAATGTGTAAAATCTAAAGATTTGTTATCTGAGTTGCAGGATACTGGTCTTATTCTTAAAAATATATAAAGGATTAAAATAAAACATTTAATAGTTGAAGTCTTAAGCCTAGTATTACTAACTACAGTTTTGACCTTTAAGAAAAATGTGCTCAGACTCTTAAAGGAATTACTTATATTAAAGTATTAAAGAATCTTTTCTAAAACTACAGAGTTAAAAAAAGAAGCTTAACAATATTCAGAGAAGAATAAAGCTGTAATTTACATGAAGTGGCTAAGCAAAAAATACTTAATGAATAAGTATAAACCAACAGCTTAACAATAAAACATTTGCTATTGTCCATGAGGAACTGACATGAAGAATAATGTATTATGACTAGGGAACAAGGCTAAGTAAACTTTATCTTTTAAAAGTATTAAGTGGGATTTAGATTATTAATGGAAACAAACTAAATGATCATTTAAAATTATTCTTTCACAAGAAAAGTAAAGAAAAAGGATATGGAAAGCTAAGCAGTGATGAAGACCTCGAGATAATTGTTGATCAAAAGCAGGTAAGTGAATGCTTACATACATTTTCTACTTGTTTTGCTGTAGAGTTTTGACAACTGAAGCCTTCGAGCATTCAGCCCTGCCCTAACCCAGGAGGCCTGTCTAACGGAGGCCTGTCTAACGGAGGCCTGCCTAACCAGATAGATTTTGAGAACTACTAAGCTTCCACCTACGATGCCTCTGATCCACTGACTTTTGTATGTCAGAGTGTAAATATGGTGAAAAATAAAGCAGAACAAGACAAAAAGAACTTTTGAAAAATTAAAATCCCCCTTTGAAAAATGAATCAAAACAACAATGATAATTTGATTAGCAAAATAGATTTAATCAAGAACCAGAAAGTATATGCTTTTTGAAATGCTACCCTTAGTGTAAAACAATGAATATGATTTAGAGAAATGGAGACAAAAGACTTCAAAAAAAACTGAAAAGTTTAAAATATATCTGCTTATAGACAGATAGATAGATAGATTACCCAATTTAGTTTCTCAGCTAGTCTTCAGTAAATTTAGAGATGATGTTTAAAAAACAAAATGAAGGTATTTAATACCTGTAATACTACCTATAATTTTAGAAACATCTAGCTTGGGTTTTATATGGGCCCATAAGGTGAAATGAAAACTGCTTAATAGACCAAAAACAATGGCACACCAGGTAATGGAAGGTATCCAGCTTATGCCACTGAATTGGCATTAGGCCTTAACGTCTTTGTTAATTGTCAGGGAGACAAGCTAACTGCACATTCACTTAATGTATAAGTGGCATTGATTCTGAGGGTGATGTAAACTCAGGTGGAGATCAATAATTCAAAGGGATCTGAGCAGATGAAGAGGTTAGAAAGACAGCAAGCTACAGAAAGGCAAGTTGAATTTGGACAATTTCCTACTTGTGCATTTGTTTTGCATTGTGGTGATTGCATTAAAGTAGCAATTGTGTATATTTCTGAAAAGGAAAAATGACCCTTGGAAAATAGCAAGCAGAAACAGTTAACTTAGAGACTTGCTTTTTAGAGCTGGAATAACTGAGATAACTGAAGTGATCTTCTGGGAAAAACTGGCCAAATAACCTCCATAAACAACTTGCAAGTTTTTCTTGCCTTATCTTCACTTTCTGGGTCCAGAATAATATACGGGGGCAGAGAGTGTTTTGGCCCTGTATTTCTACTTAGTGCCAAATTGTCAGTTTAGTTATTAAGGTAAGTGGGACTGGAGCCTGATTGCTCCACTGGGCTATTATGTCTCATTTGAACTAGGCCAGAATTATTACTTGGGGCATGCAATCTCCATCTCCCACAGCCTGGCATTCTGACCAAAGGACTGGCCCTACATGGTAAATGATGCCATTCAGCATATGATGAGAATATACATGTCTATGCATTCTCTATTAAAACAAAAAGTTATTACTTAATTTTTTTCTTAATCGTGTGGCAGGTAAATTCTTACTCTCTCTTTTTTTTTATTTCTTTAGTTTCATCCTACCTCAAGCCTACTTTTTCTTTCTCCCCTCCCCCCAAAGCTTCTTTTTTGTTTTTAAATGAATTTGGGGGTTCTGAAAACTATCAAATTGTACATGGAGATCTTCGCAGTGGAAAGCCCAAGGGAGTCATGGTTCTTTTTATCTCATGGTACCTTTCATAAAACTTACATTAGTGTGCCCAAACATGTTTTACTAACTGTTAAGGAAACTTTAAAAAATGAGAGAGAGGGAGAGAAAGAGAGAGAGAGAGAGAGAGAGAGAGAGACCTACTTTACTGCTTTTTCAGAAAACAGCACTTCCTATACCTGAATCAAAGGAGGGAGAGTTTTATTGTCCAGTCATTGTTTGCCTCTGTGGTTATCACATTTCCTCTGGTGCCTTTGTGCCTGTTGTCACCAACTGGCAGGGACCCAGCTTTGCTGAATCATTCATGTCAAACATGTTTCAAAAGATGAGTAATTATGAATATGACTTGGCATTGGTGTTTGCTGTTGGCTCAAAGAGTAGTTCTTCCTTTTGGGGCAGTTTATTTAATGTTGATGTTGTGAGTAAATCCCAGGTCGGACCAATGACAGTTTTGCTACCTGTAAGTAAAATATTTGGGAAAACACTCTAATTAGTCTTTATAATTCTACAAAAAAAAAATCCTTCCTGAATTTAAGAGATCAACATTAAAGGTATGTGTGTAAAATGCATGTTTAATATTGCTTCATCTCATAGATTATATATATTATTTATATGCAATATTATTTTATGTATTGATATATTATATTACATATAATATATATTACTTATATATATTACATATACACACACTATTAGAGAGGAATCTTAATATTTAATTTATTCTTTCTATCTTTTCAGAAACAAGCTAGAAATATGTTAGTCAATTTTCATATAATTGCAAATAGCTTTTTTCAGTAAATGGTGCCCAAAATCTAAAGATTTTAAAACATAGTTTGAGGCTGTGATGGGCAGAAGTCTACTAATCTCATTAAATCTGTCCTTCAGAAGCTGTCACGTTACAAATGCTGTGCAAGCTATGTGCCATTTTATCAGCCGTGCCGTCTGGTAATTCCACAGAAAGTCCACAATTTTGCTTATATAAGCAAATTAATAAAAGAAGCAGCACAGAGTATGTGCATTTTGTTCTCCCCGGCTGCCCACATTCAAGGGGATAAAGGTTATTTTTGTGTTATTTCTGCATAAGTAATTTTGAAAATGTCTAAAGTTTTATTGTTAAATGATAATGTTGTGCTTCTTTGTAAAATTTTACTGGCAAAGTTTATTTGAGACACATATAAAACATTTCACAAAATTCTTAGATTCGTGTTGATATCCTCAAATAATAGGTGACATAATATGTAATCATACACACACACAGAGTCATTTAAATATAATGTGTTACCAGGTATACTGGTTAATAATGCGGATTATATAATCAAAGAAAACACGAGAATTTCAAGATAAATATTAAAAGTGCTTTATTCAAAGTAATGTCCATCACTAGCTACACATTTCCCCCATCTTTCAGGTAATTTGTGGATACTGTCCCAATAGAACTTCTCTTGTTTTGAGGCAAACCATTCAGAAACCCACATCTCCACTTCTTCATGTTTTGAAGTGCTGCTCAGAAAGTGCTTGTGCCATCAATCAGAACAAGTGGTAATCTGAAGGAGCAAGGTCTGGTGAATATAGCGAGTGGGTTAATACTTCCCAGGCAAGATCTTTTAACATGTCTTTAATTGGTTTTGAAGTATGTGATGGTGTGTTATCATGAAGGAAAATTACTTTGCCGTGTCTTCTGGCACATTCTGGTCTTTTCACGATCAAAGAGTGGTTCAAATTGATTATTTGTTGTGGGTACCGAACAGTATTAACGGTTTCACCTGGTTTTAGAAGCTCATAATACACCATACCTTCCTGATCCCACCAAACGCAGAGCATTGTTTTCTTTCCGAAGCGATTTGGCCTTGCAGTCGATATTGACCTGGATCAATCCATGATTTTGTCCATTTGGGATTCTCAAAATAAATCTAGTTTTCATCACCGGTCACAATTCGATGCAAAAAAAAAAGACATTTTCATGCCATTGAAACAACATTTTACTGATGACTTTTCGGTTTTTCATTTGTCTTTCATTCTGTTTATGTGGCACCCATTTTCCTTCCTCTAAAATCTTTCCCATTGCTTATAAATGATTAAAAATTGCTTGCTGAGCAACATTTAATCTTTCTGCAAGTTATTTTTGAGCTTGACACACATCTCCATTCAATAATGCTTATAATTGTTGGTCTTCAAACTTTTTTGGTTGACCTGAACATTTTTTGTCTTTCACATTGAAATCATCACTTTTAAAGCATTTAAACCAGCTTTCACAAGTATCTTGAGATGGAGCATGTTCACCGTAAGCTTCCTGAATTATACGATAACTTTCAGCACACTTTTCTTCAAAATAGAGTAATGAATTAAAACTTCCTGTAAATGCTTTTTTAAGCATGAAGTTGGCTTTTTTTTAAGTGTAAAAATACCTATAATGTTAACACCTTCAGAAAATTTGACATATGAAGTTTTGAAGCTTGCTGTCAATACAACAAAATAGCATACATATCAAATCTCATATATATCCATATATGCGTAACTCCATCTATTGAAAAAAATCTGCATTATCAACTAGTACACCTGGTATACTGGCATCAGAATCCATATTTTTCACAAGAAAATCCTGATTTTTTTAAAAGTATCTTTTTATTAATTTCAGAGAGAAGAAGGGAGAGGGAAAAAGAGATAGAAATATCAGTGATGAGAGAAAATCATTGATCAGCTGCCTCCTGCATATCCCACACTTGGGATTCACAACCTGGCTGTGTACCCTGACTGGAAATGAACTGTGGCCTTCTGGTTCATGGGTCAACCCTCAGCCACTGGGCCCTAAAGCTTTCAAATTCGAAGTCTAGGAAAATAACCAAAGAAAACATAGTGGATTAAAATCTTATTAACTCTAAAATACAGATATTTGACTTACTTGGCAGTTATATATATATATAACTGTTTATTGTAATTACATGTACAAATACAGTTATTATGTATAAATTATCTATATGTATATATAAAAGCCTAAGCAAACTGAATGACCAAACGACTAGTCGACTGGTCACTATGATGTGCAATGACCACTAGAGGACAGATGCTCAACACAAGAGCTGTCCCCTGGTGGTCAGTGTGCTCTCACAGCCAACCTTCTGTGGCCCCGATTGGCCTTGATCGCTGACCAGGCTGAGGGATTCCACCCATGCAGGAATTCATGCTACAGGCCTCTAGTAATATATATAATTAATAAATTGTTGCTTTCTAGAATAAGTATTAAAAGAAAAAATGTAAATATGTATTTTGGATCATTTTTGTGATTTATTTAAATATTCTCTCATGATTTATGGGGATGGGTCTTATTGAGGTGTAGGTTTTATGCACATATGAATTTCCTTTTCCAAGTTAATGAGATTTCAGAGTTGGGATTAAAAACATTAACCACTTTGAATAAATAATAAATTCATTATGTTTTAAATTACTATTTTTAATTAGAGTACATTTAATTCAAGGTTTATAATATGCTGAACCTAAATAGCTTTTTTTCTAAAATGTTTCAAATTCCAAGTAGACTTAAGGGAGGTAACAAAGACCAACACAGAATTATAGAATATTATGATTATATGAAGGATATACTTACAAATTCAAGTATTTCATAAATGGGTTTGACAGTATGCTGTGGATCTAGTTGGTTATAGGACTCACCATTGCAGCAGCATATTCTTTAGTGCAAAGTGTCAGATGTCAGCCAGTTATAAGGGGAACAAGAAACTGAACATAGATGAGAACAGTGGTTCTCAAAAGTTAGCAGCCTCAGAAACCCCTGGGCAGCTTATTGGAGTACAGATTGCTGCGCCAGTCTGTTTTCAGTTCTGTAGGTTTGGGACCCAAGAATTTTCATTTCTAAGTCCTCATCTTCAACTGATAGACCATACTTTGAGGCACACTGGATCAAAGGATATATTTATTGCAGTTCTAAAGAGAAAACAACATATATGGCTTATGATAAATTTGATCTTGTTTTACTGGGCATTACTTGGAAATCTAAAACCCAGAATTCATAGACATTCAACAAAACAATGCTGAAAATGAGAAAACTACAACCATTTACAGCCAAAGTTGCTTTTAAAGACCCAGTTTTCCAGTCTGACTGAATTCCACTTGGTAGCCTTGTGCTCTCAAACCTTCTCTTATTTGTAAAATAATACTTTGCTCTTTCTACCTCCTACCATTTCTCTGAGATAAAATGTGTACCAGTACTCTATTAACGTAGATTGTTGTCATTTTAATTAGCTAGTCATTACCACCTGTATTCATTTACCTCACTGCCATAACAAAATAGCATAGACTGGGTGCTTAAATGACAGGCATTTATTTCTTCCAGTTGTGGAGACTAGAAAGTCCAAGATGAAGATGCGGCCCATCCTGAGGGTTTCAGGAAAGAGCCTCTTCGTGGCTGCCATCTACATCCTCGTGTGCCAAAGAGAGACCTCTGGAGTCTCTTTCTGTTTTTTGGGGGCCCAGCCCTTATGGCCTCATTTCACCTTTATCACCTCCTCATAGGTCCTGTCTCCAAATACAGAGGTTAGGGCTTTAATATGAATTTGAGCGAGAGGTATACACATTTGAGGTTAGGGCTTTAATATGAATTTGAGAGAGAGGTATACATTCAATCCATGAAGTACCTCCCAACTCAATTCTAGCAAACAGGACCATTGAGACCTAAGAAGGTGATCAAGATACCTTGGGTCCCTGGTCAGGTGCAGGGAGAGCATCAGAAGCCAGCTCTCCAACACTCATTCCACACAGCTCCTCTACTGTTGCCCATTACTGGTCATCCCATGTGTGTCTTAAAAAGCTGTTTTGCTTCAGTGCTCTAATTATATAAAATAACAATCTACTAGGAATTATTATAATTGACCAAATAATTTATTTATCAAACCCTCACAAGGACAACCTTCTCCTCAAACTTCTTAACTGTTTATTTCCCTCTTGGGCCCTGTGGGTTTGCCAAGTGAGAAGGGTCCTTTATAGTAACTGTACATAGAATTACAGCTAAAAGGTATTGTTGACATCTACTTGTTTCTTCCCTTCCCTACCCAGCCTCCTAAGGGAGAGCCTCTCACCAATCATGAGAAGCACCGTGGAGAGAGACGACACACACTTTTCTTAGTCCAAAACCTTTCTATGAGTGTCCTTTTAAATGTGTAGAAGAAGCCTAAACAGAAAGCCCAGGAAACTAGAATTTCTGTGATCTTCCTGAAGGAAAAGAAGACACAAACTAGAGCCATCCCCTTGTGTTTCCAGTAGCAAGTAAGTCTTTGAGTAGGATTGCAGTGCTGTCCTAGTGGTCCTTGAGGGAATGGATCCTCAAGAGGAAAACACAGGTCAACACAAAATAAAAATAGAATCATAAGAAAAACAGATTAATGGGGGAGGATAGCCACTTCCTTCTGGTGCTAGGCGAGTGTGATCAGACCCGCACCGAAGCTGCTGAGCTGAGTCTCACTCCTGAGCAGTAAAAGAGATGCGGGTGATCTGTTTCTCTGCCTTGTACTCAGCACTATCTGGCCAGTACTCTCTGCCATATCAATGCAGTGACTTAATCCAAATATAACTCAGATGCCATTTACCTCTGAGGAGACTTGTGAAGCATGAGTGTTCTGTCTCTCAGTGTTGTCTCTGCTGCTTTCCCTGGGTATCTTAGAACTCTGTACTTGGTCACCAAGAACAGAAAACACCTCTAGAGGTGCAGAAGGTGACAACCTGGAGGTTCTGAGCCAGTCTTCTCTGAGTAATGGGAAGAACAAAACACCTTATGCAATATACTCACAGCAGACAAAGGCTCATTAGCATTTTTCTCAGGAAAGAGTGATCGATAAGCAATGGTTCAATGGGGGGGAAAAAGCCTTATGTAGTTGTAGTGAGAGAGACTGAAGCTATTCAAATTTTCTATCTCAGATCTGCATTAGAGTAAACAAAGATTCAGGACTGTAGCCCAGACAATGCTGTCTTGTTTGTGAAGATATTTATCCCCAATAAATATTGCACAAGCAAGAGGGAAAGTTTTCCACTAGGTTAAATTGAAATTACTGGAAAAAAGCATGAGCACTCTGTGTTTTATTCCTAAATAGTCTTTATTTATGTCAAGTAATATAAAAATAACTGAGTGACATAATTTTGGAGAACAAAAAATCAGAGTATCTTTCTTTACATTCAATTTAGTATACTGATTCACTTAAGCATCACCTGACTCTAGGAAGAGCAGCAAGGGCAGGCCTAATATCTCAATTTCAGACTGAGGTCTGAAAGTAGAAGGCCAGAAGATGTAAAGGATCATGCATAGAATGACAGAGGCAGGCAAGAAAGAGCTGAAGAGCAGGCCATTTCTGGTTTTGGCTTCACCACTTACTAGACAGAAAACCTCGGAGGGAGCAATTTAGGTTCTCTGAGTTCCTTTCTTAATCTGCAAAATGAAATAGTACCCTCTGGCTCAGATGTCTGCTGTAATGTTCCAACAGGATGGCCTTCAGGAGTGACTGTGCCTGGCATAGCCTCCTTTGGTCAGAGCCAAGGCTAGCCTTCAGGACCACCGTGTTTTGTCTTATACTCTGTCCATCAGCAACTCAAGCTTCCTGCACGATGAGTTGGAAACCGTTGTTGCATCATAAGGTTTTTTCACTGTGTTCATTCTGACTGCTTTACTATTGAGCATTCTGCATGCCTTCTGCAGGACACTGTCAGATACTTGAGTCTCGTACACTTGAGGCTGCTAGCACCTCCATCACTGCACATGTGTGGTATCGTGAGTATGACAAGGATGTCACAGAACAGTTAAGAGCAGGGCCTTCACAGTCAAGAATCCAAATGAAAACTGGCTAGGACCATGCAGTAGCTGTATTACCTTAGAAAAATGAACCAGCCTCTCTGAGCCTCAGGCTGCTCTACTATGAAGTGGGGGAAATACTATCTACTTCAAAAGTAACTGGGAGAGATATAGGTTTTTGTATATAAATGCTTCACAATGTGTATGGCAGGTGGTAAGTGCTTTATAAATGGCAGGTACTATAGTGGGTGGGTGGTGGGAATTGATGGTAAAACTCTTAGGGGTATTAGCTGTAGAATCCTCTTAGATTTCTTTAGAAGTGAGTTATAATAATTCTAGATAGTAAAATCTATTTTGAACTCATAGATACAAAAGTCTCCTTGGATCAGCACCTTATAGGAATGAAGGGAATAGACTGTGTGTAAGAAAAATAGAGAGGGAAAGGGACAGTGGCTAATGTCATAAGCTGACCCCTCTGATGGGGGGCAGTAACTACCGGCTCCCCTTAATTACCATCTTGTTGGAAATGAGCTCAGTATCACCATGTATACTAATTTTTCAAGAGAAGGAATCTGCTACTTTTTTTAAATGTTTATAACCAATATTCCATTTTCTAACAGTGTGTAGTCACACAAAACTTTCTGGGTCTGCATCCAGCCCTGGGGGTCCAGGTGGACACCTCTTATACTCATGAGACTCTAAGGTCAAGGAGAGAACATAGCCTGGATTGCTTCCGCCTTCACCTGCTATTTCTCTCCTGCTTTACACACTCCTCTCAGCAGGCTGCAACCTCGTTGCTTATCTGGTAAAAATTATAGATGTTAAGGGATAATTGTTAGGTGGCCATAAGACGCTCCAGGAAGTTTAAGGGAACTCAAAAAGGAACCAGTTACCTATACTGTAAAATATCCTCATTTGATAAAATGAGTGGGGTGGATATTTATAAGCAGAAGGTAGTGTTGATATTTCCACCTATTCGGGACTTTTACTAACTTGTACTCTTGTTCACTTAGCATCTCAGTGAGTAAACAGGTACCAACACTGAGTAGCATGCACCCAGCCTTCCTTCACAAGTCCATCTTCCCCAACTTTCCCAGCAGGAATGCAACTCACAGGCTGTTGATAACTGTAATCACTAAGAGAGGCCTTGAGTTATCACCTCAAGTGCAACAAACACCCGAAATGCCATTACATGTCTTTATTTTAGGATATTGTTCAGCTTATGGTCATCTGATGTGGCATGAAAGAAAAAACTGGACTTTCAAGTTGGAAAAATATATAGGTGTTAAGTAACCTTCAAATAGCTCTTTTTTTGTTCTTTTTAAACTAATGGGGAAAAAAATTCCAGCAGCATGTTTAGTCCCAGAGAAAAGAAACACAAAATTGAAATGACATGAGCTGACATGCCGGGTGTAAGAATGATGTGATATATGAAAATAATAGAGACAGTAACACGTAAAAAAAGTAGACTCAGCCCTTTGAAATACAACTTGAAAAGACACCCATTCAGCCTTTCACTGTGGAAGGTTTGTTGTGCTTTTACTGGTGTGTAGGGTGGTGGGGGTCATGTTTCTGTTGTTTTAAGTAGGTGAATCTGATCAATATGAGAACTGTAGCCATTGGAGCTGAAAGGAACTTCAGAAGATAACGGAAGCCAGAGGTTTTTAAATTGTGCTCTGTGGAACCCATTCCCAGCCCTTTCCAGTAGAGGGTGTGGTCTATGTTAGCGATGCTACCCCTTAGAGAACAAGTCAAGCCCCTGGATGTACAGACAAGCTTTGTTTGATTAAAGCGTGCAGCTGCTAAGAAGTGTAGTTATATTGGTTGTAATTCAGTCGAAATAAATGAGTCTCAGAGTAGGGAGTAGCTCCACGGTGTCTCCAAGTTATTTTATGGCACAGGAAATATTAAAATGTGCGTCTGCAGCAGCCTCTAGTCTTGGGCTCATTCATCTACCCCAGTGGTTGGCAAACTCATTAGTCAAGAGAGCCAAATATCAACAGTACAAGATTGAAATTTCTTTTTTTAAATATATTTTATTGATTTTTTATAGAGAGAAAGGGAGAAGGATAGAGAGTTAAAAACATCGATGAGTGATCAGCCGCCTCCTGCACGCCCCCTACTGGGGATGTGCCCGCAACCAAGGTACATGCCCTTGACCAGAATCGAACCTGGGGCCTTTCAGTCTGAAGGCCGACTGAGCCAAACCGGTTTCGGCTGAAATTTCTTTTGAGAGCCAAATTTTTTAAACTTAAACTTCTTCTAACGTCACTTCAAAATAGACTCGCCTAGGTTGTGATATTTTGTGGAAGAGCCACACTCAAGGGGCCAAAGAGCCGCAGTTTGCCGACCACGGATCTACCCTATAACTGCCTTCCTAAATTAAGCTGCTTCTTATCCTTTCTTCTAAGCCCCTTCTTGTTGGTAAGCCAAGCACACCAGTCAGCCAGAAAAATCTCTTGAGAGTTGTGTATTTCAAGGGCTCAGCTAAAGCTGTTACATTTGTCTGATAGATTTTTATAGAAGGATGTTTATATGAAATGCCTCCCCATTCTTCATAAAGAGGTTCTCATAAACTCTGTGAAAAAAATCGCAGTCTATGTCAGGGTGCAGATAGTAAAAATTTAAAAGTGGAATTTGAATCTCCTAAAATATGCTAACGAGATTCTCAGGTTCCCTCCATATTGAGGCAGACCGTTTTTCCCCACCTGGATCAGTGCATCCTCTGCCCTCGATTGGCTGAGGGGACTGTGAACCGTGTCCACAGCTCAGCATCCGGCTTCCGAGTCCCTTCGTTTGGAACTGAGCTGCCAGAGCTTTTGTCTAATGAACCCTGCAGGTGAACTCACTGACGACGGGTTGGATCAGCGTTTCCTGTCATCGGGGCTTTGAAACCCAGTCTCGGGAAATATTCATACTGAAATGATTTGTTACAAATTCACAGTCTGATCAATGAAAATGACAGAGGAACAGACAGACAAGGCAACATTTTCTTCCTTATTTTAATCTTTAAACAGCAGAGAGAGTTTAGAATAAACTTCCCTTCCTTCTTCTTCTGACTCTGAACCTGTCTGTGCTCTGTCATTGCCTTGACCTTGTCATTTCTGTGGTTGTGCTTGTATTTCTTCCCAGCAGACTTGGCAGTACGTGTCTTTTCCTTTCTGCTCAGCGCACTCTGATCCCCGCCTCGGGAAGGTGTCTCTTATTTTGACATTACATATATAAGGCTTGACAGAAACACAGTTTTTAGAGACCTGCTTTTTTTTTAATGCTTCCTTCCCTGTCTCCAAAACAACTCTCTAATTCTGTCATTTCCATTTTCAATCATTAATTTTTCACATGGTCTACCCCCACTTCCTTCCTATCTTGTGATCTAGAAAAAAAAACACATGCATACAGAAGTGATCATTCAGTACAATTATTATTTATTCCTCATCATGGTATTCTTTGTGCCAAATGATCTCATTCTTGAACTATATGAATAAGTGACTTATTAAGGAATGGTGAGACAATGGACCATCTCGGCTTTGTGCTGGATGTTCTGAATAGAAAAAAACACTCATTCATCAGTTGTTCTAACAAAATTATCTCATTTGTATAATTGGTGAGTGATTAATGAATTCTTATTGTAGAAAAACACTGAGTTTGGAAATAGTTTTCTTCCAGTCAAGGTTGTCCAGTAATCACTTCCTTGCATTTCTAGCTTCTATCATTAAATTTTAAATGTGCCCCCACCCTGAAATTGTTGCACTAAGTTTTTGTGAACTGTGGACATAGTTTCTGGGGGCAGGAAAAGAGTGATGGTGCATCCACTGATATATATTTTAATCCAATCATTTAGTACAGGATAAGACACATTGAAGCTCACAATCAGGCTGAGCTAGTTTAAATTTTTAAACTAAAGATGTAAAACCTTGAAAACTGCACTTTTTACGAGAGGAATCCATTTGTTTTGCACTGTGTAAATGAGCAATCTTAGCCGTCCATACAAACTCCAGGGAATGGGATTTAAAATCATACCCCTGTGGGCTTATGAACCACCGTAGCCATCCAAGACCTGCTCCATGGGTCCCGATGCCCCTTGGCTTAGTACCAGCCCAGAGGTGGCAGGAACTTGATGCTTCGCACTGTCTCCCAAGTAAAATGCAAACGCCTCAGTTAGGTGTCCAGAGCATGCATGATGCAGCCCCTGGTGCTCTGTCATCTTCACCCACTGCCACCTTGACTCCATGCCCCTTTCATACTAAACACTCAGGAGCACCCCAAGTGTGCGGTGCTATTTCTCCCATTTGCCATTTCCCTAAGCATGTGCATGCATATATCATAGAACACCCAACTTTGATGCATCTCCTAGAAGCAGAGGGTGTAGGCTGGAGGAAGGGAAGCCTCCTCATAGTTCCAAGCAAGGCAGAATGCTAAGAGAGGAGAGAGGGAAAGACCAAGTCCCCCTGGGCCCTATAGATGGCAATGTGGGGGGAAAGGAGAAGGGAAAAGACAAGAACAAAGTCTATTCCTGCAGAGAGAGCAAATGGAAAAAAAAAATCGGAGAATCTATTGCTTATAGAAATTTGATATGTAAGCAGTGTTGCTAAGTGTCTTCTGGGGGTTGGTTGTGGGGGAAGGAGAATGGTTTCATTTAGTATGTTTGTAATTTCTGTTGTTCTGAAAAAAATGGGCTTGATTCTACTTGTTGCCAAGGTCCTTCTTCCACGTGATAAACGGGGGAGAGCGGCAGAGCGTGCAGTCAGCTCAGGGTGCATAGCTTTCAGTGTTTGGAGACCACTAGTTGGGATCATATGCTTAAAAACTATGCAGACAAAGTAAATTGTCTTTTATTTTTCTCTGTTAAAATCACTTCAAGGGAAAGGCAGACAGGATACTATTTTGAAAAAAATTACATTATTTCAATGGAAATAATTTAAACTTCTAGATCACTCATTTATTTTACAAAAAATTTTTTGACCATCTACTTCTTACTAGGCGCTTGCCAGGTGCTGGGACACAGAGATGCATAAACATAGCCGTGGCCTTCAGAAGCCCATAGCCCAGTGCAGGCCTTCCCTCGGTGGACACTTAGGTGCCAGCGCTGCAACCACGCTGGAGCCCGGGACTCCCAGGGATCACTTGGGATTCTGCCATGTACATAGTTCCCCAGCCACGGTCCTGGGAGAGCTCCAGTCTTCTTAGTGGTCAGTGCATTCCCTGGATAGGATTTGGGCTTTGGGGACAAGGACTAAAGAATTTTCAGAGCTTGGCTACTCAGAGAGCTTCCTGGGCCAGCAGCATGTGCATCATCTGGAGATGGTTAGAGATTCCTGCTCTGAGCCTCCAACGGCCTCAGAGTTCCTGAGGGTAGGCCTGGGAATCTATTTAACAAGTCTTCCAAGGGATTCCCATGCACTGGTTTCAGAAGTACTGTTTTAAGATTATTCAAATTTCTGGTATCAAGAAAGGATCCATGATTATTTTGGTGAAGACATAGCACCTTTATTTCCTAGCATTTTACTTGAATGTCCCTAAGCTTGCAAATACTTCCTCCCAGCCTCATTCATTAAAGTGAACCTACTCAGTAATCAATCCTGTAACCCAGGTTGTTACAAAAAGGAAGCCAAAATGATGGAGTCCAAGAGGTTAAGCTTGTTAACCTTCAAAAAAACATATCCATGTGTGTATCTCTGTGTGTGAATAAGACAGAGAGGGAAGGAGGGAGGGAGGGAGGAAAGGAGGGAAGGAGGGAGGGAGGGAAGGAGGGAGAGCTGAATTCAACTATAAACACAAACATCTAAAAGAAAACCCATGAGAAAGGACAGTGGCCCAGTCTCCTTGGATAAATGTCCATCTGCCAGGCTGCTGGGACATTGCACTGCACTGAGAGTGCAGGACCAGGTGACAGAGAGCTTTCCAAAGTAAACAGTAAAAGGCCCGTATTGCATTGGGTTGCTTCATGTTTCGAGTCTTCCCATCTGAGGGGCTTCTCATGATAAGTCAAATCCTTACTTTGTGCCTTGGATTACCTCTGTGCTCATTTAAAAATCCCATTTCTGAAATACAACCAGAAAGTCCTTCCTTTGCTGAGCAACTTTCTGCTATGGGAATGGATTGCTGGGCTCTGAAAATGTCACTCCCACAGGGGCTGACCTTTCTTTCAGCCGAAGTCCCTGCTGAACTATTGGTAAAGCTGGTTTATCCCAAGTTGGCAGATCTCCAGTTCCCTTGCATGGCCATCTAGAAAAGTAGCCTAAGAATTGATATTCTGCCACCATTTTAGACCTTCACCAGACACCACTCTACCCCTCCAAGCTCCTCATGATCTCTGCATCCTCTCAAAAGCAATGCCCTAGCGTTCCTCTGTGAGCCTTTCCTGTTAGTACCAGAGGATTGATACTCTCCCTGGGGTCCCTTCATACTGGTTAGTATGCTCTGAGTGTGAGTATGCAAAACCCTCCTCAGAAACTTTGAGCGAAGTAAAAATGATCACCCTTGCTATCAAGGGTGATACTCTCACTTTTGCAGTCATAAGCACAATTCTAATTTTTTGCACAGTTGCAGTCAGTATGCATTTAATTTCATATCTGCTTTTTTATGTAACATTATGCCAGACTCATTGTCCACATTGTTATTTAGTTTGGATAAATGTCAGTTTAATGGTTGCCTTAGGTTGAATCAGGATGAACCTTAGGCATGCTCTTCCCACCACTCTGCCTGGCTCGTGTAGTGAGCAACCAAATCTTTCCCTTCTTCTTTCAGGATATGAGTTATCAAATGAAAAAGGGAAGAAAGGGGTTTCAAGAAAATCATGTACATTAGACATGTACAGATTGACCATGAATTATGCATAGTGTTTGTGGAAATTTGCACCGTGTCATCTTTTCATATCCTCGCTGCACCTTTAAGTATCACTGGAGATGCCACCATGCATATTACATTGCTCTCATAAAGCCTCAGTTATAAATTACATCCTACATGACAGTTACACAGGATTCTGCTTCTTGAGCTGACCACAGCCAAATCACAAGCATGGATTTGCATAAATTTGGTTTGCATGAATATTTAAGTTTGCTGAGAAGGGAAATTGACTAAATATTGTTAAGGTCACACATAACTTGGGTTATAATTTACTTTGGTAGCATATGCATTTAGAAAACAGATGTCTGGAACCACTAGGGTATTCCTGTGCCAAAAATATATATAGATATTGAAAGACCCATATTAAAGTCTAAGCAACTTATATGAAGGGGGTGCCATTAATAGGGTTATAGAAATAAGCCCTATGATTTCTTCAACATTGAAAGATAGTGACAGAAATAATTGTGAATGTGTTATAGAATAAATAGTCTTTTGGTACGCATTTTAGATTTTTAATTTTTTTCTGGTGTTCCAAAATATAAAACTCAAGTTCCTGGCTCTGCCAATGACTTTCTGTTTGACCTTGAACAAATCTCTAAGCCTTGACTTCCCTATCAGCAAAAGGATAATATTTTCCATAATTCTATCTCACAAGAATTCTGGAAGAACTGCATAAAAAAAAAACACACTAAAAACATAATCCTCTGAGCCACTCAAGAGGATTACTTCCTGTGAGTAAGTCCAAGACAGTATCATCTGTAAGGAAGCTGCTCACTAATGCCCTGGGGTTATGAATCAACATCTCGTGTTAAAGGGCAATTTAAAAATAAAATCTCCTATAAAAAACATCCATAATCATTACTTTTAGACCAGTAACACTGGGGAGGGAGGCAAAAATGTAACTTAACTGCATGAGTTTATGGGTGATAGAATTACATTGCATTTCTTTTTGAGTGTGTGTGTGTTTTTTTAATTTTCTCTCTATTGGTAATGAGAAGAAAAGTAGATACATTTTCATATTTATACTAGAGGCCTGGTGCATGAAAATTCATGCACTGGAGGGAGGGTCCCTCAGCCCAGCCAGCCCCCTCTCACAGTCCAGGAGCCCTTAGGGGTGGGAGGCAACCCAGAGATCAGAGGAAGGTGATGCCCCATCACACCTCTGCTGCTGCCACTGCTGGCAGCACAAGTCTCAGCCATCCCTAGTTACTTGAGCCTTGGGAAGCCCTGGGTAGCTGGGCAGCTGCCATCTGAAGCTTGCCTGCACCTTGGGCCAGCCCTGAGTGGCTGGGTAGGCACCATCTAAGGCTTGACTGCACCTTAGGCTGGCCCTGGGCAGCTAGGGGACTGTGGGGACTGGGAGATTCTGGAGGCAGGTGTACAGGGCAGCCAGGCCTGCCTGAGGGTGGGCCCAGCTTTGCTGTGCACCTGCTGCCTTGGTAGGGCTGAGGGGACTGTGTGCCGCCATCTTGCACCTGTGGGCACCACCATCTTTGAGGGTGGGGCAGTCAGTTAGCATATTCCCTCCTTATTGGCTGTGGTTGCCATCATCTTTGCAATGGTGTGAGGGTCAATTAGCATATTCCCTCTTTGTTGGATAGGATTTTTCAACTCTCTTGAAAAGATCACTTTATAAATAGGTAGTTCCAAAGACATAACCTTGATATTTTTATCATGGCAGATTCTAATTTTTAATGACCACATTGTTTTCTCCTGGAATAGCCAAACTTGCACTGAGGCTTCTAATCTTTATTGTATAGCCAAGGAATCACATATTCCAAGTAGAAACAACATAGCTGTTCCCAAGATGAACTGAACACCTGAGCCTTCTTTAAAACAAGTTAAAATTATGTGGAATTCACAATCAGAAAAGTCATCTAATATCTCTCAAAACAGAGAATCCAAATAGCCTCAGCAAGGTGCCAAAGCAAAGAAGAATGCCCTCCTACAGAGTAAGTTGACACTTTGAACTACTCTAATTTGAAGGAAATTAGGCCCTTTATCAATAAGTTGTCTCCAGAGCAATTACTTCAGGGTATCCTGGTGCAAAAGATTAGAAACCATAAATGGGTTTGTATTATTCTTCCTTATTTAGAAATCTGTTTCTGACATCACAAGAGAGGCTCTCAGTCAGCAACCTCGGGATTTCCAGCCTATCAGAAAGAAAAAACAATTCAAAAACAAACAAATAAAAAACATATAGAAATTTTAAACATATGGTGAGGCCAGATTTGGGGACAGAGGAAATGAGGGTGCAGAGAAATTTAGGTAAATCAGCTCATGCAGAGGTCATTTTAAACACATGCATAGCAACATGGATGGAAGGGTGGAGCAAACTGTATACCATGACTGTCCAATACAGTTACCTTATGGGCAGTAGTGGGGGCGGGGTAGAATAAGGGGAATTAACATTGTTGAGCACCTAAAATGTGCCCGACAACAACCCGAGAGGTATTATTATGATGCCAGTTTTTCAAACTGAGAGGGAAAAACAAGACTCAGAAGGGTCGAGAAACCTGAAAAGAATCTCATAATTAGTAAAGCAGCAAAAATGAAATTGAAATTAAACTGCCTCCAAAGCCCATACACTTCCTTCCGACTGACTTCCCACAAGCTGTCGGGGAAATTAAACTCCACTGCAACTGCACTGTGTCTAATTTAAAGATTCAGTTATTAGTTGCTGTATATTGCCTCGTTCCCATAGGAATTTCCAAAAAGAGCCTTCTTTAAAAAAATTTTAAAAAAATTGTCACAGATAGCAAAGAGAAGGGTGAGGCTGAGCGAGAGTCAACGCCAAGGCCCTGCTGGTCACTGCTGTAGAATGGCCAGTGCCTTCCAAGTGCTGAAGAATGGGGCTGGGCAGGTTCTCTTGAAGCACAAGAAATAAATAAAAATGAAGAATGCAGTGTCCTATTTCCTAGTTTGCACACAACTATGTCTATATTTTACTCATAATTGTCCTAAAGATAAATTGTACTGGAAAAATGGCTCATTGCATTTGGGTTTTCCCTCCTCTTCTCAGCACCTAGTCTCCTAATATTTATGGCAGATTTTTTTTTAAATATAAATTTATTCCTGATCTTGTGCTTATGCAATTTAATGAGTAAGTCTATCAAAGGCAGGTGCAAAAAAGAAAAAAAAAACGAAGTATATTAGAAGTATATTTGGAACTTAAGAAGCAGCAAAATTTCCCAGTAGCCAGGTGAGATCACCTCTCATATATGTTCTGGGATTTATAAAATTAACATAGCTGAGAATTTTTTTAATGAAATTTTTTAACTACAGTAGATGGAGGAAGTTGCCTAAGCAAAATGTTTCACTTGGGGGCATATATTGAGTGCCTTGCCCACTTCTAGCTTCATTAGTGACCAAACATTTGCTTCCTTACTGGATTCATGCTGGTGGTCTCCTTTCCAGCCCTTCACTCCCCTTATGATTTACTGCACTCTGGCCTTCGAGGCCCTTCCATAAAAAGGCTCTTCGCTCCTTCTCTCTGGGTGGAATGGATTTCCTAATGTTACCATTTCCGTCCTGAGCCAAGGCGAGTAGCTCCCAGTCTCCCCATCACGGAAGAGGGGTCATTAAGGGACACTTCTCACAGCACTGTGCACATAAATTAGACAGCCTTTTTCTCAAACAAATTGAAGGGAAATCTTTTAATGTTAAATAGATCAATAATTTTTTAAACAATGCAAACCTTCTTGATAACAACTGCATACAAATCGATGGAAGAGTAGCAGCCGCAGAATCTTTAAATAAAAAGAACTTTACAGTTTACTGAAGCACTCTGTTTCATCAAAATTTCATCATCATCACAAAGTATTGAACACCCACCATGGACCACGTGGCATATACATTGTTCCTGCTCTTCAAAAGTACGTGTTCTCTATATATTTATGAAATCGATGCCTAAACAAAGTGGCTTTTCAAAGGCAATAGTTTATTTCTCTCTCACTTCAAAGAAGTCGTGGAGTTAACACCATTTAGAGCTGGTACAGGAGCTCTCCAAAATGGTCAGGGAGGCAGGCTTCCTCCAGCTCTCTGCTCTGCTATACTTTGGAAGAGGCCCTTCTCTTTATATTCCAAAGTGGCTGTTGACTCTCCATCCACCATCTCTGCATTCCACGTAGCAGGAAAGGAGAAAGGTGGAGAGAGGATAGCAAGGGAACAGCTACTCCTCCCTTTTATAAATGTCCCTCTTCCTTTTCTTTTATCCATCTCTTCTTTTATTTATCTTTTTAATCTTTATTGTTGATAATATTATATATGTCCCCCATTTTTCCTCATTGACCTCCACCCCTCCTTTTAAGGATACTTCCCAGAAGCCCCATAGATGTTGTTTTTGTTTGTTTTGCTTGTATTTAATTTCCCAGAACTTAGTCATATGATCATCAGTTGGCTACTAAAAAAGGGTAGCTCCTAGGAAATATAGATGAATTTATTCTGCATGGTAATATGTTCACTTAAAAAGCATGCTATTAAGGGAAAAATATATTGGGGTAGAAAACTAGATATCTCAGGAATAAATGGTTACTCTAAATATTTTTAAAAAAATAAATTACATCACAAAATAATAGCAAAAGAAAATAAGCATATATCACACATTTTTTGGATTTTTCTTAACAATTCTATCTTTTAAAATCACAAGCTCAATATTGTTTAATGAAGGTATGTGGTGGGGGGCAGGGAGAACAGGAAGAATTGTTTTTAGGAAATACGCAAAATATCTATAGTGATTACCTTTAGCATTTAGCTATTCAAAAGGGAATAGACGCACTTGCACATATTATAAAATAAAAAGAGGTCAACTGCACTTGTATCTCAGGATAATAACTTCAGTGCAGCCCGATACCCTCTGCCATTGGGGGCATCACACATGGGCCTCCAACATACATTTTGCTCCAAGCCCTTTCTCATGGTTCCCTGTTTCAGAATGCTCACCAATTTCCTCCCAGCCTTGCCTCACCCATCACTCACTTGTCAGAAGTTCTTTAAATCTCCCTGCACTAATATTTCACTTGCTTTGACCCTGAGGGACATACAATCTCAATGAGTGCCATGTGTTATCATCTAACTTTTTTCAAAAAAAAAAAAACTTTTATTGATTTTTTAGAGAGAAAGGAGGGGAGAGGGAGAAAGAGAGAGAAACATCGGTGTGAGAGGGAAACATCGATCAGCTGCCTCCTGCATGCCCTCCTCTAGAGATCCAGCCCACAACCTGGGCATCTGCCCTGACTGAGAATCGAACTGGGAACCTTTAGGTGCATGGGATGTCACTGAACCAACTGAGCTGAGATCCTAATCTTACTTTTGTTTACTATACATTTTACTGTATATTTTCAACTAGATTTCCAGTGTCTCGACAGCTAAGTGCGTTCTTTATTGTGCATTAGCCCCCATAGTGCTCCTGGGTGTGGTGTATGTAACAGGCCCTCAGTAGAAGCTATTACCACAAATACTAAATGTAAGAAGATAGAAAGGAGGGGTTATGTTTAAAAGACTGTCCTAATTGTTTAGCCAGTTAGACTATAAGCTATGCCGAGAGCCCCAACACCACAGGGCAGTGGAAGGAAGCAAACGCCGATCGGAACATAAAGAAGCTGGGCAGAGCAATGTGGGTGTCACTGACAGAGAAAGTCCAGGTGGCCATAGGACCTCGGGCAGTGCTCTGTGCTCCAGCCAGTTTCACAATCGCAAGGAATCAGCTCCCTTATAGCAGCAAAGGCTGAAGGTTCTGGAAAGGAGGTTCACCAGTGGTAGGTAAGGTGTCAGGGTCACAGCCAAGATGAGGACAGGGTCCCAGCGCCCCTGAAGGTAAAAACTAGCTGCACAGACTGGGCCCTTGCAGGGAAGAAACCACATATTATTCAACTTATTCTTCTTTATGTTCCCAGCACGTAGCGCTCCCCTGCTCCCAGCAAGTTTTTAATACGTGCTTGTCCCTCTCCTTGCCTTGTCCATGACTGCAAGACTAATCTGACTCCTCCTGCTGGGGGAATAAAGCTACCAATTCCTCCTGCCTTTGAGGACTGGGAGGGTCTTCTCACATGTACTGCATGAGGGAGATAGCATGTCAGGGAAACAAGGCCACTCAGGTTTTTTGCTTGAGCTTGATAACAAAGGTAATACTCCCTGCTGTGTATGGCAGTGCAGCATTAACACAGGCAATTTTGTGTGCAATTCTACAAAATCTATGATAATAAAAATGTAATATGCTAATTAGACTGGACAACCTTTCGGAAGAATCCCCTTGCACAAATTTCATGCATCAGGCCTCTTGTGTGTTAAAGAAAAGTAGAGACTTCATGGGCTCTACATTTAAAAAAAAAAAATAGCAATTGCTTGATTTTCTATTTTTTTTTAAAGGGGAGTTTTTGAAGAAGGAAATATTTTCCCATATCACAGAATACTACATATAACTTTAAAATCATGCTGACAAGAGTTATACTGACATGAAAAATAAATGCTTACAACATAGTAAGCTAAACACAAAAGGCAAGACAAAAATTTGGAAAGATCCACCTGTGTCAAAATGTGCTTAGCAAGAAAAAAAAAAGACTCTAAGGAAACATTCTAAACTATTAACAGTAATTGCCTCTGGATGCTGGAATACTAAGTGACTTCTAAACTATTTTTTTGTTCTTTTTAATTCTGTATTTTGATATTTATTAATTCTCCCAAAAAATAAGTTTTAAAAATAAAATACCACAAAATGGACTAAAAGTAAAAAAATAATGAGAAAGCCCTAAACAAGACTAGACTAGAAATAATGCTGTTCCAAGCATCAGCTACAAATAGAGCCATGTGTTTTATCTAAACAGAAGAGACACAATGAATTAAAAACTGGGGAAGCTAGCCCAGGATTGGCTTCTGTTGGTGTGGCCGTTAATTAAATCCATGAAGGCCTTGCCTGGCCTGTGCGGCTCAGTGGTTGCATGTCAACCTATGAACCAGGAGATCACTGTTTGGGTTGCAGGCTCCATCCCCAGTATGGTTGTGCAGAAGGCAGCCGATCAATGGTTCTCTCTCATCATTGATGTTTCTCTCTCTCCCTCCATCTCCCTCTTTCCTCTCTGAAATCAACAAAAAGATATATGTTTTTAAAATAAACACATGAAGGCCTCTTCCTATGAATGTAGACATACTGCTGATTGCATGTGTTTAAAATCAACATTAGCAAAAATTCTCTGAGAAACTTAGTTGCCACTTTATATAAGTGCATTGAAGGTTCCTTTTCACAGTGAGCATTCATTAATAGTTTTAGCGACTTCAGATTAATAAACAAGTCCTATGCTTCCACAGAGAAAACATCTGAGGCAGGCAGGCAGGCGTTCCTTCCACTTTCCTGGTACCTGGTTTTCTCCTCGGTGGTAGGATGGAGTGGGGAGAAGTGAGGAATACAGCCTGCACCTCCCCAGCCTTAGCAGTGATGGCATCATTTATAATTTCCCGGGATTGAATGGGGAGCCCCTGTGGGAGGAAATTTTGCTGAGCTCTCATTCTCTCCTTAGCGCCACTCACCTAATTGTATTTCTCCCATGCTGTGCTCCTATTTATCTGCTCATTCATCTTCTCTCCTGAGATGAGGACTCTGTCAGTGCCCATTTCCAAATTCTAATTTTCCCCTCGTAATTTCTCACCTCGCGGAGACCAGTGTCTGCCAGGGGAGAGGGAAGCTGATGCTTCAGATAAAAAACAAATAGAAGCTAAAGTCCTACAGGAAGAAGACAGTTCCTAGGTAAGGATTGCATCAGGATTCTGTCTGCCACTTCCTTTGTGAGGTGGCCTCATTTATAACTTTAGGAAGTGTCTGTGCCTCGAGTGCAAACACTAATGGGAGGTTGTGGACTAAACCCCCAGCCCCCTTGCTCTGGAATATAAATCCATGAAATGTATGTTATAATTGTGGAAAGTCAAACACATTCTTATTTATTCCTGGAATAGTAATGTTTTTAATTAAGACCAAGCATCCAGTTAATAGCAGTGTTCTAAATAATAGATCTAATGATCCCTCTTCTTGCTGTTCACTTTTCTCTTTTCAAAATAACTTCTTGTTTAAGACACCTAATATGTGGTTATTGTAAGGAAAAGAGAGGAAACTGCAGAAAGGGGGAAATGCTGTTTTACTTCACATGAGTACTCTCTTTATGTTGTTTCTGCTTTATTTTGGCAAGTCAAGCTATTGTAAGAGAATAAACCTTTCAAACAAGCCTGGGTTTTGCTGCCACTTTCTAGCTGTGATTATGGACAAGATTCTTAACCTCCCTAAAACTCTTTCTTTGGCTGAAAAATGAGGGTAGTCATACCTGCCTTGCACTGTTGATGTGAGAATTAGAAATAACGTTTCCTCCACACATTGTAGATGATCAATAAATGACAACTATAATAATAATATTAGCCCTGACTGGAGTGGCTCAGTGATTCGAACGTTCCCAAAGGCTGTGGGTTTAATTCCTGGTTAAGGGCATATACCTCAGTTGCAGGTTCATCTCCCAGCCCTGGTTGGGGCGCATGTAAGAGGCAACCAATCGATCTCTCTCTCTCTCTCTCTCTCTCTCTCTCTCTCTCTCTCTCTCTCTCTCTCTCTCTCTCTCCTCCCTCAATTCCTACTTTCTCTATAAGTCAATGGAAAAGATATCCTCAGGTGAGGATTAAAAAAAAGTTTAAGTTTAAACATTTTAAAAGCATTCTTTAAATGCTTAGATATTTCAATCCTGCTTCTGATAGATGACTATGCCTAGTCTGTGGAACTGAGCAAAGCCACAGCTGGATTCTCTGATTGTACACTGTCTCAGTGCCTCAGGCAGGGATTTGCCGTGCCTGTCCTGCCCGTTAGGTTGTGAGAGCCTCCATTCATTTGACATTCACCCAAGGAGGAGTTTATGTCTCATGTACTGTGAAACCCCACGCAGCCTGCAACCACTCAGTGCATATCCACTGCTACTGACTGGCCCACGGCGTTAAACGCACATGTCACATCTTGCTCATTGGTTCTTCTCTCTCTGTCAGTGCACAAATCCATAGATATCTCAGCTCGATTTTACCCCAGTTAGAGGTGGCCCCTTGATGTTCAGGAGAGCCCCCACCTGCACAAGCTGCCTCTGCTAATCGGAGGCCTTTCTGGCACTGCCGCTGTGAGCTGTGTGTGCTTTGTCCCAACCCCTGGGTTTCTGATTTTATTGCCCTGGAGTTGGGGCCAGCTCTAGCTCACCTTACCGGGAGCTTCTGGCTTTTCATTCGTCATTGAAATCCTGTTACTGACGCTACTCAGAGTTAGGAGGAGTCTGTGTGTGCTGGGAAAATTGGTGTTTTTTATCTTTTCTCGAATTCTTCTTGTTCTCATCGTCACTTCTATTCCAGAATAACTTCTCACCTAACTTCTTCATCTCTGGCCTTTTCTCCCTTCAGACTCCGTATGTGACCTGTAAACAAGGAAGCTCAGTGAGGAGACAGGGCTGTCGTGCACCCGTTTGCATTTCCTGAGCCCCTGCCCTGTGCCTGCACTGTTCTGGCCACTCCATTGAATCTTCATAGCAATCTTAGCAGGCAGGTGGGAACATTATCTACCCTTGAGGAAACTGAGGCTCGCTCACTCACGCTGTAATATACACCAGCAAGAGCCTGGGTTCGAGTTCAGATCAATCAGATTTCAAAACACGCTTTGTGCTCACCCTGGGTCACAAAATCAGAGGTTGGGAGAAGAGAGGAGACCACAGAAAAGAGCACAGTTGGGTATAAGGCAGTAGGCAGGGGTAAGGTCTGTAGCAAACTAGAGAATTTAGAATATTTCAAATAGAATATTAAAATGCAAAACTCTTCAACACTGCAGGCCAACAAGATACATCTAGGTTAGACACTGAATTTAGCTTGCAAGCCACCAACGTTTGAGCTTTTTCTTCTTCTTTTCCAACTTTGAAAAAATACCACAACCATACAGTTTCACTCTGCAGCCACCTGGAAGAAACAGTCTATATTATGTGACTTTGGAATAACAGACTGATGAGCAGAAGCAAATGAAGGGGTCCTGATCTGTATGTTTAACAGACCTTCCAACAGGGCTGCACAGTGTGTGACGGACAGGTGCTGCGCTGAGTGAACACCGCAGGGCTCCTAAGGAAAGGCTTCCCCTGCAGGGTGCATCCTGTTAAACATCCACTCTGGCGTGTGTCTGCACTGTGCTGACCCCTGGAGGCATTCAACATGCAGACCCCTCCTTAGCTAGTACCATGCTAAGAAATTTACAGACATTATTTCTTTAATAAGGTTATCTTAACCTTGAGAGGTCACTACCATTAACCTCAGTTAAAAGATGAGGACATGGAGACTTATATTGAGAAAGTTGCTCAAGGACACAAGAGAGTAAGCGACAGTAAGAGGACTTTACCTATAATTAAAAGTCTGTGCTCTTAATGACTGTGCCCCTCTCACAGTGGGGGTACCAGCTTGAGATTCTGAGTCATCCTCAAGAAGTCTATCCCAGCTCTGGTGTCCTAGTGCGCAAGTGTTAGCCCATTGCACACTGTCCAAACCTTGTCAAGAAAGAGCAACCTGCCCTGGCCCATGTGGTACAGTGGTTAGAGTGTTGTTCCGGGCTCCAAAGGGTCTCAGGTTTACTTCATGGTCAAGGGCGTGTATATGGGTCACAGGTTAGATCCCAAGCTACAGCGGGTTGCTTATGGGAGGCAAACCATTGATGTGTCTCTGACATCTCTCTCTCTCCTCCTCTCTCTCTCTCCTTCTGCCTCCCCTCTCCTTCTCCCTCATCCTCCCTCTCTTCCACCCTCTCTAAAAAACCAATGGAAAAAAATATCTTTGGGTGAGGATTAACAACAAAGGCAATAAAGAGAAAGAGTAACCTAAGAGCTCCCATCCCCCAGCCCTTCCTGGATACTGGCAATGCCACACATGGACTGCAGTTAACTTGGTTCCATCCAACAGGATCAACAACAGGACCAGTAGCAAATGGTCTTACATTCTTCACTCAGTCGTCTCTAACGCAGATTGCAAGACAGGAGCAGCTCTGAGTGCTAGCACCACAAGCTTTCCTCATTTCAAATGTGATGCTGAGGTCAGCATCACAAGAAAATATTAAGAAATAAGTATACTGAGAGGACACAGAAGGGAGCTTAATAGATCTGAGTTTAAGAGCCGATTCTGCCACTTACTGGCACTGTGATCTTGCATTTCACTTCACCTCGGTGAGTTTCTGTTCCTGGGTGTACAGAACTGGGGCCTGCAGATTGGTATGGGGCAGTACACTGCTATGTCTTAAGTACTCAATAAGTGTTTGTCTTCTTTCCTTGAACTATAATAGAAAAGCTACTAAAAGTGCCTTAAAATGGACATAAAATGGAATCTTACAAAATTTACAAGGTTGTTTACAAACTCATTGTAGTAGTGACATGTGATATGGTCACTTTAAATAGCATAGTTTCATAAAAAATAAAATTTAAACTGAAAGGGAACTGGCATTTATTAAGCTCCCGGTACATGCCAGGCCATGTTACATCTTTCCAGACTTTTCATTTAATCCTCATAGCAGCCTGTGAGATAGGCAATTTTATTGCCATTTCCATAAATGATGACCCTAAGACTGAGAGGTTATAGAAACTGCCTGAGATCGGATTTGAACTCAAGTTCCCAGACTGCCTGAGCCCTTCTAGCAGGACCATAGAGTCTTCTGATTCTTGTTAAAAGTGTTCTCTTAGAAGGCTGGGCTGAGTATAAACCTCCCTCTGTGCGCTCATATCTGAATGCAGCAGTTAATAGTTGCTCTTGCAACAAAAACATCCAGAACACATATTACTACAACTTCTGGTGTAGTTTCTCTGCTTTCTAAAACTTGAAATAACTCTCGATGAAAACACATCAGCATTATGATCTTTTATGTGGGAAAGTAGTCTGTGCGTTTACAAATGGTTCTTACTGTACTTTGAGTGGCTAGAAGTTCACAAGCATTTCAGCCGTTATAGTTTCTTTGGGAGGACACATTCTTCTGGAAACTTCATTGAGTGCCCCACTGAAATTAAGCATCTCTTACTCTTAACATTTTGGTTGCCTAATTTTATCAGAAAGGCTTGTGAGGTCCTATTTCCTTCGGAATCTAACTAGTTGATGGAGAAAGGGAAAAGGAGATGGAGTAAAAATGGTAGAATTAAGCATTATGTTGGGGATTGTGACCGAGCCCATCAAGAGACTTTTGTCTGACTGAGGCAGCTAAGAATGCAAGCCTTGTTTCTCCTTCTCATACATAATGACAGCACGGGCCACGATGTCACATGCTTTGCATGCACTACCCGTGTCTTTCTTTTTGTAATTTTCCATGTGGCAGAAGAAACACTGCTCATAGAATTCAGATTTGCATCCAGCTTCCTGGAGAGGTAGCGAGTTTCTACATCTAAATACAATAGCAAAGAATTTGACTAATTGAACATGCATTTCTGTTCTCTTCACAGTAATTCACTGCAGGCTAATTGTTACATATTTAAATACTTTGAATAAATGAATTAAAAGCCAGTTTTTTATCTTTGTTCATCAGATTCATTAGATGATTTCATTTTAAGAAACAAGGAAGTAGATGTGATTCATTGTGCAACAAACAAGCACTTCACTCACTTATGCAATCCTGGCGTGGCTCTCTCTGTGCAGAAAGAGGGGAGGTTTCTTTCCACTGTCGGGGTGACCATGGGGCACACCGTTGAGTGCTCATGTAAACGCTGATGGTGGAGCTCACTTAATGTAAAAATACTGCTTTAAATCCAGGGCAACCTTCATGCACTATAAATAGAAAATTATGCATGGCTCTAAAACTATATTTAAGTTAAAAAAAAAAAACCAAACCCAAATCTTGTGTAGTGCTTTACTTTTGCAAGTGCTTCAGTATATATTATTTTATTTTATTTTTAATTTATTGTTGAAAGTATTACAGATGTCCTACTTTTTCCTTCATTGACTCCCTTCACCTCACATCCCCCCCACCCCGAATCTTTCACTGCACTATTGTCTGTGTCCATGGGTTATGCATTTATACATATAAGTTCTTTGGTTAATCTCTTCCCACCCCTTTCCCTCTGATATTCGTTAGTCTGTTCCATGCTTCCTTATCTCTGGATCTATTTTGTTACACTACTTTGAATGCCAATATTATTATTATTCCCATTTTACAATGAGAAAACTGAAGTTCATCCCAGCAAGTGTGGTTCAATGGTTGAGCATTGACCTTTGAATCAGGAGGTCAAGGTTCAATTTCCTTTTAGGGCACATGCCTATGTTGTGGGCTCAATCCCCAACAGGCATGTGCAGGAGATCTGCACAACCACGAGGAAAAACTGTTGCCATAAATATATATGCTACTCCATGGAATCCTCCAGCAAGTGGCTGTCAGGTTAAAAAGAACTATCACCGATGTTTCTACCCTTTTTCTCTCCCTTCCTCACTCTGAAATCAATAAAAACATATTATATATTTTTAAAAACCTGAAGTTCACCCTGCTAGCATGGCTCAGTGGTTGAGCATTGACCTATGAACTAGGACGTCATGGTTTGATTCCGGTTTGGGGCACATGCATGGGTTGCAGGCTCCATCCCCAGTGTGGGGCATGCAAGAGGCAGCCAATCAATGATTTTCTCTCATCATTGATGTTTCTATCTCTCTCTCTCCCTCTCCCTTCCCCTCTGAAATTAATAAAAGTAGATTTTTAAAAAATCCTGAAGTCCAGAGGGCATTGGTGCATTGCTCAAGGATACAGACATTATAAGTAGTAGAGCCAGACTTGGACCCTAGGTCTCCTGGTGCCAAAATGTTTTGCTCTTTCCACTATATCTACACTAAAGGACAGAATGGAGAGAGAAAGAAAAGTCAACCTGAGGGTTTTGCCCTTTGGTTGTTCTAACTCCTGTCACCACAAGCTAAACCAGGGTGTAGTATCTAGGAGGCTCAGCTGAGAGGTGAGCCAGTCCCTGCCTATTGTCTTCAAACGTGTGTGTCCCAGGGAAGAAACCACCCGTCTCCAGGGTCTGGACAGACAGGGAGAATGTGAGTGTGACATGAGGCAGGTGAGGACTAGGAAGAGTCAAAAAGGAGGAAAGCTGGAAGCCTTGGCCACACACCTGGACAGAGTGATCGCAGGATCCAGGGGCGCCATCATTGCTCTGGCCGCTGTAAACACATCTTACTCTCAAACAGCCCAGAGATGTGCGAAACATTGGGGGTGGCCCTTCTCAGGCTCCAGATACAAAGCATCTTAAAACAGTCAAATAGAAGGATCAGCCCCAGGAAGGAGCTCTCAGAGGAAGACAGTGGCGCTTGTCTGTTTGAGCGATGCAGAAAAGGTTGCCACCGTTCTTTTTAACCTGACAGCCACTTGCTGGAGGATTCCATGGAGTAGCAGATGTATTTATGGCAACAGTTTTTCCTTGTGGTTGTGCAAAGCAGTGAACCTCAGATCTAGATCCTCTTCCACCTGTTAATCTTCTTTTTGAAATACCTGATTAATAATATTGTTACTGTCCAAGAGATACGTATCCTATTCTACAGTAAGTGTGAACTACCATATTTTCTGGCTTGTAAAACAACTGGGCATATAAGACAACCTCCAACTTTTCCAGTTAAAATATAGAGTTTGGGATATACTTGCCCTATAAGATGACACCAGGCGTATAAGATGACCCCTGACTTTTGAAAAGATTTTCCCGAGTTAAAAAGTCATCTTCTATGCTGGAAAATACGGTATATAAAAAAGTTTTGGGTTTGCAGGACTTCATTTGTTTTTAATGTTAGCAACTACTCTGATTCCCCACTGCTATCCCACCAGATGAATTAGTGTGGTGGTGAGGGGCATGGGCTCAAATCCCAGACCAGTACTCAAATCCAGTCTAATTTATTAACAGTGCTTTGTGAGCCAATGGCTTCTATGCTCATCTGTAAAATGGGGGAATTACTATCAGCCTCATAGAGCTGTTGTTGGAATTATATGAATTACTGAGTGTTAAATACCATAATTATAATAAGAGAAATAAGCCAGACCCAAATGAGTAAATACTGTAGGCTTCCATATATGTGTGAAGCACCTAGAGTAATCAAATTCATAGACAGAGAAAGTAGAATGGTGGTTGTCTGGGCTGGAGGAAGGGGAACGGGTGTTAGTGTTTTATGGTGTTAGTGTTTTATGGAGTTTCAGTTTGAGAAGATGAAAAAAGCTGTAGGTAAGGATGGACAGTGCTAATGGAGGCACAGCAGTGTGAATAAAATAATGCCACTGAGCTAACTACACACTGAACAATGGCTAAAATGATATTTGCTGTTATGCCTATTTTAGCACAATAAAATAAATAAATAAAATTTGATTGATTGATTGATTGATTTCAGAGAGGAAAGGAGAAGGAGAGAGAGAGAAAAACATCAATGATGAGAGAGAACCATTGATCAACTGCCTCCTGCACACCCCCTATTAGGTTATGGGGATGGAGCCCACAATCTAGGCATGTGCCCTTGGTCAGAATCGAACCTGGGACCCTTCAGTCCACAGTCTGATGCTCTATCCACTGAGCCAAACTGGCTAGGGCTAAATAAAATTTTATTAACTTTATTGGGGTGACCTTGGTCTATAAGATTATATAACTTTCAAGTGTACAATGTTTTAACACATCATCTGTATATTACATTATGTGCTCATCACCAAAGTTTAGTCTCCTTTTGTCACCATGTATTTTACCCCTTTACGCTGTTCAACCTCTCCCATCCTCCTTCCCCTCTAGTAACCACCATACTGTTGTCTGTGTAAATTTTTTAATTTTTAAAATAAGACTTGACATACAATAAGTAATAAATAAATGGCACTTCTAATCCTGTGCCCTACCCTTTGCATACTTCTATTAGATGCCATTTCTCACACGCATTTTATTCACTATGTCTGTCACTACTCTTATACCTCAATCTCCCTGAATATAAAAGATCATCTATTATATCTATTCATCTTTCCCTGCCCTCATGATTTCTGACACATAGTAAGCACTCATTAAATTATTTGGGTGAAGACAGAAAGTTGTTAATACCCTTTCTACTTTTACATCGGAAAAATCTCTAAATACAGTAGTAGGTCCTATTTCTCTTGGGTGCTGGAAGATCATTATTTGGACTAAAATAATGAGCTCACACTACTGTATAAATTTATTCTTTTCTTGAATCCGCAATGAATGACCAAGAAATTTCTCTAAATTGGATCTCTGAGGATTGAATCATGTTGTTCTCAAGGAGTTACATCTTACTTAAAAAAATACAGGTAGAACAAAATATAGTGTAAGTTTGCTGTTGTTCTTTCAGAGGGAAATGAATGTATGTAAAGTTTATCTTACTTCAATGTAACTAGAGCCCCATCCAGTTCAATCTGTGGGCTGTCATTTCAAAGAAACAGTGGCCAGGTGGTATAACTTTGCAGAACACGGTAGATCATTAATGAAATTTCCCAACAATGTGACTGAAGAGGTCCCATAGCACTCCATATAGGAAACCTCTCTAAAGCCTCCTGTAGCTCTCTTTCCCTTTCATTAAAGTTTCCCATTCATAGGAACTGCTAAAATCAAATATTCTCCTCCTCTCTCTCCCCCTCTCTCTCTCCTTACCCACCCCTCTCCTCTCTACTTCTTCTCTTCCATCACTGCTTGTCCATGCCCAAAGCCCATGTTCCTTGGACATGACTGTTCCTTCTGTGCACAGTCCCTAGATCATAATCAGGTCCCCTGCTCTGAGTGGTACCCAGCAAGAAACAGCATGTGCTCCATCTGCCACCTGGGAATCCTGGAGAATAAAATTGAAATTCTGCACCTTATGACATGCTGAGGTGTTCCAATACCAAGCATCTCTGGGATGTGCTCATGGGGAATTACAGGCAGACTTTGGAGATATTGTAGACTGGCTCCAGGCCATCACAATAAAGCAAATGTCACAATAGGCAAGTGGTAATCCTTTAACTGGTGGAGGGTCTTATTTTTAATATTTGTGTGTGTGTCTGTGTGTGTGTGTGTGTGTGTGTGTATACACACTATCTGTCAAGTACAATAAAGCAAAGCACAATAAAAGGAGGTATGCCTGTGTTTGCCTATGATCATAACACTCTCTTTTGTTTATTTATTTTATCCACCCTCATTTCATAGGATGGTAAGTTGGTAATAAATGGTATGAACTCATTCTTTCTCTGAGTGCTTCCCAAATTTTTTCAGCTTTGTACCATCAGACCCTATTCTTCTCAGGCTACTCTATAAGGAGGCTTAGCTGCCCTGGACTTGCCTGGTCACTCAGCAGAGACCAAGGGCAGCTCATGGCTCAGCTGTGTAACCTCTTCATGGCTCATGAGTGTGGTAATGGGATACTCAGTTCTGAGTAATGGGAGATGTTTAGGAAGGTGAATTTTCAGCTCATTGGAACTCTCTGCATTTGTATAAGTGAGGGGCCTAATGGAGCTGTATGATCTAGTCTCCTCCTAAAAGTCTACATGTCTGTGATCAACACAGAAAGGTACATGCATTCAAACTCAGCCACAGCCTCCACTTTCTTCAAACTTCTTTGAAGCTTTAATTCCCTAAGATCTAAATA
Organism: Lasiurus cinereus; assembly: GCA_011751065.1. Classification (NCBI taxonomy): domain Eukaryota; kingdom Metazoa; phylum Chordata; class Mammalia; order Chiroptera; family Vespertilionidae; genus Lasiurus; species Lasiurus cinereus. The sequence continues at coordinate 30,644,215 of JAAGEH010000045.1, read as the reverse complement.
TTTTATTTACTCTCTTCTGAATCCTCTAGAATATCTTGCTTTAATTTAAGGCTTCAAGGATGACAATCAACACAGATTACTAGACTTTAGAGTTATTGCTTCAGTAGAGATTTCACATTTCTAACCAGTTCTTGGATGATGCTGGTGCTTCTGGCCTATGGACCACACTTTGTGAACCAATGGACTAAAACTTCAAGAAGCCTTTGCTTTGCTTCACTTCACTTTCTAGTGAGAATTATTGATCTTGTTTTTCAGGGCTGATTACTCCTAGATTCTTTTTTAGTATCTTTATTTCAAACAATGCCTATTTAGCCAAAAAGTATTGTTCTAGACCCTCCACCTTTATAAAATGAAGGCCATTTTCAGGACAAGAAAATTGAAGTGTAATTCTTAGATACTTTGAATTTCCCACAGGAATTTAAATGACATCAGGTCAAGGGCAAAGTTCCAACAGCACAAAGCAGCCTGGGCCCCAACCCACATACAGTAGGCCAGGCCATCCACTTGGGCCTTATCTTTTATGATCCCTGTGATTAAAACTCTTCTGAGAATTGCTTCACCAGAACTTAGCCTCTAATACAATAGATAGCTGTGCATTGAACTACAGAAATGACGTTAAGAATAAGATCTGGTCGCTTGAGAAAGGCCAACCTGGTCTCAACCTGCATAAGCAGCAGTCAGTTCCATGTCCCAGGGTATTTACACATTGCAGCATACCCTGTAAATCTGTTTCTGAGATGGAATGATGTTTCTCATGAATTTGAAACACTCTAAGAAAATAATTTAAGCTTTTCGCCTATACCTGCACCCCTTCTTAAGGCATGTTTCCCTTGAAACCTCCTTCCTACCTTTTGAGGTATTCACCTTCTCATTGGGTTCCTCTATGGTGTGTTCCCATAAACTCCTATTTTATGTGGCTATGCTAATGAACCTTATAATGCTGAGCCCAATGGACACAAACAGTTTTATTAAACATGCTATTTCCCTTACCCAACAAACTGTTAAATGATGGTTTCAAGGTTTGACTCCATCCTGCTGATGTAATTATACTGAACACCTCTTCTGAGTCTCCAGAGTAACCGAATTTGAAGGCTTTTGGTACATGTGCACAATTTTGAAAGGATTAGCAGATTAAATATCTTCTAACCTTACATCCATTCAAGTTAGGAATAGATAGGTTGCCTTCTGTGGTATCTCCACTAAACTTAATGGCAAAAAACAGTGGTCAGCTAGCCCACATTTTAATAGGTGAAGGGAGGGATTTCCTAGATGTCATGAGAAATTTCATCTCTATGGAGCTTTACTTGAGAGGGTTCACCCCTCATTTGTATGTTCACCTCTACAGAGTTCATCTTAAAGACATTCACCTCTTCAAGTCAATATTTATGATGTTTAGTCAGCCTTCTGATGCCATAATTATGTGGTGGTGGTAGTGAGTGGCAATAGCAGCAGAAATGGTGGTGGTGGAAGTGATGTTGGAGTTGGTAGAGATATAGGAGGCAGTGGTGGTGATGATGGTGGTGGTAAAGGTGGTGGTAGAATTACTGAAAGAGATGGCAAAGGGAGTGGCAGAGGTGGTAGAAATGGAGAAGGTAAAGGTGAAGGTGATAGAAGGGATAGAATTATTAGAGATGACAGAGGTGGGGATGGAGGTATAGGTGAAGAAAGCAAAGTTGGAGGTGATAGAGGTGGAGATATCATGGTGTCAGAAGTATTAGAAGTGGTGAAGGTGGTGGAGTTGGAGAAGGTGGAAATGATAGAAGTAATGGAGGTGGTAGAAATGGAGATGAAAGTGGAGTTGGTGGAAGTGGTAAAAGAAGTGGTAGAGGTGATGCTACTGGTACTGCTGCTCTGCCTTAGGTATAGTTAAAAATAAAAAAAGCAAAGCTAAGATAACTTCCTACTTTTCAGATGAAGAAACTGAAGCTCAGAGAGTAGACAGCATGGTCATTTCACACAAGAGAAACCTTACCATCCTGTTTCCTTCCTGATCTAAATACACAAAACTTGGTGAATGTTGGGTGGTCCTGAGAAATAATACCAGTACCTTAAGATTTCAGATTAAGCCTGATTTCTGCCTCATCTGGTTATGTACATCTCATACTGACTGCAAGGGTAACCCCAAGGCCTAGATTTTGTGCAGCCAGGACTTGCAGCTGAAATTGGTGAACATGTTGGGGCTTTCGTGGAGAAAATCAAATTAAGGTGGTTGTTAAATGATGGTTACATGAAAAGAAGCCAAGGTTGAGAGATTGTAAATATAGGCAAAACTATTGAATGCTTAACAAATGTTAATTGATTTTTTTTTAAAAATAAGGATTTGCTTTTCAAGTAGTTTTAGATTTACAGAAAAATACAAAGATAATACAGAGTCCCCAGATAGTCTGCCTTCAATTTCCCCTATTGTTGCATTACTATGGTACATTTGTCACAACTAATGAACCAACATTGGTTCTTTGGTACATTACTATTAACTAGACCCCATACTGTATGTGAATTGCATTAGTAATCCCCTAAATATAAAACAATATGAACTTTTTACTCTTGCAAATGGTAAACACTATCACACAAGACTGTTTGAAGTTCCTTGAAAATGGGATCTATTTTTATATCTTTTTTCTATTTTTTCTAGCACCTGTATATATAATAAACATATATGTGCTGATTAAATGACTGTAATATCTATTGATATCTATTGATGCCATTTTAGTACACAACATTGCACCAGCCTCACTCAGTCCAGGGACACAGTGATAGCTTTACACACCTGGAGCATAACTGAGTAACTAGGGAAACTGGTGCAGTCATGGAAACTGTCAAGTGTATTCCACTTACTTTTATTCTCAGAAAGCCCCATCCAGCACACATCTCAGTGGAGAACACAGCACTCAGAGCCACAAAGCAAGGATTAGGCCTGCCAAGGCAATCTCAGAGAGAGCACAAGAGAGGAAGGCTGGTAGGTCAAGAAGCTTATACATCCCTGCTCATCCTGATCCTTCTCCTTGGTGACTAGATTTTTGGAAAAGCACATGACACCTGGTCCCTTCTCCTGTCAAGGGCACCTATACATAACTGTATTCAATCTCCTAGCAAAGGCCTCATTCCTTGATAGACAAGCTACCTTTGCAAATTGGAGATTTTCCTGAAAGTTAATAGAGCAAAATTAGGTTACAAAAAAAAAAAAAAGGAAAGGAAAGGAAAGGGTGGGTGGGGGGAGGAATAGTTAACTCCAAAGCTTAAATTAGAAAATAAAAGAAGCTCCTTTTAATTCAGTAGTAATAACTCACACTTTTTAATGCCAAGTGCTGGCATATTAACTCACTTGGTCCTTTAGGAACTCAAAGTTAGATTATCTCTTACATAGTCAAAACTTCTTTCTCTCCTTCCTACTCCACACATTCAAATGCGATGAATCCTATCTGAAATGTATTAGCATCTTTTATCCTGAAAGATGGAGAAGTACTTGGCCAATGTAGTCCAGAACCCTGAAAATAATAGGAGGAGAAAAAAATACCAACCATCAGAAACTATTTGTCCCAACCCTTTCACCTTCAGACCCTATTCTCATCACTCTTGCACACACACACACACACACAGTAGAAGGTGGGCTACCATGATAACTTTCAAATTAACTTGTACTGTGCCTGCTTTAAACTTTAATAGGGGAAGAATCAGTAGGTTAATTTTTTTTAAAGATGAATTTCCTCTAATTAAAATAATATATGCTCATGGTAGAAAATAAACAACAACATTCATACAGGTTTTTAAAAAGCAAAAAATGGCCTGTAAGTGTACCCCAAAGATAGAGTTACTACTATTTTACTTTTTGAGTCCTCCAAACTTTTTTTCTATGCCTCTAGATTTTTCTTCATTGAGGTCACACTGTATATACACTTTGGTTCTGCTTCTTTTACATAGCAGTATATATTATCATTTCTCATGTTATTACATTTCGTCTAGCACCTTGTATATATTAGAGGCACAATAAACATGTGGTGGCTACAGTAGTATATTTCATGATATAAGTTAGAACTAATGTAAATCCTCTCACCTCAGTGACTCTCTCAGCTCCCCTGCCTCCATATACACAATCCTTTTAAAAAAGGGAATTCTGATATAAGATCAAAATCATACAGGACTTTTCTGAGCTTGGATTTTTTTCTGGGTTTGATTCATAGTTAGATTGCTTCTGCTGAAATCTTGTCCTTTGCTATCCAAAATGCTTTATGATTGACATCTGGCCATTTGTAATGGGGAGGAACATAAACACAATCACTCTTTAGTTCAAGAGAGTGAACTACCAAAAAAAGAAAAAAAACTGTGTTTTTAAAAAGTGCATTAATTGAATCCAATGCTACATTAGACAATCAATATTTCAGGGATGATAGTTTCCAAACAATTAGAGTATTAGTATTGAGTCCTTTTGTGTACTCAGCAAAAACCCACATGAAATGCAAATCAATATTAGATTCATAATCATATTTTTGGATAAATAATGTATTTGCTCCATGTGGTGTCAATGAGAATAGAGCAGAGAGGATACAGACCTTGAAATCAGATGTAACCGAAATCAAATTCCAGATATGATATTCATAAATTTTACTATGCAAGTTGTTTAATCTCTGAGATGCAGAGACCTTATTCACCAAATAGGATCATAGAGCCCATCTCACTGTTCATTTGTACTGAAGATTACTTGAGACAATTTGTGTGAAATTTCTTAACAGTGCATGATAGATATCAGAAACTTCATAAATAGCAAATCTCGCTGTCCTTCCTTCTCTCTAAAATAGCCCAGTTTACCCAACAAATGTTTAGTTTAATTTCTGGTTCAGTACACACATCTTTTCCAATCTTTCATATATACATATATCCTGCCATATCTGCCTCCACAAAAAAAATGTGCTATATGTAAATGCAAATTTTACTTTATGCAAATACAGATAGGACAACTTCCAGAGTAGCAGCTATTCATAAGCCTGAATTGTATGCCAACCTGCTCAATCTGGACAGGGTTGGTGCAGACATGATGTAAAATCAAGCTGCCCAGGACATCTGCTCTGCTCATCAATTGCCAGGCTGCCTTTGCAGATATGCCAGACTGGTCTGGGAGGACATTTCTTCCCTTTTTCTGTCCCATTGGGTCCTTTTTAATACAGGGACCACCTTTCCAGACAGTGAAGTGCTCTTCTTGCATCAAGCATGTCAGAATGGCCACAACTCAAACTCTCACCTGTCAGAAAATATAGGGAACATATTGCAACCTAATGTAATGCTACTCCAGGTTGTCCATCAGTATCACTTGCAAGCTTATCAGACCTGCAGACCTCAGGGGCTCACAGAAGTTTAATATAAAGTGGGATGGCATCCAACAAATGTTCTTAAGCACTGCCACTGTACCCATCACTTTCTTGACACCAGACACATTAGCCTCCTTGCTATACCTTGGACCAGGAAGAGGAAAAATTAAGACTTCAGCATAATTAACTAGAATTATATTTTATCAATGTTTCCAACTTTCAGACTATTTTCCAACTTCAGTTAAAAATTCATTTTGAGTGCTTACCATTTAGTAATAGATAGTTCACTGGTGTTGAAAAGAGTTTTCTCAGAAGAGGGAATTATGCCTCACTCCACTGCCTCTAGTCACTTAATCAAGACAGGTTCCCCGAGCACCAACGTTAGCAGCCTTGCTGGGGCAGGGAGCGACAGCTCCTATGTGGAAGGCACCTGTGCCCATAGCAGAGATGCAGCAGCAAGTGGCCATCGTCATGTCCATGACTGGCCGTAGATTTCCTGGTAACAAGAGTCACTAGATACATGAGCAGGAAGAAGACATGTGGTCCAGGAACAGCTGACACTGCTGAAAACAATACAAGACGTATTTGGATTAAAGTCTGGGGTTGTGAATTATTTCATCAAAACTGTCTTTTCAAAAAGTTAAAGCCATAAATGGAATTGAAATTAACTTTTATTTTCTGAATAAGAATATAGTCAAACTGTATCAGTTGTGACTCTGAAATCTCTTACGTGCATTTGCCTAGCGTTCCTTCCTCAGAATAGCCTAAAGCAGAGTTTGACAATACCAAAGCGTATTCAGCATCATATTGTTTATGAGATGAAGATAGATCTTTTGGTGCTTTCTTCTTCCCAATTATAAAGCTTATACCTGCTCATGTATAAAATTCAAGCAAACACAAACAGCAAAAAAAAGCTCAAATTTATCATCCTGAAGTAATCACTTTCAACACTTTGAAGGTTATTCTCATGCATGCCTTCCTATAATCACACACACACACACACACACAATTTTCCACAAATTATGATCATACTATACTTGAGGTTTTAAACCCTACTGGTATTTCCCCTCTCCCTATGTCCTGAAGATCTATCTCAGTAACTATAAGTATGTTTTATATTTTAATAACTATGTAGAATTTTGTCTAATGAATTATCATAATGTATATAACTAAGCTCCAATTCATAGACTTTGGTTTTTTTTCTAGTTTTTCATAATTCCAAATAATATTGGGGTAAACATCCTTGTACCTGTACATCTTTGCACTTTTCTGGTTATATCATTATTATAAGAGCTAGAAACAAAATTGGTGATAGGAGACTATGTGCATTTAAAAGTTTGATTTAATCAATATACTACCCGTCCAAAGAGTCTGTGACAGTGTGCAAGTTTTTATTTCCCTATATTATAGCCAAGATAGTCTCACTGTTTTTAATCTTTGCCAATCTGACAGCTTAAAATATACATCTCAATGTTTTTCTTTATAAGTGAAGTTAAAGAAAATTGAGTTTAGGATACATGTGAATCTAACTGAATATCTCAGGACACCTCTGGTTAGCATTTGAGTTCAAAATTCCTGATGTATTAAAAGAATTTTTCATTCATTGGAAACAACACTTCTATGAACCTCTTTAGGAAACTACATGTAACAAATTTCTCTTTCAAGTAACTGATACGAATAATTTAAATACATCAGAGCATACAGCTCCAGGCATCTTGTCATTTTTAAAAGATATTTATAATCCTGAAAAAAAAGTAATTGGGGAAAAGTTATCTTTTCCAATTTTGTTCTATCATTATAAATAACGTGATTTTCAAAGCAGAATGAAAAAAGTCAATTGTCAGGAAGCCTGGACTCTGTTCTAGGTTTGCCACCAACCAACTTGGTGACCTTCTAAAACTGCCTTCAACTCTAAAGGCTTCTGTTCCTCCTTCAAAACATGGAAGGGTTAACCAGATGTTCTTTGAAGTCTTCACAGCCTCAAGTTGTGATGATGATGTGCCAAGCATTTTATTAACAGACTAGAGGCCCAGAACACAAAATTCATGCACTGAAGAGGGTCCTTCAGCCTGGCCTATGCCCTCTTGTAGTCTGGGAGCCCTCCTGCTCACTGCTCCTTACTACTGCTGTGGAGGCAGAAGAGGTTCCTGCCACTGCGGCTGTGCTTGCCAGCCATGAGCCCTGCTTCTACTGAGTGTTGCTCCCCCTGTGGGAACACAATGACCACCAGGGGGCAGCTCCTGTATTGAGCCCCCAGGTAGTCAGTGCACATCATAGTGACTGGTCGTTCTGGTTGTTCCGCCATAAAGGTTGCTTAGGCTTTTATTATATAGATACCCAACCCTGGCACTAATCCAAGTAAGCTCTCCATCTTAAAAATGGCAACAGATAATGAGCTTAAATCTTGGTCAAATATAAAAATCCATTTTTATTTTGATAACATTTAATAATCTGGATAATCAAGAGAAATACATTTTTTTACTTTTGCATGTGACTGTGTATATGCGTGTGTTTATATTTCTCTGACATTCATTGAGCATATACTATATTACAAAGTAGTGCTGGAGCTACAAAAATAAATAAGACAAAAATTTTCTTCCTCAAGTAGCTAGTCTAGTAGGAAAAGGGACAAATAAGCAAGCAGATAGTGTCTAAAATAAAATTTGAAGTTGTGCTTAAGTAATATCATTTCTTTCTCAAAATCCATACTTTTATGAGGTGGCATTTACCTTTTCCTCCATTTCATCTTAGAGATAAAAATGGTGAAAGATTTTAGCAAGCATAGAATGTCTTTTGGGCCAAAACCAGTTTGGCTCAGTGGATAGAGCGTTGACCTGCAGACTGAAGAGTCCCAGGTTCGATTCCAGTCAAGGGCACGTACCTTATTTGCTGATCAATGTTTCTAGCTCTCTATCTCCCTTCCTCTCTGTAAAAAATCAATAAAATGTATTTTAAAATAATAATAAAATGTCTTTTGGGGGAAGGAAGGAAATATTTAAGCCTCTTCCTTTAGAGTTAAATTTTGCACATTGAATGAAAAGTACTAATATTTTCTCTTATTTTAAGTGCTTATATATTATTCTAAACAACCTGGATAGCATGTACCATATTTCAAATTCAAAAATGGTTGTGTGGTCCTAATAAGTTAGAGAAGGACCAAAAGCCCACCAAGGTGGGACAGGGCTCTGTAGGTTCATGTAGGCAGGCAAAGCCCTAAGCCCATGGCACCACTAACTCCAGTTGCAGTTAATACTAATGGGTACCTTCCTGGGTTCCAACCCATGGGCAAAGGCTAACATTGCGGAACCTAGCATGGGTGACATCAGCAACCCAGTAGGGTGGCATTTGGCAGCAAGGAAGTCATTCCAGGTATAACAGAGGCCCAGCTCCAGCCTGGGATTCAGATGAACTTAAGCAGACAATTCTAAACTATCTAAAAGAATAAGATTGTAAAAGGCCATTGATAACAGAAAACAAAGATCAAAGGAGAAACTTGATTTTATGACCTAGTCCAGTGTTTCTTAAGCTTTTGCATGCATCCAAGTCACCCAAAAGGCTTGTTATAACTCAGATGACTAGATTCCCCCCCCCACACCAGAATATCTCATTCAGTAGGTTTGGGGCCAAGCACCTGCTTTTTAAACAGTGCCCCCATGATGCTGATGCTTCTGTTCCAGGCCCTGGACCACAGTTTGAGAACCATAGACCAAGAACTCACTCTAGGTTCAGCAACTAAGGCATAGGAACTTTGTTTTCCAAATGCTGGCTCTGAAAGGAAGGGAAGTACTGTGGTGCCTGTGACTTAGCAATGATTGTGCCCTGATCTGATTGAGCAGTGAGAGTGACAGGGACGTAAGGTGAGTAGTATTCACCGGGGTCTGGATAGAGTAGCAAGGTGGACAGGAGCAGGGTAACAGAAGCTGAAGATGCAGTTGGTTCAGGAACAGACACCATGGATGCGGGTTGCGGTACTCATGATTGTAGTTGTGGGGAGCAGGGAGAGGCAGGGGATTAGACAGGGACTGGCTACCTTGTCCATGAGGACTCCTTATCACCTCTCTGAACAGAGGGCTGTTGCTATGTGCAAACATGTGCCCATCCTTCACATATACTTGAAAAGTATGTCTGAATAGACAGTCTGCTCCAAAATACTAGGTTCAACCCTTTGAAATTGCCGATATTTAATAGCTTTTGACACACACACACACACACAAAATATGCTAATTTCATGAGGTTCAACTTAATACAGACCAGAATATGGACTAAAATAAATGCAAAATCCCTTATTCTTAGCTATGATCTTTATTTAAAATGAGGAACCAACTCATGGGTTTTCCATATTTAGATTTAAGCACTTTGAGGATTTTTCCACTGCAAATTTTCCATCTTTGGAACTACTGTCCCAGAGCCAGAGCTGACTCTCAGCTGCTGCCCCCTGCTGTCTGCTAGGGGAGCAACCTGGCTTTAATTGTGTCTGGGAGGCTAGAACTATTTAAAAAGAATTTAGGATTTTTAAACGTGTCACTAGGTTCATCCTTGTTTCGATTAATCCTTGCCGCTCTTTTCTCCTCATCAGACTATTAAGACTCTGGAACAAGTTATTTTCGTGTGAGCTGTCCCTGCATGACGTATTTCCCTTTGGGATATAACTTCACCATCAGGGAAGGATGGAATTACAGCTGGACTCTCAATCACTCCCACTCATGATTACAGGTTTCAGTCATCAGGCTGACAAGGATGAAGTGAAGGGTAATAGAATTCAGGGACGGTGAGCCTGGATCTTGGGTGATTTTGCAGGAGTGAGTTTGCATTTAATTACCTTCAATTAAAATGGGAGTTTCTGCTCTTGTGGTTTCATTCTCCATGTGATAAAACTGAATATTAGCTAACTTTGGTCCTTTGCCCAGTTCTTCTCTATAGCATCAAAAGAGACTGCTGGGTTGTTTTCTTGTAAGAATCACTGAGCTTTAGATCTAACACAGAAAGAACTGTGTGCTGCTGGTGGTAAACAATGGTTGCTTTTGGAAAATGTGTAAAATTCAACCCCAGAATCAGTTGAAAAGTCAAGATTATAACTCAGATACACAACTGTCTAAATGCCACCCACCATTCGTTCCTAATCATGAAGGCGACTCTCCCCCCTGTTTCTGAAGGTTGGGATGGGCAAGGTGTGTGTTGCTGTGAGGCCCTAGCCCTGCCTCAGGCCCACTTGCAGGCAGATAACCCTTTTCTCTTCTGGAACAGTGAGCCTTGAACAAACCAGGGTCCAAAAGGGAATGGGGTGGGTGCTCCTAGTTGGGTCCCCAGCTGCAAATTGAGAATGACTATTTTGAATTATTGTTGTAATTTAATTCAGCAAATATTATTGAACTTCTCTCTGTAACTGAGTTGGTTCTGGAGACAGGGGAACAATAAGTCTCACCCCAATGCTCACAGTCTAGTAATTTCCTATCTATGCATGTCAGTTGGTTTTATCCAACTGTTATTGAAGCAAAGGAAATTGCTGGCTGCACCGTTTCACCTCCCACTAAACTGTTATTTATATGCATGTTAATTGGTGTGCTACACTTTAGGTGTAGAGTGTATGAACATTTCCTACACGTTCCACCTGTTTTTTGTAAGACAAAGACCAAAGGCTTTCACTTGGCTCACGAGGTCCAGCCCAGAGCTGCACAAACGGTCTTTGCTGAAGGGCCAGTTATGTTTTGTTTTGTTTTTAATGTCCAATCCGTTGAGGATTGGTGCTTTAATAAATAAATAAAGACGAATTATTCAGATAAGTACAATGGAAACAAAAGGTCATACAAAAGGCAACCCAGCTTGTATTTATTAGATGCAATAAACAAAGTTACTTTGTGAAATTGCTATAAAAATGTCTGAGCACATCCTTTCCATGTCTATCGTTAAATCATCATATGTTAGCAGACAGTACACAGGTCTGCACAGCTCACTTGGAGAAACAGGCTAGCCCTTGCCTATCTCTCCCTGTCACTCTGGGCAGCCACAATGGCCCACTTCCCCTTCTTAGCACGTGCCAACCTCCTTGCACTGGCACAGCTGTCTCCTCTGCCCGGAACTCCACTGTGCCTAATAAACTAGAACCACCCTTCAGCTCTCAGTTACACATCTCTGTCTATCCTGACATCCGACACTTGGTGAGTCCCTGTTCTGTGCTGTCATTGTATCGTGACCTTCTCCTTCTCACAGTAATCACCAGTGAGAAAAAAGTGGCTCTTCACTAAGCTGTGAACTCCGAGAATTGAGTGCTGTCATTAGTCATGTTCATCAAGGATCCCAAATGCCTAGCACAGTTCCTGGGACATAGAAGGTGTTTAATACGGACTTGTTTAACTAATGGATAATGGAATGTAACTTAAGTTCATATTATTCAAACCCCGATTTTACAAATGAGAAAACTGAACTACAGATAGTGTCAGCAATTTGCCCAAAATACCTCAAACCGTATATATAAAACTACAACCCAGATCTGATAACTTCCATATCACGGCTTTCTTATGACACATACCAAAATGGGACATTATACAAATATTATAAAAACTGTTTTGGATGATAGCATTTCTGTGAGTTGGAGTCTCATTTTCAATACTATCCCATTTCCAAAACTATCCAAAAAGTATGCACAGTTAAACAAAATTTTATTTTATAGTTCATCTATTTACTCCACATATATTTACTGAACACCCACCATATGCCAGGCACTATTCTAAGTTCTGTAGGTGCAGCAGCAAATGAACACACTGGCTCAGCTGAACAGTCTCCATCCAGCAGGAGAGACAGCAACAAACACTTAGAAAAATGCCCATTATTAGTGATCCTGGGAAGAGAATAAGCACAAGATAAAGGGATAGAGAGTGAAGGAGGCACTATTGCTGATAATATGATCAAAGGGCCACTCTGAGGAAGTGACACTTGAGTTGAGACCTGAACAAGGAGCCACAAGGGTCTGGTGGAAGGCAAAGGGACAGTAACTGCAAAGCCCTGGGATGGGAGTGAATCTAGTTCTGTTCCAAGACCAGCAAGTGTGACTGAGCGCAGTGAATGAGCAAGAGAAGCTCTAACTCAAGGTTGGAAAGGTAAGTGGGGGCCAATGGTTGATGGTTGGTTGAGACAGAGGATTGGTGCATCACCTGATTGGCTTTTTCCAAAGAGCACTCTGATTGTTAAGGGGAATACTATGGCAGGTAGAATCAGGTTAGTGAGGATGCTCACTCAGTAGTCCAATGAAAACTGAGGGCAGGATGGCAGCAGTGGTCAGTTCAAGATTTATCTTGAAGATAAAGTTGGCCAAGCTTGTTAATGGATTGAATGTTGGAGTTAAGAGAAAGAGAGAACTCAGGATAATTGCTGGGTTTTGGACCTGAGTAACTGAGTAAACAAGAATGTTGGAGGTTGGAGGAACATCTGGAGGGTGGGAATTGGTTTGAAATAAAGAGTAAAGCTATATGTGGAGTAAATGGCACATAGTAGAGATCACAAAGAGAAAAACAATATTTTATTTATATTTTTGTTGTAGTAATAACACTCAATATGAGATCTACCCTCTGAATATTATAAATACATAATTATATATATATATATACATATATATATATATTTAATTAAATTAGGATAAATTGCTGTACAGAGGAGGTGCTCAATCGATATTTGTTGAATAAATGAATGAAAAAAGGGCTGTCAAGCCCTAAACTTGGCAGAGCAAGAAGAATTTAATTTTGGAGAGGAAGGGAAAGGGAGAGTTAGAAACATCAGTGATGAGAGAGAATCATTGACTGGCTGCCTCATGCATGTCCTCCACTGGGGATCAAGCCCACAAGTCAGGCATGTGTCCTTGATAAGAATCAAACCTTGTTGGACCCTTCAGTCCACAAACTGATGCTCTACCCACTGAGCCAAACTGGCTAGGGCTGAACCAGTTTTTAAATGTGCCATGCAAGATTGCTAACTGTAGGCACCATGTTGTAAAGCAGAGCCCTGGAATTTATTCAACTTGCATAACAATAACCTTATTTCTGTTGATTAGCACCTCACCATTTCTCCCTCCTCAGGCCTTGGCAAACACGGTTCTGCTCTCTGTTTCTATGAGTCTGAACAGTTTTCAATATAATCTATCAGAAACCTTATGATGCTAACATTTTCTTTAATAACTTTGTGCTTGTATTATACACTGTAATTTTATTATTATGTAAGAGGAGATTTGGCCAGAATGTTATATAGAATAATAAAAGTCAAGTAGTTGAAACATTAACATCCATATAGCATATTGATGTAGTTTTTCATTTGTGTCTTCCCTAAAATCAAGAAAATTTCCCTAAATTTAGGAATGAGTTAGTTTTGCTCCTTAAAAATATGTAGTACATTGTTTAAGGCTACTTATTATAGCAATGATTATAATGGTAAAAATAGGAAATAATCTAAAGAATCATTAATAAAACACTAGGTAAGTTCATTAAGGTGTGCCCTTACAACTGAATATTATGCTAAATAATAAAAATGAAAAAATTCTCTATGTACTGATATTTTAAAAAAAAACACCTTTAAGATGCATTAAGTGGTAAAAGCAAAGTACAGAATAATTGGTATAGAATGTGATCTCTTGTCATTAAAAGGATGGAAAAATAAAAATAAAAATATGTACAGTATCTGTATTTGCTTGGAAAAAAAATGCAATAGTGTGGTGAAGGCCTGGGAGATAGAGAGGTGGAAGAGCTCAATGGGAATAAAGGAGGACATATGTAATACTTTCAACAATAAAGATAAATTTATGTATATAGATAACAAAGCTCTAGAGAATACATAAGAAACTAATCACAGTGCTTATTTATAGACTAGATGCCCGATGCATGAAAATTCGTGCAAGAATGGGCCTTCCTTCCCCTGGCTGCCGGCAGCACCTTTCCTCCAGCCTGGAGCCATCTTTCTGCCTTCACTCCAGCCTGGAGCTGCCTTTCTGCTTTCCTTTGCTGCCCAGAGGTGCAGAGCAGCTGGGGCAGTGTGGAATACCTGCCCCTGGCTGCTCGGTGCCTGTATATGCAAAGTAACCCACCATCTTCGTTGGGTTAATTTACATCCTCCCTTGTGATTGGCTAATGGGCATCACAAAGGTACAGTCAATTTGCATCTTTCTCTTTCTATAATGAGTGAATTAGAGAAATCAGGAATAAGAGAATTAGACTTTCCACTGGGTATCTTTTAATTTTTTTACTAGAGGCCCAGTGCACAAAATTTGAACACCAGGAAGGGGGATAAAGGGGAGTCCCTCAGCCCAGCCTGCACCCTCTTGCAGACCGGGAGCCCTTGGGGAATAGGAGCAGGCCTTAGCCAGCAATCAGGCATTCTTAGTGCTGCCACGGAAGCGGGAGAGGCCCCTGCCATCACCGTTGCTCTCACCAGCCATGAACCAGGCTTCTGGCTGAGCAGTGCTCCCTCTGTGGGAATGCAGTGACCACCAGGGATAGCTCCTGCATTGAGTGACTGCCCCCTGATATTCAGTGTGTGTCATAGCCACCAGTCATTCCATCAGTCCTTCAGTCAATTTGCATATTAACCCTTTATTATATAGGATTTTTGAGCCATGTAACACCTATTCAATAAATTCAATTTTAAAACAAAAGCATAACATTAGACAGAGTTCAAAAGGTAATCAGGATTATTATTGAAAACACTTTGCTGCCAAAGAAAACTTTTAGGCAAGGCTCTTTCTCTGGCCTTGAGCCTCCTCCCTAGGGAAGAGGAGATGAATTTCTAATGTGAACTCTTCCCTTTGCTGGTTTTCCCATTCCCCCTCTCTCAGATTCTGCACAGCACCTTCCAGCTTGCAAACAAAGAGTCAGGATGTCTGGCTTCTAAAACGAAAGTGATAAGAGGTCATCTTCTTATATTTGGTTGATTGCTTTTTTCTTGCTCTGCCAAGTTTAGGGCTTGACAGCCCTTTTTTCATTCATTTATTCAACAAATATCGATTGAGCACCTCCTCTGTACAGCACTTTACTCTAAAATACAAAAAATTATTCGAATTTAGTATCGATCCTCTTAATATATTTAATGTGCAAGGTGGCAGGGAAACATTATCATCTTTGTAGGCACGATCATTTCATGGTCCTGAGAGATGAAGCCATGGGCCTGAAGTCACACAGTTCTTAATGGGAACAGGACATGCAGTTGACAATTGGGTTTGGTAGGCAAAATCCACTATCTTCCATTCTTTCCTAGCAGGTCGCCTTAGACCATCGGAAAACATAGATATTTACATTATGATTCATGACAGTAGCAAAATTACAGTTATGAAGTAGCGACGAAAATAATTTTATGGTTGAGGGTCACCACGACATGAGGAACTGTATTAAAGGGTCACGCATTAGAAAGGTTGAGAACCACTGATCTAAAGGGCTTGTTAAAGTACAGCTTATGGCCTCGCCCCTAGAATTTCAAATTCAGTGGGTTGAGAGTTGTGTCTAAGCATTCGTATTACTAACAGGCTTCCAGGTGATGCGGGTGCTGCATTCTGAGAACCGGTGCACGCTGCTGCACTGCTACCAGGAGTGGTGGCCCTACTGGAGAGCTTGAGCCCAATCTCACTAAGTAAATATTTATGCCAATCCTCCCTTTGTTGGAATAACCAAGAATTCACTTACAGTCTTTGAACAGACTAACTCACAGAGAATTTAAAGCAAATAACCAATATAGTAAATTTTCTAATTCATTTCCTATGAAGTGAATGTGGAATTATTTTTCATTAAGGGCAAGGTTAATCTTCCAACATGAAATTGGGAAATTTTTAAATTAGTTGAAGAGCACACTGATCACCAGCTTCTAATAGTTTCAATGAATATTTTGTCTTTCAAACCAAGGTATGATATGAGAAACCAAAGCAGGAGGCTCTCAAATTCTAAAGACAGCTCTGGACTATCAAGAAAGGGAGAGATTTTCCTGGCACACCTAAATAAAGGAAGAGATATTTGTCCTAAATCCCACTGTTGTTTCTTCTCATAGTACTCTCTGCTTCTCCTTCATGACACTTAAATCACATTTGAACATATTCATGTAATACTGCTCACCCCCTCCAAATTGTAAGGATCACATATGTCTGTCTTGTTTACCAATATCTCCCCAGCCTGATACGGTTCCTGGCAATAATTTTTGTCTGGATGTCTCAGTGGTCTCTAACCCAAATCTTACAGGCAATAAATCATAATCACAGCCCTTACAAATCTGCCTTGCTAGCTCTAGAGAAGACTTTTATTTTAGAATACATAATAAATGCTTGTATGTTGTAGGAGGTAGAGGAGAAATAATTGTGTGGATGCTCCATAAAACAAACAGCAGCAATGTGCTCTTCTTGATCCCCATTCCTAAGCCTCTTCCTGAAGCACTTCTCTGAGATGCCTTCTTCTTGTTACATGATTTCTGGGCTAGATTATAAAATATATATATATACACATTGCTTGAGGAAAGCTACAGTTTAATAAGGCCAAAATAAAAACATTCTATGAATCCAATCCAGCTGTGTGGATATTTCCTGCCAAAAGGTGTAGGAGTTGGAGTAGTAGGGGATGTGCATGAATGTGAATGTGAATGGATGTCTGGAGGCCCAGATGGACGGCAAGCTATATCAGGAAGAGCCAGTGACTGTGTTCTTATTGTCATGCTCCAGATGGCACAGTAACCATCTCTACCCGTGCACACCAAGGGAGGATGCTGGCTGAGTCATCTCTCTCAGATGCTTAGGTCCTTCATTCTCATTGTTGTCATGATGATACCTGGTGGGTTTCAAAGTACTGGAAGAATCATCATAAAGGAGAGGATAGCTATTAAAAATTTTAGATGGACTCCAAACAGATAATGAAACAGAATGCATTTGGAATTTAGTTCAAATGTGAGTTGCCAGCACCAGAGAGTGTGAGTGCCACCTGTGCAGAGACCGAGACCTTAAGTAAATGCTTTCCTTCTGTGAGTTCTTTGAGCTCATGTTCAATTGGCATGAAGATGTTAGAGGATGCTCCATTGTGATGCTATTTGCCAATGTGGAAAGACACTGAAAGAAACAGCCTAGTAGAATACATTCATTATCTTGCCTCCCTTAAAAATAGTTTTAGGACATTATTCATTATATTAGCCAATAACCTCTCTTAGAGTAGAATTCACTAGGAGAGAAGGAGATTTCTTTTTTTATGAATTTATCAGGGTTACTGGTTATTATAATTACATAGGTTTAACATGTACAATTCTATAATATATCATCTGTATATTATAGTATGTGCTCACCACCACCAGTCAAGTCTCCTTCCATCACCATTTGTTCCCCATTTATCCTCTCCTACCTCTCCTGACCCCAATTTTTCTCTGGTAATCACCATACTGTTATCTGTCTATCCCAGACAAAAGTTGTTTTCTTTTTTTTAAAATATATTTTATTGACTTTTTACAGAGAGGAAGGGAGAAGGATAGAGAGTTAGAAACATCAATGAGAGAGAAACATTGATCAGCTGCCTCTTGCACATCCCCTACTGGGGATGTGCCCGCAACCAAGATACATGCCGTTGACCAGAATCGAACCTGGGACCCTTCAGTCCGCAAGCCGCTGCTCTATCCACTGAGTCAAACTGGTTTCAGCTGTTGGCTTTTTCTTAATCCCTTCATGTTTTTAACCCAGTCCCCCAATCCAACTTCCTCTCAGACAGTTGTCAGTCTCTTCTCTATGACTCTTTTTCTATTTTTGTTAGTTTATTTTGTTCACTAGATTACACATATACGTGAAATCATATGGTATTTGTCTTTCTCTGACTGCCTTATATCACTTAGCATAATACTCTCCAGGTCCATTCATACTGTCCCAAAAGGTAAGATTTCCTTTTTTCTTTTCTTTTCTTTTTTACAGCTGAGCAGTATCCCATTGTGTAAATGTATCCCAGTTTTTTTTATCCATTGTTGAGCACTTGAGCTACTTCCAAATCTTGGCTATCCTTTCTAATAAAGAGGTAATATGCAAATTGACCATCACTCAAACGAAAAGATGGCCACCCCCATGTGGTCAAAGATGGCTACCCCCATGTGGACACAAGATGGCCACCACAAGATGTCCTGCAGGGGAGGGCAGTTGTGGGTAATCAGGCCAACAAGGGAGGGCAGTTAGGGATGACCAGGCTGGGAGGCAAGGCAGTTGGGAAGGACCAGGCCTGCAGGGGAGGACAGTTGTGGGTGACCAGGCCTGCAGAGGAGGACAGTTAGGGATGACCAGGCTGGCAAGGGAGGGGAGGTAGAGGTGACCAGGCTGGCAGGAGAGGGGAGGTAGGGGTAACCAGGTTGGCATGGGAGAGCAGTTAAGGGCAGGCAATTGGGCCAACAGGGGAGCAGTTAGGTGTCGATCAGGCTGGCAGGGGAGTGGTTAGGGGCAATCAGGCAGGCAGGCAGGCAAGAGGGATATCTGACTGCCCGTTTAGGCCCATTCCGGTGGACCTAAATGGACAGTTTGACATCCCTCGAGGGGGTCCCAGATTGGAGAGGGTGCAGGCTGGACTGAGGGACAATACCCTGTGCATGAATTTCATGCACCAGGCCTCTAGTTGTAAATAATGCTGAAGTGAACATTAGAGATGCATACTAGTACATTCTTTCAATGTTTTGGGTTTTTTCAAATATATTCCCAAAAGTGGGATCACTGGGTCAATAGGCATTTCATTTTTTAATTTTTTGTGGTAACTCCATACTGCTTTCCAAAGTGGCTGCACCAATTTATATTCCCACCAATAGTGCACAAGGATTCTCTTTTCTCTACATCCTCTCAAATACTTGTTGGTTGATTTATTGATGACAGCCATTCTGACAGGTGTGAGGTGATATCTCATGGTGGTTTTAATTTGTATTTCTTTAATGATTAGTGAAATTGAGCATCTTTTCTTATGGCTATTGGCTATCTGTGTATTCTCTTTAGAGAACTGTGTATTCAAGTCCTTTGCCCATTTTTAATTGGATTGTTTGTTTTTTGCATTGAATTTTATAAGTTCTTTATAAATTTTGGATATTAACCCCTTATCAGATGTATCATTGGCAAATATGTTCTCCCATTCGGTAAGTTGTCTTTTCATTTTGTTGATGGTTTCCTTTGCTGTGTACAAATATTTTAGTTTGATGTAATCACCTTTGTTAATTTTGTCTTTTATTTCCCTTGCCCAAGGAGTCATGTCAGAAAAAATATAACAACCTTGCATCCCCAGAATAAACCCCACTTAGTCATGATGCATGATCTTTTAAATGTATTGCTGGATCCTGTTTGCTAATATTTTGTTGAAGATTTTAGCATCTATGTTTATCAGCGATATTGGCGTATAATTTCCTTTCTTAGTGGTGTCTTTATCTGGTTTGGGGATTAGGATAACACTGGCCTTGTAAAATGAGCTTGGGAGTCTTCCTGCCTCTTGAATATTTTGGAATAGCTTAAGAAGAATAGGTTTTAGTTCTCTGAATGTTTGCTAAAATTCATCCGTGAAGCCATTCCATTCAGAGTTCTTGTTGGGAGTTTATTACTGCTTCAATTTCACTAGTTGTAATCTGTCTATTCAAATTCTCTGATTCTTCCTGATTCAGTTTTGAAAGATTGTATGTTTTTAGAAACTGAATCTTTTGTCCAGATTGTCCAATGTGTTGGCATATCTTTGTTTGTAATATTTTCTTAGAATCCTTTGTGTTTTTTTGGTTTAAGTTGTTACTTCTCCACTTCTATTGCTTTTTTAAAAATATGTATTTTAATGTTGATAGTATTACAGATATCTCCCATTTTCTCCCCCTCCCCACACCCCTCATCCCAACCTCTACCCACCTTCACCCTGGACTTCCATTTCTGATTTTATTTATTTGGGTCTTCTTTCTTTTTTTCTTGATGAGTCTGGTTAAAGGTGTCTGTGGTGTGGGAGAGTGACTCAGTATAGGGGTCCCAGTGGCTATTTTCTCAGCTCTCTCCCCAGAGCCACAAATACCCATCTTTCCTCACATGACTCCCTCAGCGGGAATCCAGAGTGAGTGGCTACGAATGAGATTTTGTTCATTGACCCTTGAAGAAGGTGCCTGGGTCTTCATCAGACTCTCTTATCTTCCTGGCAGACCGGATCCCTGCTCATTTTCACAGCCTGGCCCTATGTGTGAAAATACATACCTCTTCCCGGGTCTGGTGCTCTGGAGCCCAGCTTGAGAATGAGACCCCATGCTTCTCAGGGGATCTTGGCAGCTGGATCTTCCTCCAGAATCTCATCAG
This sequence comes from Lasiurus cinereus, assembly GCA_011751065.1. Lineage (NCBI taxonomy): Eukaryota > Metazoa > Chordata > Mammalia > Chiroptera > Vespertilionidae > Lasiurus > Lasiurus cinereus. The sequence continues at coordinate 30,623,650 of JAAGEH010000045.1, read as the reverse complement.
CCACCTGTGGGAGCAGGGCCAGCCCTTTGCACATCTCTGCCCTTCCTGCCACTCTCGATGTAATTGCTTCTTAAATCCTTGATTATAAGACCTCTTCAGCTAGTCTTAAGTTGGTTATTCAGATTGGTTGAGCTATAATTTAGTTGTAATTCCAGTTTGGTCCTGGGAGGAGGTCAGTGTAACAACTACCTACTCTGCCATCATCTTGGATCCCTGTACAATTTATTTATTTTAAAATAAATTTAATTTTATTAATTTATTTTAATTTATTTACTTTTACTAACTCATTTATTTTAAAATAAAACTATAAATCTCCACAGAATTTAAAATGGAAACAAATAAGGGACTAAATTCCATAGTATTAATTAAGAGACTTAAATGGACAGTAAGTAAATTCTTGAAAAACTAACCTTGTTTTCTGTGACATAGTTGGTTTTAGTGTTGTAACTTAAACCATTATGATGTTAAAATATCAAAATTCAAGAAATATATTTCTATTTTCAATTAAATCTTCTCTAAGAAACTAAGCATTTTTTAATTAATAAAAATATGCAAACCATTTTATTCTCACTTTTTAAAGAAATGGTCAGAGTAATTCTAAGCCTACAGGAAGAATTATTTTTAAGTTGTTGGAAAGGTCAGGCAGGAAAAAATATTTTTGGAATTTTTAACTTTTGATGACTTTAATATAGAAACTTCCACAAAGTAGTAGTAGGTTGTTTTTCTTACTAAAATATAAAGTCTCTCAAAAACCTTTGCAATGAAATCTTTACAAAAATGTATTGTAGACTAGAGGCCTGGTGCACAAAATTTGTGCATGGGGGATGTCCTTCAACCCAGCCTGCTTCCTCTCCAATCTGGGACCCCTTGAGGGCACTTGGACATCCCTCTCACAATCCAGGACTGCTGGCTCCCAACTGCTCACCTGCCTGCCTTCCTGATTGCCCCTAACTGCTCCTGCCTGCCTGCCAGCCTGATCACCCCAAACCACTCCCCAGCCAGCCTGATTGATGCCTAACTGCTCCCCTGCCAGCCTGTTTGCCCCTAACTGCCCTCCCCTGTGGGCCTGCTCACCCCCAACTTCCCTCCTCTGCCAGCCTGGTCACCCCTAACTGTCCTCCCCTGCAGGCTTAATCACCCCCAACTGCCCTCCCTTGCAGGCATGGTCCCTGCCAACTGCCCTCCCCTGCTGGCCATCTTGGGGTGGTCATCTTGTGTCCACATGGGGCAGGATCTTTGACCACATCAAGGCAGTCATCTTGTGTGTTGGAGTGATGGTCAATCTGCATATTACTTTTATTAGATAAGATAGAGGCCTGGTATATGGGAGGGGGCCACCTAGTTTGCCCTGAAGGGTGTCCTGGATCAGGGTGGGTGTTCCCTTGGGGCATAGGGTGGCCTGGGCGAGGGGTCAGTGGTGATTTGCAGGCTCACCACGCCCCCCAGTGACCCAAGCGGAGGCCCTGGTATCTGGGATTTATTTATCTTCTACAATTGAAACTTTGTAGCCTGGAGCAGAGCTAAGCCTTCTGCTTGCACAGCCATTGAAACTTTGTTGCCTTAATCAATGGCCAGGGTATATGAAAAGCTCAGTTTTCTCCATCATCAGGGGCAACCCAAGCCTCCCTTCTGCTCTCTCTGTGGCTATAACCATCTTGATTGGGTTAATTTGCATATTCACTCTGATTGGCTGGTGGGCATGGCTGACGGACGTGGCTTGTGAGTTTAGTGGAGATATGGTCAATTTGCATATTACTCTTTTATTAGGTAGGACTAGAGACCTGATGCATGAAATTTGTGCAAGGTCTCAGCCCTTGTAGCCATGGCAGCTTGCCTCAGCTCTGGCAGCCCCAGCTTCATCTGGAAGGTCATCCTACTATCTGGTCTAATTAGCATATTATGCTTTGATAGTAGATTGTATGTTGCATAAATAAGCCATGACAGATATAGATAAATATAGATCTATAATCACGAAAGCATAATATGCAAATCAACCAAATGGCTGAACGCGGAACAACCATCCAGATGACCTTCTGGACGAACTGGGACTGTGAAGTGGGTCTGCAAGGGCAGTGGAGGCTGTGAAGGTCTACTCTTGCATGAATTTCATGTATCGGGCCTCTAGTGTAGTGATAGAGATAGAGATAGAGATAGAGATAGAAATAGATAGAGATAGAGATAGAGAGAGAGAGAGAGAGGATTCATATTGCAAAAAATATCATGTGTTATAATGTAAACTTACTGTGATAAACTAAGCAAAACAGGAAGTAAGCCTTTAAAAAAGCTGATCTTCTATGACCTTTATGGTAGCATTTAGGGAAAAGCAGCATTTAAATAGAAAGAAATTAAAAAGAAGTCTTGGTGTTTTAAAGTCTAGTGAAACACTGCTAGGATTCATTTAACCAGAACACTCAGAGACATTTAAATGTTCTAATTAGTGGAAAATTTTTGTCATATCAAGATTGACTGAAAGGGGGAAAATAACATAATTTTTAGTGGTGAATCTTTCTAAAATGTATTAATGCTTCATTCTACATTACTAAGTACAATATATTATACCTAATACTTTCTTTGAAGAATGGGATAATACAGGCCTAGGGGTTATTGATCAGTGCCTCTTCCCTTACTGAAGGTCTCAGATATAGTTGTCAGAGAATAAATATATACTGACTGTGAGATTGTTTGCTTATAAATTAATTTTTTCTTCTAAACATGAAAAAACTAACTGAGGATATTGGGTAGTTAGGTATTTGTATTACTGTATCTGAACAAATTATAAGTGGCTAAAAGGAAATAGTGTGGGGTTGCTAATGTAGGGAAAGGGGTGTAATCATATATTTGCAGAAAACTAATTTTGATAGGATTAAAACATTTTGAGTGTTCTTCAATTTAGTGTTTACTGGGACAGCTTAAGTGCAGAACCTAAGATCTCTTATATTCCTGGGAACCTTTTCAAAGTGTAATAAAATCTGGCATATGTTGATGTGGGAACAACTAGGATCTTAAAGTTAAAGAAATTAGTTTTTCCCAAACACATCTATCTAGAACTAGAATCAACTTCAGTCTTTCTCATGAAATATTGGTATCATGTAGTTGCTTTTATCTTTGAACCTAAGAGACCATAATGCATTATTTAGCAAGTTAAAATGAGTTCAGGCCAAATCTCTTTTAAATGTTAATTTAATCTCTTTTGATGTATATCTGAGAGGAAGAAAATGTAGGGGTTAGTAGAGAATACATTTTTAGGAACAGAAAATCTTCATAGGTAACTTAAAATTGATATAAAATTACTCTTCTGCCTATTTTATAGTGAATTGTTACACAGAATATGGACATATTTCTGTTACTAGAGAATCAAACTTCTCCATTGCTCATGGAAGTGGGGTGTAATGATATCTTTACAAAATGAATGTTCTAGGACTTTTACAGAAGGATGAATGGTTTTTATTGGTGTAGAATTACATTTATTGGGTTGTAGAGTCCCATGTCCCTTAACCCAGTCCTGGAAAAAGTGCTGCTGGGAGTCCAGCAGAGCCAAAAGCAAAGCCAGAGCTCCTGTTCCATGTTACAGCTGGGCCCAGTTCAGCATCAGGCTCAATAAAGTCCATTAGTCCATTGTGTGGAATCCACATGGTCATGGGCCACATGGACAAATGTAGGGGAGCATAAGCCCTGCAATGGGAGAGCCTGAAGCCCAGCATGTCAGAGAGAGAGAAAGGGGGGCAGAGAGGGAGAGAGAGAGGGAGGGAGGAAGAGCGAGTCTTCTTTTTCCAGAGTTCAAATATTCAGGGTTTTGCTCCTTTGTAGTGGCCACATCTATTCTGGCCACTTTCTTGCTCCTAGGTGTGACTGACAGGTAAGCATCTTCCCATGCCATCCAGAACTTACTGGGCATGCATTTAAACTGCCTTTATCTAGTCTCTTCACCCATCCATCAGCAGGGAACAGTCTTGGAGAGTGTTAAATTACAGCTTTCTAGCAAAGCAGTATAACTGGCATATCTATATGATTTAGTCTTCTCTTTATTCCTTTCTTGTTAAGTAATAACCAGATTATCACAACAGTATCATTGCTAGTACAGGAGACACAATCTGCCTGAAGCCACATATAGAAATGATCTTGTACCTCCCTGGGTTCCATGACAATTCACCAAACTGTCCTCGTCCTTCAGAATTGGGAACAACATATGAATGGGTGCCTATTTATAATTCATCAGACAAGCCAGTGAACTAATTAGTAGAAATGTATTCTTTTGGAACTGCTGGAAATGTTTCAACAATCTTAAGGTCCTCTATGTTGAATCCTTTCTTAGATTTTGAAAGTTGAAGGTCATTTTTTTACTGTGATTCTGTAACTTGGGTTGAATATGTTTTCTAATATGGCTTTATATTGTCAATCCTGAGCACATAAAATGGTCTGTGAATTCATTAGCAAGTTTATGATACCTTGGAGTTTTACAACTGCTACTTGAATAGGCCAGATCCAGACTTGCCTTGATTTCTATTGTTAGAAGAAGTCCATTACCCTTTTCATTTCATTATAATGTAGCATTATCAAATTACTCTTCCAAAATAATAAATAGTCATTTCAGATACTATTGACTCCCAAATGCATATAGAAAATAATATACTCAGCTAATAGGATTTTGCTGATTTATAGAATTATTCGAGCATACTGAATGCTCACTTTTTTTTAAATATATTTTATTGATTTTTTACAGAGAGGAAGGGAGAGAGATAGAAAGTCAGAAACATTGATGAGAGAGAGACATCAATCAGCCGCCTCCTGCATGCCCCACAGTGGAGATGTGCCTGCAAGCAAGGTACATGCCCCCCGACCAGAATCGAACCCTAGGACCCTTCAGTCCGCAAACTGACGCTCTATCCACTGAGCCAAACCGGTCTCGGCTGAATGCTTACTTTTGCACATAGTAGTATCTTTGTTATCATTACAAAAACCCTGTAAAGTCAGTTGTAGTACCATTCTCACTCTTCTGCCTCAAGAAAACTTAGTTATCTGTCTAATGTCACAGAAGATTGAAAAGTGTTGTTTCTGGGTCTCAAACCTTGGGTTTCCAACTTAATATTCTGTGCTTACCTAACTAATTCTAGTGATTACATGTATATAAAGCCAGGAGCATCCTCTCTCTCTCTCTCTCTCTCTCTCTCTCTCTCTCTCTCTCTCTCTCCCAGCTGGATATGCAACTGGACTAATTCCCAAAAAAGCAAAATTTGACAACTATTTCCTACCCCTTCTGGTTTGTCAGTTAAAGGAGAGCCTCCAAAAAAGAAACATGTAATATTGAGAGTTGGACGTGAGTCTTTAGCATGATTCAGACACTGGCTTTAAAACCACTAGAATTCTGACCCGCTGGCATGGCCTACCTGGTGGTTCTCTGAGCTCAGCCTCTCATGTTCATGGGTGGCAACACATACTGTGGGGAGAGAATTGAAAGGTGTGTTTTTTAAAATAAGCACTTAAACGATACTTTCAAGAGCAAATTTTATACATATATTGAAATTTAGAATAGTGTCCTAGAGATTTGGAATTATTTAGGACTGTGATTATAGCCAGAAAGTCAGAAAAGTAAAATGAACTGATATATCATCTGTATAACAATAGAAATGAGAGTCTCATATTTGTGATGATTAGAACAATGGAACCTGGCTCTATTTAAAACATTCAGGCACTCCAGGGTCCTGGTTCATTTAAAGTCCCCTATTGACATCATCCTGGGGTGACATCTTCACACAGAACAGTCCAGATGATATCTGACAGCCAGAGCCAAGCTAAAAGCAGTGCCTCCCAAAAGGTTGCAGGGATATTAATTAGCGAGAGCTTTTGAAAAATAAAGCTACCTGTGTTACATGATTACTTTCCAATTGTTCTGTTTCTATTCTATTTTTATATATGAATCAATTATGTATTTTAACTTAAATATATTATCTAATTGAAGTCTGTAAAATATATGTAATTTAATAAACTTTTAGTTGGGCATAAATAACTTTCTTGGAGCATTCAGATTTCAAAACCAAAGAAATTTGTTTTTCCGCGAGAAAATTCTCTTCAAGAAGTTCCTGACTTTAATTTGAGGTCATGTGGCTAAAACTTCAATTCAGTTTGGGAAGACTCAGCTGTGTTGGCACTCACTGACCACTACAGACACAATCTTCATTTGAAAATCTCTTGGGCAACTCGCTCTGACAAGTTGGTCATGGTCCCTGACCAAATACTACCATAGAATCCAATTGTGGCTTCTTGGGTTCAGAATTTCTATTTTTCAATAGATTAAAAATAAAAGAAATTAGATTACAAATAAAAGAAATTAGCTCAAAGTCTTAAAATAACCCTATTATTGAATTGTCTTTGGACTTAAACTGCTTTCTGAGCAGTTTACTAAGGTACAAAAGGAAGCCACTTTGTAATCTTTATCGATAGTTGCTGACATACTTTGTTGGTTTGCTAGGGCTTCCATAACAGAGTATCCCAGACTGGATGACTGAAATGACAAAATACAATTTCTCACAATTCTGGAGGCTAGAAATTTGAGGTCAGGTGTTGAGGTCACTGTCTTCTCCTTGTATCTTCACATGTTTTTTTTTCCTATGTCCTAATATTTTCTTCTTATAAGACCAGTCACATTGGATTAGGGCCCATCCTAACAACCTCATTTTAACTCAATTGCCTCTTTAATTAAGACTCTACTTTCAATTACAATCGCATATGAGGTACTGGGGGATAGGCCTTCAACATATAAATCTGGGAGACACACTCAGCCCTATAACAGTTATTAATCCCAGCTCCTTAGAAACCAGTGTCTAATTTTCTACTGGTGGCTAGATTCAGCATCTGTCTTGCTTCTGGTCCTTAATTTCTATACCTTATTAGTCCCTTTGATTTAGGTCATCCCAACCCTGGTTTTTGCTTTTCAGCTGCAGAAATTCACACTTCCCCTTAACTTGTGAAAGAATAAGGCCTCTTATCCATACTGTGACTATTCTCTGCCTCTGTTGCTATTATTCAAGTCTCTACTCTTTTCACATCTATTTTTCAGTTGTTCACTCCTCTTATGTTTTTGTGGCTTCTAAACTCAAATTCATGATGGTATTCTCAATAATAGCCCAAACTGGAAAAGCTCAAATATCCATCAACAATTGAATGGGTAAATTATAGTATACTCAGATGATGGAATACTATACAGTGGTAAGAATGTAAGAACTATTGCTACTTACTCCATGGATGAATCTCACGAACCTAATTTTGCATCTTTTGCCACCAACCTCCTAAGGACAATAAGGCCATAGAGACCAGAAGCTCAGCAGTAAGAGCTCATAGTAAATGAGCATTTACTGAGTGCCTACCATGTGCCAGGCATTGTGGAAATGCTATCATATACTCTCCTAATTCATTCTCAAAAAGTTAAGAAGTAGATAGGTAATATTCCTATCTTAGGTAAAGTAGAGGCGTAGAGGATAACTTATAAAATGGAATTGAAACTCCCATCTTCTGGCTCCAGTCCCAGTGTTGGTGCCAGCATGCCACATGCCCACCCCTCTTTTTCCTCCACTGACTGTGGAAGCTGCACTGGCCCCGTGAGCTGGTAATCACCTTGCCCACAGCTGGTTTCACAATGACTGGGGCTCAGAGCTCCGAGGTCTCTGTTCTTTCCCTGACTCCTCTCCACGATGTGAGAGAGACTATTCATTCCCTTTCAAGGAACCAGAGGCATCAGGGAGGAGCCTATCCACACATTGCCAGTGACCCCCAGAGAATTATCAACATAAGCAGCAATGCCCATCCAATCCGGAATTTTAGAATAGGAATTCCCAAAGTCTCAAGCTTTGCTCTTGGAGATGTTTCAAGGAACTCAGATAGATAGGGTACGTTAGCTGCAGCCCTTCTTGGCTAGTAGCTTGTGACCTAGTTTCTGGAATTTACTTTTTCTAAGTTCATCAATAAAACTGGGTCATTTGATAACTTAGGAACAAGCTGGTGAAAAATACTTCCATCTGACAGAACATGAGGGAAGCCGCAAAGAAGACTCCTGAATAGTCAGGCTCTAAGACACAACTCTTGTTCATAAATTAGTAATAGAATTTGCCTGAAACATTCATAGAGGGGGTGGATTCCAATTCACTAGTTAATAATCCTCCTCTAGAATGAAAACGGATACAGTGTAAATCTACCTTATGATGTCTGAGTAAATTTGCTGTCTCCAATTCAAATTCGGTAACAGCATAGTTAGCATATGGTCTTTCCATCTGTTTAAAAAACGTAAGAGATTTGATCTCTTTGCTCTGAGATAATAACCATCAACATTTAAAGGCCTCCAATGTTGTAGGGGGATGAAATTCTTTCTGGTGACATAGTTTTGACTTGGTATGTATATTTTCTTTCGTATGGGCAAGAAGTTGGGTGTTACATATAATCACTGATAAGTAAAAGAGTTTCACAGTTAATCATATCAATTCAAGGAAACTTTTTCACGTTCTTGACCACACATTTACCTAGAAGGATTCTTATTTATTATATTTACTTTGTTAAACTTCCCAATCATAGAATATTTGAAAAACACAAAAATGATTTTTAAAATCAAATATTTGTACATTTATCCTCCCAAGTTTCCTAACCACCGACCTTCAATAGTTTAACACCAGGTTGGCTGCTATGTATACTTAGAAACCAAACTTCCAGGCTTTTTCTCTTACTTCCTCCTAGAAAAAGGCCATGTCTCACCTCCCCCACACCTGCTACACCATTAATTAGGCATAATGTAAGCAAGTAACAATGCTGGTGATGAATGATTCTCATAACGCTTTGCTTTTTCTTGAGTGTTGAGATATCCATCATTTGTGCAAGTAAGATACGAGCAGTCTTGAATACTTGTATTTGAGGAGACATTTTTCCAGAAGGAAAAGAAAAATAACAAAGTAATCTTAAGGCTATGTTTTCCTTTTTCTTAAAAATAATCTGCCTAAATGTGCCTGTTTTGTAAATCATCTGAACTATTTAGCACAAGAAATTAAAAATGCAATATAACCCTTTACTTAGATTTTACTTTTTTGTTACCTATTTCAAAAAGCCCTCTCAAAATGTAAATAAGAAATTTTGGATTTGTGATCTTAACATCTCATCCACATTTACTTCTTAATTATCAAATAAGTTTATTAATAGCATCCTCAATATAAGACTAAACAAGATCAAAAGAAAACAATTTTTTTTAAGCCAGAACACCAGGGAGCAAAAGTTGCTTGCAGGTGTATAAAAGAAAAGCTCAATATTCATATAAAATGGATTCCAAGTAATTTAGTAATAGTAATAGTAATCCTGATAGTAAAACTTCGCCAATTCGCCATTTGCTAATAGCTAAGTGAGAACCGAGTGATGTTACTTTGACCATTTGTCCAGGAAGGTTGCTAAGCAAACAGGGTAAATAAGCCTCAGAGATATGGTGAGAATGCGGTAGGGACAATGTTTAGCCTCCTCAAGTGAACAAACAAATGGCAAATTGTAAACAAATGGATCTAGTTCATTAAAAAGAAGTCTTATCTCTCCTTCACAGCAAATATTAAGCACCTTTACTTAGCAACGCGTTATTAATTTTAATAAATTTTATTTAGATGTTTGAAACTTTATTTAAAATCTAATTATGTCTTTTATCTAATTCAGAATCACCTTCTGTCAAAGTTGGCCATATTACACTATGTGATTTCAGTATTTTAAATAATGTGTAAAAGCTATCCAATACTTTGTATTGGATACACACAAGTAAACTTGAGTACCTATTATGTGCCCACAGAGAACTATACAAAATAATAGAAAACAGTTCAAAAGCAATAAACACAATTGTTGCTCACATTAGGCAATTTCATGGATGACACATGGTGAGAAACCTTTTTACAAAACATAAAGGACCATAAAGGTCCCTGGGGGCGCTTAGTCTGCATGCATGACTCAGCAAGTTGGGTGTTGAGCATTCAAATGACCCACTGCATAATTGGAAACAATGGCAAGGAGCGCTTTGGCAATGGCAATGACTCTGATCATTGAGGGCTGACTTTATTTTAAAAATGTAGAGACACGGGTTGATTCAACTTCCTCAGAAGTGCTCCCAAATAGTCAGAAACACACCTAGAGGCCAGAGAGAATGAAGTGCTTAGGTTTGTTGTCTGGTGCAGAGATTACATTTTTAGTCATGTCAATTTCACACATCAATGTTTATTGCCTCAGGCCTACACCTTCCAACAACTACAAAATGAAAGCTACTACTTAGGCATCCATAAGGTTTATGAGTATGGTAGCCCCCTCTTTATCCACAGGGGATATGTTCCAAGACCCCCAGTGGATACCTGAAACCTTGGGTACTACCAAATCCTAAATATACTATACGTTTCCTATACATACAAATTTTTTCCCTATAAGGAAGCACTTTACAGCCTCTCTTTGGCATATCCAAACTGCCAGCATCACAACTTTTGCACTTTGGGGGCAATTATTCAGCAAAATAAGGGTTACTTGAAGACAAGCCCTGTGACAATCAAACTGTAACTAAGACAGCTACTAAGGGACCAATGGGTGGGTAGCATATACAGTGTGGATATGCAGGAGGATATAGGGATGATCCACATTCCAGGTGGGGCGGATCAGGACCGAAGGAGGTTTCATCATGCTGCTCGGGATGGCTTGCAGTACGAATTGCTTAATTCTGGAGTGTTCCACTTAATACTTTAGGTCTGCAGTTGACCGCAGGTCATTGAAATTTTACAAAGTGAAATCACATGTAAGGGGGGCTGTGATGGTGTTAGAAGATACCTGGATCCTAACAGAGTAAGAGTAGCAGCGGTAGCAAAGGTGGAGTGGGGGGTCCATTAGAGCAGGAACAGCCACCGCTGCTGCCCAAATTAACCACCAAGAGGTGCCAGATCAGCTCTAGGGACAGCAGAGCAGCCACAAGGAGGCCACACTGACTGTTACGAAGACACCAACCCAGAGTCAACTTATGCACTGGGCACAGAGGGACAGTTCACAGGACCCAAGACACGTTTACTAGTATGGACCCATAAAAACGTTACAATTTTAACCTCTCTTAAAATCAGAACTCCAAAATTCACTAGTATAATAATGAATATGTAACAATAAATCCAGTCTGGATTATGCCATATTTTCTGGTATATAAAACGACTTTTTAACCCAGGAAATCTTCTCAAAAGTCGGGGGGTCATCTTATACACTGGGTGTCATCTTATAGGGCGGATATATCCCAAACTCTATATTTTAAGTGGAAAAGTTGGGGGTCATCTTATACACTGGAAAATATGGTAGTTGTCTTTATATCAACTTGTCATAAAATACAATTTTAGCTTTTTCTTTTTTTTAATGGAGGAAGGGGCCCATGAAAGTCATAATGTTCTCTGGCACCAATCATTCATGTTAAGGAAAGTAAGCATGTCTGTGGTGGGCTCAGAATCCCAGCGATTTTCCCTGCCAGGGGGAGGGAGGAGTGGGCAGGAGAGCAGGAAAGAGAATAAAGTTAAAGACCATAGAGACTGTTATCCAGGACTTTCTCCCATCACCACATTCACAGTCTGGAAGAGTGTAACAAAAAAGTGCCAATTAGCACAAGACCCAAACTGAGGGCACAGAGTTATATAGTAGAATGTCATGAGAGTCACTCCGTATTCATCTCAGAAGACTTCCTAGAAAAGGTGATGGCTTGGAGAAGAGTGCACACACGAAATGATGCTAGAGTGGGAAAAAGATAGTAAGGGAAAAATACATGGAGGGTCGATTGGTAATCCTTTTTCAAATGTCGTGTGTCATCATTTTAAACAGAGAGGCACCAATGTGTGCACTATGACTTCCCTACCCATATTTAGGAATCAGAAATCGCCATTATCTCCAGCTAAAAACAGAGCACTGAACCAGTGGTGAATTTATTATGACTTATGAATTCCACAGGAGAATCTGTAGTGAAGACAAAATCCTGTCCACGCTTCTCAAGTATTTGCATCTAGATCTGTGCTTCCTTTGGGATAATGGACAATAAGGATTGACCAGATTTAGTCTTATTTGTACCACTTTTTAAATGTACAAAATATTCTGTTGTGGGGAGAATGAGTTAAATGTAACTACTAAAACCAGCATGGCCTGAACCCTCCTCTATGTTGGAAAAAATCTGCAGGAACTCACTACACTGGGCAGGACACAATATGATAGATAGGCACCGCCTGCATTCAGAGGATCCTGGGAAACACTGCTCTCACATTTTCCTGTGTTGGGAGTTTAAAGGGAGCATGACACCCTGACATTTAAAAGAGTGTTGAAAAAAGAATGTTGTCCTTGTTCTGCCCATAAGACACAGAGAGAAAAGTCATCCGAAATTAGTCAGTTATGGAGGCCAGTTTCCTGCAGGTGCATTTAAGTTCCGCGTCCAGAATTTATGATCTATAAAATGCAAAACTAAATACTGTTTCATTTGGAACAAAATTAACAAAATGTTATAGATGCCTGGTATTTGTTTACAGGTATGTATATGTGAAGAAATATTATTAAATATATTCACACTTGTGAGCTTAATGGTAATTTGTCTTCATTAAAACATTCATCCTAAAAAACTTTAATGTTGTAAAGATAAAATTGGGAGAAAATGTCAGGCTTGTTCATTTTATTTTCTTATTTCTGTTTTTTTTCTCTCAATTTTTGGTAACAACATGTTTTAATTTTTTGTAATCAGAATAAAATGAAGACATTTTAACTTCATATATTAGACGATATGGGGTTACCAGAAATCACTACTATTGTAGACTTTTACCTTTCCCCTAATTTATTACATCTTCATGGCTTCTATTTAACATTTCTGATTTAAAAAAAAAATACTGGATGATTATTGATAGATTAAGAATAATAAAAAATTTTTTAAATTAAAAAAATTTCATATAGTAGTAATAGAATCTGCAACTAGAAAATTGCTTATGAATGGACTGTGTAACCAAGGAATTGCACACTTTTAAGTATTGCATGCACCCAAAATAGATCTCATGGCATTTAATAGTGCTGAGTTGGCATTTTAATCAGAATTAGAGGGATGCTAAAGCCTATAAACCTAATAAGATTCACAGAATAAAAACAACTATGATGCATGACATGCTTAGGTTAGTTTTCCATGAAGATAGAAAAAAAACAGAAACGTTTTGTTAGAATTGTGCTTATGAGTGAAGTTATGGGTAGGCTGATACCTAATTAGTAAGCATTGCACATGGAAGAAAATCTTTCTCAAAAATGTTGGCTTGATCCAGACTGTATCATTACCCTGAGAAGTGGTTGCTGCCCCAAACTTAGATGATTTCACAAACTCCCTGCACCAATGGCAGTCAGTGAAGCTGTCAGGGGGCGCTGCATGGGGGACCCTCTGGCTGTCCAAGCCGATGAAGAAATAATAGTGAGGTAGACAAAAATAGTGAGGGCTGGTGCTGGGTTCTCTTCCTGCTCAGCCACATACCAGCTTTGAGGCCTTGACCAAGTCACTCTGTCTCTGAGTCTCCGAGCCTCAATGTCCCAAACCACCTAGTAAGACAACGTATGCCCCACAGAGGTCTTATGCAATCAAAGAAGTGTAAATACATCAAACACCTAGCAGTGCCCAGCACATAGTAGCTTCTCCAAACACTTTGGTTCTTTCCCTTTTGAGACGGGCCTGGAGCCAACGCCTCCTTGTCAGAAGGCATCTGGCAGCAGCACAGCCTGGTGTCCAGCCTGAGAAGATCCTGTGACTTCCAGTGCTGTTTACTCTGTTCCTTGTGTCCTATATTTAAGAAAGAGGAGTGAGCCCGAATTGGGTTTCCTAAATTATGTTGGTGTCACTTGCTATATACTCTCTCTGTTTCATACATTTTTGCCCGTTCATATAATAGAAGTTAAAAAAAGATTATTCTCAGGCATTATTATTTGTTAGAAAAGCTATCGTTGTATATATTTCACTGCTCAGGAAACAACGTGAGAAAGAGAAATATCGAAGAATTTTCCACCGCAAATCCCCAAGAAAAAATAGTCAATAATAAAAAAAAATATCTTAAGAAACTCACCAAGGAAGTGGGAGAAGGTGGTTTTGAAGTTTTGTCTAAAAAGAAGGAGGCTGAAATAACTGCTGAACGGTGTTACGACATAGTAATAAACTTGTCAAGTCCCACTGCTCTTTTCTGTTGTTGCTGGGAAGGATGGAAAAGTACACATGCCTAGTATAATCCAAAACCACTTACAAGCTTGAGTGTGTATGTTCAGTGAAGAGTTCATTTTGCTGTCTCCATGTTATTTCAAATAATAGATTAATACTTATCCTTTGGTATAGTTATATTTAGAAATTGAGCTTGAAGTCTGGATGATTATGCACATATGGTTCTTACAATGTTTTGAGCCCATGGCTTCAAAAAAGGTAAAAAAAAAAAAAACCTATACAGTTGTATTATTGTCAGCCTCACAAAGCTACCCATACGCAAAGTTGTATAGTTTTATGAATTACCAACTCAATTATCAGTCGGGTTCTGAATTTCAGAAATGTTGTCCCTCAAGGTAAATGGACTAGGCAGAAATAACACAGTTTGATTTTTCAGGTACCAGGTGGAGGTGGCAGTGTGATCTGGGGAAATCGCGCTTTGATAAATGAGTGTGTTCGCTAGGTGTGGCAGTGGTTTCAGACACTGGATCTGGAACCGTGGCGATGTCATGGGGGCAGGCCTCCCGGTTCTGTCCTGGGACCTGCACCACACATGTCAACAGTTAGGCTCTTGGGGGAATGAGTCCAAGCCAACGGGCTGTGAAGGAAAACTTTGCTGGGAGGCTCTAACCTGGGTGTCATGACTCTTTTCAGGTAGTAGGTGTAACCTTGAAGAAAAAGTGGCACTGTCTTCAAAAAAGTGACCTGACCCTGGCTTTGGTGGGTTTTTCTGCAAGAAATCAAAAGCACCGCATGTGTTAATGATACATCCTTTCTAGCTGACCACTGCTTTGTTCTAGAGTTCAGCATGAAAGGACTAATTTTTGTTTTGGTTTGGTTTTTTTTGTTTGTTTGTTTTAGTAAAATGGCATGTCCGTTGCTAATTCTAGCTACTCTAGTTGCACATGTGAAAAATATCTACATGTAGTTTATGGATTGGTAGCATTTCAAATAAGTAGTGTATTGAAATATTGATCTGAAATTTTTTGAGATGCTCATCAATTGACCTTTTTATTTTCTTAGCTCAAGATTAGAGTATGAATTATTATTTCTTTAAAAAGAATTATACCTTGTAACATTAGATTTGCTCTTTTAAGTATGTTAGGAATTTATAATGTAAGCATGCCACTTCGTTCATTGCTATCTTATTAGAATTTCTTGGAGCATGGAAAGAATTCTTCACAAATGATTTTGCTCTTTTGAAAAAAATAAGCTCAAAAATATTTGCTAAATTATATTTAATCTGCAAATGAGTGTAGCTTATAAAGGTATACTAAGCTTATAATATGTAATGTTTCATCCCAATAATTTTTATATTTTGAAAAAATGTAAAACAGTTTAATAGTTCCATAATAATCTTTTCCCAGAATTCAGAATTGTATGCATCTCTATTTTAGGAAGTTTGCATTGCATCATTAAAGAATAAACCTGGGATCATTTTGCTCCCCAATTTTTAATGTTTTCCTTTATTCTTCTAGTAGTCAGTGATTCTAAGGATTGTGGCCATAGCAACATTCCAGAACATATTTGATAGTAACTCCTAATAAATAAAATCTCTTGTGGTGGATATTCCATCATGGAAATAAATATTATCATTCAATCATGCTAGTTCTTAAATAAAAGTAAAACACACACACAGAGAGAGACATACACACACACCCTCAAAATAAACTTAGAGCAATAAAGAGATTCACACATTCTAAAATCTAATAAATATAAAGTTTTTCTTTGTTTTCATAAATAAAAGCTGTCACTTGTTATTTAGAAAGGAATACCTGAGAAAATGGATGATTAGCACATAACAAACTGAGGGCACAGGAGTTATATAGTAGAATGCAATTAGAGTCACTCCTTATTCATCTCAGACGACTTGCTTCCTAGAATAGACCTACCTTCTAAATTCTTAAAACTCTGTGCAAAACCATGATAATAATGTGATTCTACCCTTTTGCATTACATAGAAAGTATCAAAATTTATTGACCTTTAGAATTCATATTAACCCTCACTTCCATTTTTGTTAGATTGCTCTTAATTCCCTTTCAGACAACAGACCACATATGTCCATTTTTGTTTCTGGGCCAATGATAGCTTTATGTGCTATATTTGTATTTTTAAATGGATTTACAAGACAGATACTCAAATGTGCTCTTATTATAAAATTATTTTCTCCAGAGAGGCTGTGCCCAGAGACATAAGAAAATTGAAGTTTTCTGTTTTTAAAGTGTTGAGAGGTTATTTAATTTTTACATAGTATGAGATGCTTCTAATTGGATTGAGGTGATAATTTATTTCATTTTTTTCCATTATGCCATATACTCTCAAAAATTTGATAATCTAGTAAACCAAAAAGACAGAAAGCCAGCATACCCTTTTATAATTTATAACTCTGTATGAGACAAAAAATGTAGGGAATATATATATATATGCCTATATATTTATAGCTATATCAATGCCTTGATTAGTAATCATTTTTATTTATATCTGGATTTACAGATTCTCCAATGAAAAGAGATTTTAAAATTCTATTAAAATTATTTGGTCTCAAAAACATTGAGTTACAATTTTTTTTCATATTAGCTCCACAAAGTAAGCTGGGTGAATTCCTGTGACATTAGACCACTGAAGAATTTTTGAGAGGTTTTTATGACACTTTTATTCTTTTTATGCCAAATCCACTAAAAAATGACAGACTCCAGAGACCACCCACCAAGCACTCCGTGGGAATCAGACCCTGATCCCAATCCTTGTCCCAGACTCCTGTCATTCAAAAGTTTTAGAAATTATATAGGAATAATTTATAAATAAACATAGCAGGCAATTCATAATGTATTTAAATAGATGCTACAAATTATGTTCATGTCATGTAAATTGCCTAAAATATGCCATACATCTAAAGTACTATGTTAAAATGTCAGTTGTAAAGGTGAAAAAGTAGCTGAAGTTCACAAACAACCTTTTTTCAGATATTGTGTGTTTTCTCTTCAGCCAAAAGCCTCAAGATTCACTTGCAGCAGCCTACTTCTTCATTTATGTTGGATTGGTCTTTAAACATTAGACTATCTTGTAATAAATAATAACTTAAAGATTTCTCCTGACACAAGTCATTGTTGATTTCACTGTTATAGGGAAAAGGCTCTAGGGCGGCAGATAAGGCTGTTGCCATGGTGATGAAGGAGATACCGAGGGAGGAGTCTGCTGAAGAAAAGCCCCTCCTTACTATGACATCACAGGTGGGCAGACCCATAGGGTTTTTGTAGGAAGCTGACATATGTTAATATATCAGACGTTGTGATTTTTAACTAGAAAAAAAAAAAACATTAACTTGAACTAATTTCTTTAAAAGCACAGTTTCAATGAAACAATTATACATTATAAAGTGAAAATGAAAATTGCTAAGAAAAAGAAAAATTTCATCATTTATTTGTGGATATTAATTTTCATTACTTAACTTCAGTTTAAAAATGTATGTGCAAGTAAAATATGTTGCTTCTTAATAAAGGAGTCTTGTTAATAACTTTGGGAAAGAAATAACAATTAAGCTAATGATACATTTGAAAAACAACAACCAAAAAATCAAATTCCTATGAATAAATACAAGTTATATTGTATACATATGTCAGTTTACCAGTAGAATACCTAAATTTTCTTAAATGTTAAATATATTTATGTTGTGACTATGCATACTACATATGTCTATACATATTTATGTGGGTAACTAATTTACAGGAATGAGCCAGAAGTCCCTGAGTCCCCCTGCAGAAAATGGCATCTGTGACCCCTCTTCTACTTAGTGACCTTGACAACAAAAATGTCTCTATTATAAGCACATGAGAGCCATTTTCAGCATTTATTATAGCAAATATAGAAAAAAAAGTTTGCATTTATATGCAAAGACATGCTGAGACTGTGAATCCTGAATGTCCTCAGGAACTTTTGAAACACCCTGTAAAATCCACATAAATATGTATAATATACCCATCACCACTCTGGAACTACCAGTTTTAAATTCTTAAATGAAAAATATTTTTACTTGCATTTATCTTATAATTTAGATTAGGTTGTTATCTTAAATATTTCCTTTTTTTTCCATAATGCAGTAGTAAATGCAGTTATTCAGTTCCAATTATATGAACATGTCTACAATTAGAAAAATGTCCATTTACAGTCCTCATGAAAGGCATTTATCTCAAAAGCTAAATTATGACAACTTATTTTCAGAATATCATCAGTCACATCCCCAGCTGCTGCCAACATGTGTGGTTTTCTTTATTCTAAACACCGTGTTGTAAGGAACAAAAATTATAACTACATATAACATCACATTTGAATCTTTAAAAAGTTATTAATGATTCCCAGAACTTTCAGATAACTTTTATGTTGTGAGTTTTTTATCGATGAAAAAGAAATGCTTCTTCCCAATGACACAGTAGAGGTTGGAAAGAAATTTGCTTGATATTTACCAAGGTCTCCATTCTTTACATAATTTGCATAGTAAAACATATACAGTTTTCCATTGATCTCTTGCCCTTTGAAGAATCCACGTTCAAAATATTCAGTCCATAGTTTCTGAGGTCATTGCTGAGGGAAATGAGAGCTACTCTGAAGTTCTCGGCTAAAGACGGAACCATGTACATCAGTAGAGAAGACCTATTCAGACTTGGAATTGGCATAGTTGTGCTACAGCGTATCATCTCAGGGCATCACAATTTAGGACAGGGTCGAGTTCGCAAAGTGCCTTTTCCTCCAGCCCTTGCATTGGTATGTGCTTCCCAGTAATCTTTTTTAAATGTTTAAAAATTACCATTGTCACCTAAGTTTGAATTTAAATTTTAATGCAGAACAATATTTTTTATTTTTTAATTTAGAAAAAAAACTGTGATTACCCTTTACTCATATTTGTGTGTACCAAGTTCCTTACTTAATCCCTGTTGAATGCTGCATTAACTGTTTTTGAGATATTAGTTACCATTTTACTGCATGAAGATTATACAATGCTTTCTTTGATGCATCATATTCTTGTTGCATACTGGCAAGTTTATGAATCAGCAAACAGAGTTCTGATTCATAAAATGCAATGCACCTGTTGTGTTGATAATTTTATGAAATTCAGTGAGAGCTGTGATACAATTATTTCTCAGTCAAATGCAGTTTCATTAGTTGATATACTTTTTCCACTGTACACAAGTGGCTTCTTCCCTGCTATGCACAAGCCCAAAAGCAGCAGAATGATCTGAAAAAGTGAGTACTTTTCATGGCAAACCACAGCATCAGTCCATGTACCATACCACATTCTTACATGTGTGAGTGCATTAGTCTTGAAATATGTTTGTCCCAGTGTCTTCTGTAAAGCCCCTTAGCACATAGTCCTACATACTGCTGAACACATCGACTCATCTTCATCCCTAGTATGTCGATGCCAGCTGCTCATTCATAGATTTCCAATATGTCTGAAGCTGATTGCTGCTCTCTCAGTGGTGTCCTTGGGACAATCACAATGGATGAAGTACAGAACACATCTTTGAAACACTGAGTTCCTAACCTGTTTAGTAACTGTTTATTCAACAGGTTGTAATGGCAGAATAATTTACACTGAAGGGTTTTCTTGTATTGTGTGATTATTATGATCTCTTTGAGAGGGATTTAGCCAAATATACTCCAGAAAAGTCGTTTATAATACATTGGGCAAACCAAACAAAACAAAACACAAGAGTTGGCCAGGTGACTGAACTCAGAGTTTGCTGGACCCTTCAGAACTGCTCTTTTTATTTGATGTAATTCTTTAATGTAATTATTCTGTATTAACAAACAATATGTCAAGCACTTCAAAGCTCAAGTCCATGCTGTCCTAGACTAACACTTAAAGTCAAGCAGTATGTAAACAAGTGTGCATTGATGAAAGGATTGAAGGAAAGAAAAAAGCAGGTGAATCGTCAAATCTTTAAGGAGAAAGTTTTGCTAGACCTGTGCTGTCCAATAAGTAGGCATAGCCACATGTGTCTGTTGAGTCCTTTGTAACTACCCCAAATTGCAATGTGCTTTAAGTATAAAATACACACCAGATTTTGAAAATTTTGTGCAAAAAAATGATCTAAACTGACACATTAATAATTTTATTTTTATTACAGTTGAAATGATAATATTTTAGATACATTGGATTAGGTAAAATATATTGTAAATCATTTTCACCGTTTTCACTAAAAAAAAGGCTACTAGAAACTTTAAAAAAATATATAAGACTGTCATTATCTTTCTATTGAGCACTACTCTAGACTGTAATAGTATAAATAAATCTACTTTGAGGGTAGAAGGAAAAACTATATGTCAAAGATTGATTACATTCTAGAAAAAAATATATTCTTTATGAAAATGAAATGACTTTAGCAAATATTTTTCTCTCATAAGGAACCTTAGAAATTTTCATTTTAGCCATATTTGCTGGTACTTTTTTTTTAGCAAGGTATATCTCCATTTTTTGCCATAGAGCACATTCTCTTAAAATGATGTGTTCCAGACCTTATTGTTAAGGAGATTTTTTTCATGTTTTTTCTAACTTGGTCTTTGTTTTTCTATATATCCCACCCCTTGTACCTTAATATTGATTTAATTTTTTGTGTCTGATAAAGATAAAAAGAATAATGTCCTTGGTTGGAAAAAATATTCTCAAAACTACTAAATATAGCCTTATTTAGGTTTCTATTACTAATTTGAAACAATTGTTTTAATTATATTTCTCCTGCCTGCCCTAGTGTTAGTACTACCCAAGTTGTAAACAGTAATATCTGTTCATTTTCCCATGAATAACTTCATAATTACAAATCTAATTATCCTGTCAGGAAAATATTTGTAGTCAGCTGAGATTTAGATCAAGTCATAATTGAAAGTTATCACATGACTATTCTTTACAAAATGATTTACTGGGACTCATATACTTTATAAAAACTGGGCCATGGGCAGAACCATTAATACTATTAGCTCATAAGAAATTAATTCTGCCCAGTGTTAGAGTTACCAAAACAAAGCTACCAAGATCTGTGTATTTAAGGGGCTCATGATAATGATTTAGTTGTCTTTTCAATGGATTTGTAAGTTAACTTAGTTTTGATAGGGTGACTATTTTGATGGGCATTGCACAAATTTCTCAATTTGGATACAACTAATAAAGCCATAAACAAGTAGTTCAATTACAAAATTATGAATGAAACCTACTCACCAAATAACACATTTGTTTTGTAGACCTTTTAAAAGCATATTTGTGCTTTCATTTATATATAAATAAAACATTCTTAAATTTTTTTCTATTATTTAGATGAGATAAAAGACATGGTACACTTTTGCAATTTTTTAAATTAACATTACAAATATGAGATATTTGTCAGCTGTTTTTAACTTATTAACTTCAATACTTTAACTTTTAAAAGTATTTTTAAGTACTAAAATATTCAAAAATAAAAACAAAATATTTTACTTTAAAACAATTTTGAGATCATCAATCTGAATTCTAAAGTGATGGAATTCTAAATAATAATGAGTTATTCTTGACAGAGCTTGTTTTATCATTGAAATGTATTTTGATTTCAAGTTAATTCATAATGATATAAGTTATCACAAACTTTTAGCTCTATATTTTTTAATGAAACATCTAAGCTATATATTGGTTAAAGACAAATAAGCTTAGATTTAAGTGACAAAACAAGCTATATAAGCATATACTGGAGCTTAAGTAACAGGCAGTATTTAAAAGCAGAAAAAAATCTCTTTTCACTTTGGTTAAATATCCCCCTATAACTTAGATCATATAATTTATTTTTTTAACATTGAAATTAGAGAAATTCAAGTTGAACTAAGACAAATGCATGTTTAGATAAAGTTTTAAAACAGACCATAATTCGTTAAAGTTGGATGATATTATCTGCATTTTGTTCAACACAAAATACAGTGTTGATATAAAATAACAACCAGTTTGGTCCTGTGGTGGCTAATATTGGCCACATCAACTAACCAGTCTAAGTCATAAGTAAACTGAAGATATTGGAATATTTCGTTCACAAGCTATGATTACAAAGAAGATGTAAGGTTCAATAGTCCTTTGAATTCTGAATAACAAGCCCCTCCTTGCAAGTTCTCATCTATCTTCTTACTCCCACTGTTTCCTTTTGTTTCCATGTCCATTGATTGTGTAAGGGTTTTCCCTCAAAACCTCAAAATTTGAATCTCTGACCTAAAACCCCTGTGTGTTGAACTGTCACTGGCCTCCCATTTGCATTGGTCTTTGTCCTTCTCCCAAAGATGACATGGAGCAAGCCTGTGCCTTTATTTCAATTTTTTCTCTTTGAGCATTCATTCTTTGCATTCTTCACTTTTTGATAGAAGCCTTGCATTTGGAAATGTTCCTTTAAGTACCTCTAAGTTTCCAAACACTTAAATGATGTGACACTTGGGGGAGGGATGGGTGAAGGGGAGATGGACTTACATTTGTGGTTTAAAACCTTGGTAAACAATTCTGAAGACCCCCGACCTCTCTGAATTGATGGAACTCAGTATGAAATCAAGTCTCCCCATGCAATCATTCTTTTGTCCAATCCACCATTTAGTTAGACATAAAATCAGTCAGCATTTATTAAACTACTACTGTGAGATACAAATGTTAAGTGGATAAGGTCTCTACTCTCAAAGAGGTAGGAAAGCAGATAAAACTGGGTAAAGATGGGAACTGGGAACGTGGAGATGCTATAGGAAAGGTGCTCACTGCCTAGCACTGAAGGTTACCAATGTGCAGTAGAATGGGATCCTAAGAGAAAAATAAGGATGTCACCATTGCAACAGCCTTTGAACTTATCTCAACACTGAGAAGAGGACAAAGGAGGATGAGAAATGAAAATGTAAAATGTAAACAAAGTGAGGCCAAAACCAGTTTGGCTCAGTGGATAGAGCGTCGGCCTGCAGACTGAAAGGTCCCAGGTTCGATTCCAGTCAAGGGCATGTATCTTGGTTGCGGGCACAGGGCACATCTCCAATAGGGAGCATGCAGGAGGCAGCTGATAGATGTCTCTCTCTCATCGATGTTTCTAATTCTCTATTCCTCTCCCTTCCTCTCTCTAAAAGAAAAAAATCAATAAAATATGTTTTAAAAAAAAAGTGAGGCAAACACCTTAGCAGCTAATGAAGTGCATGGAGCACTTGAACTCCATTGTGATAGTCAGATTGGGCCAAAATTGGAATTACTCCAACTCAGTTACTCAAAAAAAATGGAAACCTTTTGACTCACCTTTTTTTTATTATTTTTATAACACCAATGTACTCTGTACCCAAAGTATGAAATGTTCACCACACTTGAAAAACAAAGTGTTTTCAAACTGAAGGGAGTAATTCTAAGAAAAACAAGCAGTATCCTAACCAATGAACAAGGAGAGAATAAATGGCATGCAATTTGGAAGGAAAGCTAAGGGGAACTATTTGGGGGATTCAGTTCAGCTAGCAATTTTCCTTTATGACCTAAAAGATTTACTTAGTCTCAAGTCACCATAGGAAAACCATAAACTTGTTTGAAAATGTGGAGCGGGAGGCTATGTGAAAAGCTATTCTTACCTATACTAATAAAAATAAAATGGGACTCAGTATGGTTAAAATAAGGATTCCTAAATTCATCTGGCTAAAGACTCAGTTCAAAATCGGACTGTTTGAGAAAGATCTTTTTATATCTTCCGTTTCTGCAGAGTCACTGTCCCTTTGCTAACCATTTACGGAGCCCTTCTTATATGAAGACATTCTGTTCAAAGTTGTGAAGAACATAAATATGAATAAGCCAGAGTCTCTGACCTCAGCGCTTATAAAAAAAAGATTTTGTTATGATAACTCCAGTTTCATCTTCCACATCTCAATTGAAACCAAAAAACTTTCAGTTCCCAAATTATCTTCCCATGCTATCTGAAACCTGGCTCTTTATCTTCTTCACCACTGAGCCCTGTTCACTATCCCCCATTCCAACCCCAGCTTTTCCCAAGAGCTAAACTGTGCTTCAGCTTAAAAACACTGACACAGAAAGTAGTTTATTTCCTTGGATCTGTGTCTATGGAGGAAAGCCGGAGGAGCAGCTCAGTTCATAGGACCTGGGTAGACATAACAACTCTATCAGTCCAGGTGTGACATGTGGCCAGAAACAAGATAGTAGGTGTAGAAGAGACACAGGCTTTGTGAGGCAGGAGGTTAGAAGACTGGAGAAGCCATGCCATAGTCCTGGGCTCCCTAAAGTCTCTCTGAACACCTCTTCTTTGATTGAGAAACTCTAAGAATGCTAGAGATGCTTTCTCCAGAAAATAAGTCTGAAGTATGGAAGAAGAGAAAGACTCACCCAAAAAATCCAATTATCTTTGATAAAGCAGACTTGCCTAAAAGGGTGGGCCTCTCAATTAATTGTGCTTTTTCCTTTTTTGCCCCATTTAAATGTTTATGGGGACAAAGATCTTACTTTCTAGAATTCCTTTGTCATTTTTCAGTGTTTACAACTAGAAGTATAGAAATCTAACAACCTGGCTTCCTGAAACTATAAGTAATTTATGCCACAAAGGAATTTAATTGTATCCAAAGTTAAGAAAAAGTATATGGGGACTTTTGTGGACTATAATTCACTAGAGGCCTGGTATACAAAATTCGTGCACTGGGAGGGAGGTGTCCTTCAGCTCAGCCTGCACCCTCTCCAATCTGGGACCCCTCAGGGGATGTCCAACTTCCTGTGATATGGGGCCTAAACAGGCTGTCAGACAACCCTCTCACAATCTGGGACTGCTGCCTCCCAATTGCTCACCTGCCTGCCTGCCTGATTGCCCCTAACTGCTTCTTCCTGCCAGCCTGATCACCTCCTAACTACTCCCCTGCCAGCCTGATTGATGCCTAACTGCTCCCCTGCTGGCCTGGTCACCCCTAACTGCCCTCCCCTGCAGACCTGGGTCCCGCCCAACTGCTCTTCCCTGCAGACCTGGTCACCCCCAACTTCCCTCCTCTGCTAGCTTGATCACCCCCAACTGCCTTCCCTTGCAGGCTTGATCCTTCCCATCTGCCCTCCCCTGCTGGCCATCTTGTGGTGGCCATCTTGTGTCCACATGGTGGCAGCCATCTTTGATCACATAGATGCAGCCATCTTGTGGGTTGGAGTGACAGTCAATTTGCATTTTTTAAGACAGGATATATATATAACTTTTAAAGTTGCAGTTGGTTATATTTACTCTTTGTATCTTTGTGCCTTAGCCAATAGATCTGAGACCTAGAACTAGAGACCAAGTCATCAGAATGCACTGCTTACTTAATGCTAGCCTGTTACACTAACTTTTGTGAGTATAGTGTGGTGCCATACTTGATGGTGAATGTTTATAGCGCAATAGAATCCAGATCTCATTTGACATGAGAATGACACAGTCTGGAGATAAGCATTGTTGCTATGTCAGGACCATCACATCACTCTTGTGATATCACACCAAATGGGTTCATTACACTAAGCACATATGGTTAAAAAGGCAAGTTCTACCAAGAAATATATATTAAGGGGTCCTTTGTGAAGCTCTTATATACACAAAGCTTTTACATGACTAAATTGTAAATGAAGTACAAATCCTAGAAAACTAATCACATTTTCAGAAAAAGTACATGGCAAATTCTGTGGACTCAGAAGGGTTCCCAGAATCAGTGATGTTTAACCATGTCTTCATTCTCTAGCATATTATATTCTGTATCAGTGCTTTCAACTACATTTCTAGATGATAAAATTGACTTTTATACTAGAAAATATTATAAATCACTCCTAACTCAAATAGACCACAGCATTTACAAAAATTCAAATATATTTATCCCAGAAATATGAAAGGCTCATAGTCAATATCAAAAAATACTTCAACATAAATACGATGAGTGATACCCAAGAATGTTCAAATTCAGAAAAATTCAAAGGTACTCAGAGTTTTACTCATCAATTAAAGGGACATTTCCCCCTTCTCCCCCCCCCAAAAAAAAATGGTTAAGATCAAATCATAGGTTTGAGCTTACATAATTTGATTCCTAGAAGAATAAATTTTTATTACTGCAACTTGAACACGAAAAAGGAAATGGGCATTCTCAAGGCTTACCCCTTGATAATGGCTGCATATTACTATGTATGAAAGTCCAATCATCAGTTCTACATCAAATCTTAAACTCCAGTGAAGATCTGAGATTTATCCCTGTAGGATGAACATGAAAAACTACCTAATTGCCTCTTGGTTTTCAGTCCCCAAATGATCACTAAATGTTTCCATATTCTTCCTTCAATATTAACAGTATCGCATTTTTCTTCCCATATTTACCGTTATTCATAGGTCTCTTGCCATCTTCCATAAGTTCTAAGCTATAATACTACTGACACTGTGCTAAAGAAATAATAAAGTGAAAGTGAGTAGAGTCACATAAAATATTTTGATTTGGTAATACGCAAACACTTCATTATTTTATATTTCTTTTAAAATACAGCCTTGCAAATCAGTATTTATAAAATCTAGATATTTTTAGGCATATCTTTTTTTATATGATGCATGGAAAACTAGATGGCTATGCCCATTTAAGAAAGGCCAAGATAAAATCTTGTGGAAAACTATGGTAGTTAATTTAAGGATTAACCACTTTGGATCCTCAGTATACTTTTTTCCCCTTAATCACAGAAATAGAACTTAAGGAAATCTGAATTCAAGAGGCACAGAATAACTGATAGTAAATGGATGATGGCCACTGATAGATAGAGACCTACTAAAAATCAAACTGAGCCCTTGCTAGTTTGGCTCAGTGGATAGAGTACTGGCCTATAGACTGAAGGGTCCAGGTTCCACAGGGTTGCAGGCTCAATCCCCGGGGCAGGGCGGGGCATGCAAGAGGCAGCCAATCAATGATTCTCATCATTGATGTTTCTATCTCTCTCACCCTCTCCTTCCCCTCTGAAATCAATAAAAAATATTGTATATATTTAAAAAAATTAAACTGAAAAAGTTCTGAAATTACAGAACAAGCCTATGGGAAAATATCATTGAATTTACAGAAATCTGCTTTAGATATAGATTTTCACAAACATATCTACTGGATATGTAGTTAATATGACAGCTAATATAACAGTATTTTGTACTCTTTCAAAATAATGTTTGTTGTGCCCTACAAAAGCTTAAAGCATTCCAAGGAAGTGTAAGAATGTGCACCAGTAGGTGACTTGAGCTTTTAATGAGTGAGAAAGGAGTGTTTATCCCCGCATACAAAACACTGACTGGCTAGTCCTAAACAGAATGTGTTTTCTCAAAATCAAAAGCCACCATTGCAGGTCCTAGTAGGAGCTTATTGCCCAAGGGAAGAGTGGAATTGGCCTTTAGGGACAGTGATTCAATGGGTCTTATTTCCTACATATTGAAATTAGTGAATAATTCTAAAACTGTCCTAGGAGAAGGAAAAAGGCTTGAGCTTTAAAAATTGAAGTTGGCTGCATCGAAAATATTCACAGTGCTAAAAGGCTCATTCCCCATCCTTTGGTATTTTTTTTTCTTTCTTCCCCCTGCCCCATTATTTATTGGTTTCTTTATTTTTTGGTAGGCTTGCTCTTCTCATTTTGTTGCAAGGCTGCATTTTAACTTATCTGATTCTGCAGTTTAACACGGCCTGTGACACCTGTGTTCATTTGTTCTCAGCTGGTGAATGAACAGCAAGAAAGCAGACCCCTCCTGAGTCCCTCCATCGATGACTTTCTCTGTGAAACCAAATCGGAGGCAATAGCAAGGCCAGTAACGTCCAACACAGCTGGTAATTCTTTCTTTTAACTGATCCTCGGGTGGAGCTAATTTTCACTGTAATAAAATGCACGTTTTTCTTTCCACAGTGCATTTTAACTGGAGAACAATGTTTGCAGCTGACTAAAACTTTAGAACATTTATTATTCAACATAAGCCAATGAACCACTTTTCATTATACTCTAAGAAACTACGATGTAAAAACACTGAGTGGCCAGATTATTATGATCTCTGAATGCATAATAATCTGGCCATTCAGTGTATTTGTATCTCAAATGGGTACCAAAGGTATTTTAGGCTTTTGCTGGAGATCAACCACCTATTTTCCCTGAGCTTTCTGTCAGCCAGTGCAAAGGGGAAAACTGATCAGGTGCATGATTTATAGTATCTTTGATATCAAAATAAATGAGGTACTCAAGAGAAGTGCACAGTGGCCAGATTATTATGCGTTCAGAGGTCATAATAATCTGGCCACTCCGTGTATATTATACAACCAATGTTGCTGAACATTAGCATGTCACTATTAGCAATGAATAGTTTTTCCATATATATGTTCATATTTACATCTCATCTCAAGTCACATCACATTAGGAAATCTTTAAAACAAAAGCATCTGTTTCAGGGTAAGGGTTTCATGTTCTGCCTGGAAATACTTTGTATGACAAAAGTCCAGTAAAATAAAAACATAGGCCACCCCTTCAAGTGGGTTGAAATTACAATTAAAATGTCCTTAGAGTCTTGGGATATTATAGGCACTAACAAGTATTCATCCAGTGAGGGGTGTAGGAGGCCGCAGGTATGAATGCCACCTCCTTAAGTACCCTCCGCATTTTCCAATTCTCACTGATACTAAGCCACTTAGGTAGGGCCCACCCTGAGGGAGCAACAAAAGATTTGACTCAAAAGCTAATTTTCACCTTCGATATCAGAGGCAGCTTTTAGCATTTATTTCAGTCAGTCAGCATTCACATTCACAGGCATGTTGTTCAAATAAGAATGAGAAAATGATGCTCAGAATCAGAGAACAAAGGTTATGTTAAGTTGCAGGAGAGAATTTGAGGAGAAAGGAGGTGATAATCACATCCTGTCTTGTTAAATTCCTTCCATCTCCCATCATGTCCTCAGCTGGCTGTTTCCTGCTATATTTTCGTTACACGCTTAAGTATGTGAACAAAATCACAGGTGAAAGAAACGGTGATTTTTTTTTTAAACAGATACTAAAAATTACAACAACAAAAGTAACTAACACAAGACAGAGACACTTTTGTGGGAATGTTGTCTACAGTCTCTAGGGCCAAAGTTCATAATTTCAAATCTCAGCTTGGACACTTAGCAGCTCAGTGTCCTCGGACAAGTTGCTTAACTAGGTCTCCTTCCTCATCCATCTTAATAATAGTAAGATCTAGATCTCCTAGGTTATTTGGGAAGACTAAACGAATCTATGTAAGTCTTAACACCAAGTGAGCTCTAACAGGTATTACCATTCCTGTTAGCTATCAGTTAAAAAACAAGACACCCAACACTTCCCTTTTCAAATGCATTAACTTTTGGTATGTCACACCAAAGCAATCATTTTCTACACTCAGCTGCCACTTGGAGTAATCAAGCAAATGAAATGGTGTTTGCTACATGTTAGGCAGAAAAAAATTGGTAAATTCACATGCTATAAGGTCAGAGTCATCCTCCTGATCTCTGAAACTGGAGCTTCCCCTCCAAAAGAATAATCCAGAGAATGCTACAACTAAGTCACTTAGGAAGAGCCCACCAGAAAGAACAACATGGTATTTGGCTCAAAAGCTACTATCACCTTGGTTCTTCTAACATTGAAGAGACCTGTGAAATATTGGAGAGAAATATCAAAAGAATGTGTCATCTCCTGCAATCCCAATTCCTACAATATTGCCTCTATTATTAGTTTCTTAGGACTGCCAAGGCAAAATATCATAAACCCCATAGATTAAACAACAGAAATATGTTGTCTCCCAGTTCTGGAACCCAGAACTACAAAATCAAGGTCAGTAGGACCATTCTCCTTGTGAAGGTGCTTGGGAAGGATCTCTCCTAGGCCTCTCTTCTGGTTTCTGGCACTTCCTTGGCTTGTGGCAGCATAACTGCAATCTTCACCTGACATTCTTCTTGTGAGTGTCTCTTTCGGGGGAAGAAAAATCTAGTTTCCCCTTTTTATAAGGATACCAGTAGGTAGGCCATCATGAATCATCTTAACTAATTATATCTCCAGTGACCCTATTTCCAAATGAAGTCACCTTCTGCGATACTGGGGGTTAAGACTTCAACAGATGAATTTTGGGGGGAACACAACTTAATCCATAAAGCCCTCAAGATAGGGGGTCGGGAAAAGTGATATTTTGAGACTGGGTTTTCCTTTTCTCAGCCTCAGCATGTAGTGCATCTGGGTCATACAGATTTTGATTCTGAAGGAAGATTATTATGTGATAGAGTGCTTTTTAACCTTAAAAATGTATCTCAGGGCAGAAACACTATATGTTTTTAATTCCTAAAGAACATAGTTATTCTTTTTAATTATTATGAAACTATAATTTACATCTCAATATGCAACATAATTCGCATCTTTAAACAGAAAAGAATTTTAGCATTCAAGCATCCTGGAAAGAATTCTAATTTGCTCCAATAATTTTACAGTTAAAAGTTTTTAGGCAGCAGACAGAGTTACCATTTTCTTTTCAAATTTTTAATAGAAATAATCATTTTAAAGTGGAACATTGTCATTTTATAGAATAGTGAGACATCAGGACAGTCATTGTATCTGACATTCTAGGCATTACACTTCAAAGGTATAATAAACAAATAGCAAAATTTGGAAGAAATCCTGCTTCATGTTTGTACCAAGTCAATCAAACTGAAATTTGAAAAACCTTTTGTTAAGATGAGAAGCATTTATTCTGGCTGTTTTCTTCCAATAAAAAGTTAAAGTCATTGTGCTGCCATCTTGGCATTTACTTAAATGTTTAAGGAATATAGTTCTTATATAAATTAACACAAAATAAACAATATAGGAAATATTCATCTCTTCCAAACACCAATTAAATAATGAGTTGGTATTTGAATGTATCAATCTTTTTTGCATCATAGGCATTCTAAATTATAATATTTTTCTTAATTATTTTGGTGATCTTTACTTGTTGCTTGTTTTTCTATATACTTCTTGTTATCCAATGATGACAATTTCAAGCTGATCAAATATGGATGTTTTTCTTTTGTTTTCTTCTTTCTTTGCTATTAACAACATAAATCATCTTTAACTTATCTGTACCTAGATAGAGATCTAATTCTTTGACCTTCTCAAACTGTATCCATAAGTGGTAGGTAGGCCAAGATCATTACTAATATCCTTGATTTAAAAATGGCCAATAAATTATACACAGATGCATATATCAAATGTTCTGAAAGTAATTATACACTAGATATGTTAAGATAGTGATTGTATTAGAGGGCAAATAATTACCATAAATCTTGCAATAATAACTTGTCTGTATTCTCTCCCCAAAAGTCTAGTATATGTCGCAGTACAGGAATCCTTCTAAAACCCAAGAAAAATAGTACTTGGTTTGCATTTATCAATATACATAAGCTAAAAGAATTGTATCCATAAACTTGAGCCATTAGGTGGACAGTTACTATATAAGAAAGATTTTTCATGGTTTAAAAAATAGTAATCTCACTCTTTGATATGGGGCCTGTAGACAAAACCTATACTAGCACAGAGATTCCTATGTGTAAGGGAAGAACTCAACAAAATTCAGAATTCCAAAACAGCCACCTAATTAAATATCTTTTTTTATTGTCTAAAGTTTTACATATGTCTTTTTTTCCCCCAATTAACCACCCTCCTCCCAGCTAATTAAATATCTGAACTGCAAAATTAGTATATTTTCAAAATACACTAAAAGCCCAGTGCCTGCCTGGTGCATGATATTCATGCCTTTGGAGGGCGGGGGGGGGGGGGGGAAAGAGGTGATGAAGTGGGGAGGTAATGAGGGAATAAGGACATATATGTAATACCTGAATCAATAAAGAAATTAAAAAAAAAAAAAGAGGCACGTTCCTCAACCTGGCTTGTGCCCTCTTCCAGTCCAAGAGCCCTCACGGGATGTCCGACTGATGGCTTAGGCCCACTTCCCATAGGGAGCGAGCCCAAGCCAGCAGTCAGACATCCTTAGTGCTGCTGTGGAGGTGGAAGAGGGTCCTGCCACTGCTGCTGCACTCACCAGCCATGAGCCTGGCTTCTGGCTGAGCAGCACTCCCCCTGTGGGAACACACTGACTACCAAGGAGCAACTCCTGTGTTGAATGTCTGCCCCCTGGTAATGAGTGTGAGTCATAGTGATGAGTCATTCCGCCATCAGGCCAAAACTGGCTCTCTGACATCCCCTGAGGGGTCCCAGATTGTGAGAGGGTGCAGGTCAGGCCGAGGGACCCCACCAGTGCACAATCAGGGCTGGAGAGGGATGCAGAAGGTTGGCCAGCCAGAGAGGGACCACGGGAGGACTCCAGGGCATGTCCAGCCTTATCCTGTTGAGTCCCAATGGGCCAGATCCCAGCAGTAAGCTAACTTATCGGTTGAAGTGTCTGCCCCCTGGTGGCCAGTGCACATTATAGCAAGTGGTAGAGCAGCCTTAGCATGTCATTTGCTTGGTAGAATTGGCTGACTGGACAACCAGACACTTAGCATATTGGGCTTTTATTACATAGCGGCAGTTGCAAAACTTTCAGACCTCATGGACCACCAGTGGCCCGTGGACCACCTGTTAGTGACTCCTGTTACATAGGATATTTATGAAGTCCAAGTAGCCATGAACCAAATGGCATGTCTCTAGAGAGAACATAGAAATTAATATTCCAATAAAAAGGCAAAAGTTGCTTGAATTATTCGGGTTTAATTTATCTATTTCACATCACTGGCAAAACCCTTCCTGAAAGGACTTCACTTTGAAGCTGCTATGCTAAATAAATCTTACAGAACAGAACAGAGATCCTATGGGCTCCCTGTAGCATGTTCTGTGATAGCACATCAGGGTTGTCCTATGATTTGTCCTCTCTGACCACTCCATGTAGATTTATTTCTTTAGAGAAATTCACTAAAAGCCCGAGGCTCATTATACTGTAGTGGTGTTAATCGCATTGTGTGTCCCATCCAAGGGCTTCATTAGAGGTGCTGTTTTATTCTGTTTTAAGCAGCCTCACCTGCCAGAGCCCATGTCATCTAGTATTCATAAACATCTGCCATGCCCTGAGGAAGTCCTCCAGTTCAACAGGATGTGATCCTCAATCAGGTGTCCTTGAAATAGATGGTCACAAATACTTATGTATTCTATCTTCAGGAAATGTCACCCAATGAAATTAGGTTATAAAAAAACAAAGTTTCAGGAATTGCCTACTATTTAAATTATGCCTCAGACTACCCAATCTGCCAAATAATTGGGAGCTAAACAAAAAATAATCAAAGCCACATCCATAGAATTAGCACATTGCCTCCACATTCGAATCAAGGATAAAGAGGAGTGGGGAAGAACACACACTTGGGAGTGGCAGGGCCTGTGTTTGAATCCTCTTATGGGGAGCATGCTATTAGGTGTTTGAGTTTCCTATTGTGACAAATTAACGCAAAATTAGTAGCTTAAAACAACACAAATGCATTACCCTATGTCAGCAGGCCTAAAATCAAGGTGTTGGCAGGGCTGCATTCCTCCTGGAGGCTCTACAGGAGAATTCATTTCATTAACTTTTCCAGACTTCTACGGGTTACTTGGAATTCCTTTGTCTGTGGTCCCTTCCTCCATCTCCAAAGCCAATAGCATAGCATCACCAAGCCTCTCTCTCTTTCTCTTCCCCCACCCATTCACACACACACACACACACACACACACACACACACATACCTTGCACACATGCATTTTCACATCCACTATAAGAGCTGGTTATCTTAACTGTAACACACAGATTCTGAAACCCAAACCTTCATATGCCTAAGAGAATCTTTTAAATTGAGCTAAGAAAATAAGCAGAGCAGACACTCCTTTCTGTGCCTAGTCTTCGAAGCCCACACGCATGCACCCTAAAATGTGATTTGTCTTCCTCCAAAAAGTCAAAAGCTGATCCCATCCTTCTATGCTTTTGAAATTGTGGTTCCAGAGATTCTCTCAGCTTCATCGTTTTCTATACAACTTCAGGCCACTGTCTTCATCATATGGGTACCAAATAAGGCCTTGTGTGTGCGAGCATTTGTTTTCCATTTTCTGGGAGAACGAGAGAGAGAAAGAGAGAGAGAGAGAGAGAGAGAGAGAGAGAGAGAGAGAGAGAGAGAGAGACAGAGAGAGAGAATTCAGAATAAACACAGAAAGTGCTGAGGACAGTTTGGACAGAGAAAGAATGTTACTGAGCCAAGCTTGAATTCAAAATTCACTATTTTAATAATTCATTTATTCTGAATGGTGAGAAGCAGATATGGAGTTAAATTAATATTCACCTGTTACTATTTGTAGCAAACGTACTTCCTATATACAAGTGACGAGTCCTCTATAAATTGCTTCTAAAAGAAGTGTGAGAGCAAAGAGCAAATTACTGATTCCTAACTGTTTTTACAGTCAATAGGAAGACATATATGGTGTTCCAGAGACTGTTTTCCACTTCTTTCCTTCTATTAGAAGAAAATCATGGGTCTAGGATCCCTGCCGACACACCAGTGGCCTGGAAATTTTTTATTAAACATTCAAAGGATAGGACATGTGTGGCATCCTCTCCTATCTGGGCTGCGTGCCATGCTTAAGTCGTAGCCAGCAAGCCAGGCGGCTCCACCCTGAAAGCCACTTCTCTCCCCATGCTCAGGTTCTTGCTAGCCACACAACACTCCTCAGCTCTCAGAGTGTCCTTGCATTGGAAAGTGGCTCCCATCTCTACTTCACCATCAACATGCAGCTACTGTGATTTGACATTGAAATCAGAAGACAAAATCCTAGAGCCTAAAGCTTGGCACACTGTCTTAAGGATCCCATAGAGATGTGTAACTCATGAGGACAGTCAGATGAGATAAGCTGACACTTTCAGACCATTTTATGATAAAGGTAGCTCATAGCATCTTCTGTAGAACCATTATCTCTGTCTCATCCTCCACTTTATCCCCAGTGGTTTTTCCTCTTTCTGTCAGTGTCTGGAGCTGCTTCCTGCCTGAAATAGAAAGGATCAGGGAAACTAGGAGGAGGTCAACAAAAAGGAAATGGAAAGAAAAGCATCACGCATTAGCCACCAGAGAATGACAATAACATTTATCCAGTACCTATAGTATGCCTTCTTTTTCACACAATCAACTTACAAATTAGATAATTAAACATCTGTATCATACCTTAAAAACAGACTATTAATTTTATATTTTTCAGACGATAAAACTAAAGCTCAGAAACTTACTCCAAATCACACAGCTAAGCAGTGTTAGTCAGGTCCTTCACCAGAAACCACTGCGATCTGACATTGAAATCAGAAGACAAAATCATGGAGAATAAAGCTTGGCACACTGTCTTAAGGATCCCATAGAGATGTGTAACTCATGAGGACAGTGTAGCACTAAAGAAATCCTGCCCAGCTGGCGTTGTCAACCTATGAACCAGGAGGTCTCGGTTCGATTCCTGGTCAGGGCACAAGCCTGGGTTGTAGGCACGATCCCCAGTGTGGGGCATGCAGCAGGCAGCCAGTCAATGATTCTCTCTCATCATTGATGTTTCTATCTGTCTCCCCCTCTCCCTTCCTCTCTAAAAACAATAAAAAAAATTTTTTAAAGAAATCCTGATTGTGAGCGCATTTGAGTCCTGAACCTACCTTGAGTGCAAAAGGGAAGCAAATGGAGGAGAGCTGAGACATCAATAAAAATCCATTTCCTACCAATCCATTTCATTCTCTGGTAGCCAAAGGAAAAGTTTGGAGACCAATGAGGAGGGGTGTGGTCCTTATAGAGGGTGCCCAAGTGAGCTAACTCCAGGAGTGTTACTGTCCCTTTGGTAGCAGTTCTAAGCTAGCTGGGTGAGGAGATCCTGGGCCAGGAAGCCAGCAAACCAGTTCAGAAGCCAGCCTGGGGTAGGGCTGAGGGGAGCTTCTCTAACTGGAAGTTTCCACTTCTCACAGCGAGCTGGTCCTTTGCTCTATAAGGCCAAGAGGAAAGAAGAGTTTCAAAGCTTGCCTTTTAAATTCTCATTTGCCTCGTTTGCACTTGAACAAATTATTATTGCTGCCTACATTACAGTATTTAATACAATGTAATCAACTTGCTGGGAAGTAAAAGTCTACCCGTTTTATGATTTGTTTCATTGAAACTTAAATTTGCATATTAAGCAGCAAAGTCATTAACATGTGTATCTATTCATCAACTATGGATTATAAAACACCTCTCTAGTTGAGCCCAAATAGCAAGCCATTTTCTGATTGAATTGCTTACTCAAATAAAAGATAATTAGCAACATTCTTTTGTGCAGTGTTTGCTTTAGTCATTTGCAATTAAAACAAAAACATTCAGAAACTTGACCAAGTCATCCTCATAACTGTTTCGTAAGCATAACTCTGAAAAGGATAGACTGACGCTTCTCTGTGGAAAAAAACTACACTCTAAAATAAACCTCTATACATCAAGCAAAGCCAAGTAAATGGCACCCAGATTCAATTTCACCACTTTAATTTCAGTTCAAACCTTCATCACTGGTGAGGGCTGATCTAAACCCCACTTTGCGAATTTGTACCGTGCGAAATAAAAAGAACAGGCAGCAAACTTACCCACGTAAATGCAGACTGTCTTTATAAATCAGTGGTGAGCTAACTTCATTTGGTGCTTCTAACCTACACGACAAGCACAAATTTCTTCTGCACCCAACGGAAGCCTCACTTTTTAAAAATAACCTCAGAGCCCTGAGTGGGCTCGTCTTAACCTCTTTCATCTCTCACAGTGTTGACCACAGGCTTAGACCTCCTGGACCTGAGTGAACCCGTCTCGCAAACCCAAACCAAAGCCAGGAAGCTGGAGTCCTCATTGAAAACCGCATCCCTCAAGAAGAAGGCTGATGGAGCTGATCTCATCGGTGCGGAGGCTGAACAGAGAGGCCAGCAGCCTCTTCGAGGTCCGGACACGGCGTCCTTAGATTTAGGTGAGGCAGTAGCTAAGTGTCTGTTGCTGCTCACCCTTGCCTTGACACAAGCAAGTTCCACACTGACTTTTGTCCTTGGATGAAGTGGCTTTGCATAACTGATATGGATTCAGTCATTCATTTATTCAACCCACATGTGTTGAGCTCTTGATAGATGGCAAACACCATACTAGGCATTGGAGCGAAAATCAGACATGAATATTTCTCTCTATTCAGTCTAAAGAGAGCCAGGAGAGAACCAAGGGAAAGAGTGGGAGTGGAGAGGGGAGGGGAAAGAGGTGGAGAGAGAGAATGAGAGGAAGAGAAGAGGAGAGGAGAGGAAAACAACTCTAACACAAGGTTCAGGAACAGCCCCGCAGAATGGGAACATGTAATATGCACAGAGATACATTGGATACAATAACAGTTACCATTTATGGATGGTTTATGATGTCTAGGACTATGCTAATATATGTAATGATTAACATATATTAGCCCTTTCATTCATCCCAACTCTTTGAAATAAGTGAGGAACCAGGTTTCAAATTTAAATAACTTGCCCAAGATCGCAGTTAGTAGGAAGAACTGGAAATTTGAGGCTAGCTCCAATTAACTGTAAAGCCCATACTTTTAACCACTATACATCTTCCTGAGAAAGGAGCGCTTCACTTCAGCTCCTGGAACCAGTCAAATTAAACACTCCTTTCTCAGGAGAATGAAGGTGGCAGGCCTTTTAGAAAGCCGAAGGGAGCATGTATCTCTCCAGGCTAAGGCTGACTGATGTGTATGTGTATACATGTGTGTGTGGGTAAATAGTCATAAAATTAGCATATTAGTAACCTATCCATAGATTGTGAAGATTAAAGAGGATAGATATGTAGAGTTGCCAAGCACTGTGACGTGAACATGTTAGATGGTCATGAATTAATTTATTCATTTGTTCAGTAAACATTTCTCTGAATGCCTACCATGTTCCATACTAGGGACTAGGAATACAAAGATAAATAATACAAGCTTTCTGCCTTCGTTAATCTTACATTATCTTTCAGCAAGTTCACACTTTAGTGGGGAGGTAGAAAAATGATTAATTGACTATAATAAAATATGCACTACAGTAGAGTCCTCCGAATTTGCAGTTTCGCTTTCTGAAGTGTCCATTACCGCAGTCCAAAAAGTTAAATGGAAAATTCCAGATATCAGCAATTAATACGTTTTAAATAGCATGCCATTCTGGGAAGCATAATGAAGTCTCTAGGGCTCTGGCTCCATCCCCCCGAGGATGTGAATCATCCCTTTGTCCAGCCTCTCTGCACCATAGCTGCTCCCTAGCCCTCAGTCCTTTAGCAGCTGTCTCAGATATCAGATTGACTATCTCCATATTGAATAGCCTGTGTCCAAGGACCTCTATTTACTTAATAATGGCCGCAAAGCAGAAAGAAGCATGGTGATGCTGGCAATTAGGATAGGCCAAAGATAATCTGTTCAGTTCTTCTTATAAGTGAAAAGGTGAAAGTTCTTGATTTAACCAGGAAAGAAAAAAAAAAAGCATATGCCATGGTTATTAAGGTCTGTGGTAAGAATCAATCTTCTATGAGTAAAATTGCCTACTTTTTAAATTAACCTTCATCGTAGGTATACGTGATTAGGAAACAGCATAGTACATAAAGAGTTTAATACCAACCAGTTTCAGGCATCCACTAAGGGTCTTGGAAAGTATCCCCAGAAGATAAGGGGGAACTACTGTATATGTTGCAATAAAGGGAAACGCAGGTCACTTCCAAAAAGAGTACCTTCATAGAGCCCTGATCCAGCTAGGAGGTTGTAGAAGGTCTTATAGGAGGTAATATGTGAGCAGAGTTTTGATAGATAAGTGGAAATTTTCCATTTGAAAATATGGATCAGAAAGAGGGAGGTAAGAAGGACATGGCATTCCTGATGCAGAAGAGAAGGAGATTCAGACACAAATAGACAAACACACAGAAAATGTCCTTTCAAGTAAATACAAACATTTGTGATAGTATTCAAGCAGTGAGAAATAAATCTGAGAGTCACTAAGGGCTGGGATAATGGGATAATGGATGCCATGCCCTTGAGTTTGAGGGAAAGGCAAAACTGAAGGGTTTTACACATAAGAGGGACTTCAACAGATTCTACTTAAAAATAAATGTGGGTTTTTTTGGTGGATGTATAAAGAAAGAAGTGGGAGTAGACACGTGTATGACAGCAATGAAGACATATAGAATGTGCCAACCTTTGTGATGAGGATATAAGAGGGACAGAGGGAGGCAGGAAGCCAAGGTGGAAATTCTGGAGTCCTTTTGAACCTGTTTTACAGGACTGGACAAAAGTAGGTTTACAGTTGTTCATATGGAAAATAATACAATAATCAACAAATTATAATACAAGAATAAACTGTGTTTTGT
This sequence comes from Lasiurus cinereus, assembly GCA_011751065.1. Lineage (NCBI taxonomy): Eukaryota > Metazoa > Chordata > Mammalia > Chiroptera > Vespertilionidae > Lasiurus > Lasiurus cinereus. The sequence continues at coordinate 30,584,094 of JAAGEH010000045.1, read as the reverse complement.
GTACGTACAACTGTAAGCCTACATTTGCCCCACTGTGCATTTGAGGAAACTGGGATTTCTCTGTGGAGATGTCCAATCAACTGTTAAATGTATAGATCTAGAACTTAGGAGAGAGAGCTGAACAGGAAATGTATATTTGAACATCTGAAGTCTGTGAATGAATATTGCATTCATGGGTATAGATGATCTCACCCAAAGATCATAGAAAACATCTATATATATAAAAACCTAAGCGGCTGCTATGACCAGTCACTATGACACGCACTGACCACCAGGGGGCAGATGCTTGATGCAGGAACAGTCCCCCTGGTGGTCAGTGCATTCCCACAGCCAACTTCTCACAGCCTGCCAACCTCTTGCAGCCCCTCCCCCAGGCTGGCAGGCCCCAATTGGCCCTGATTGCCCCTGATCAATGGCCAGGCCAAGGAACCCCACCCATGCATGAATTCGGCACTAAGCCTCTAGTTATAATATAACACAACTATTAGTCCTACACACAAACCCGTGTGCCAGTAGCTTGCTGCCACCCTCCATAGCTCTCCGCCCACTGCCCTGCCCTCCTGTAGCTCCCTCTCCCCTCTCCCCCTGCCTTCCCCTCATAGCTTGTTGCCTTGTCCTCTCCTGTAGCTTTCTGCTGCCCACTTTTAGCCAGTAGCTTGCTGCCACCCTCCTGTAGTTCCCTCCACCCCCCACCCCTTCACTCCTAGCTCGCTGCCCTGTCCCCTCCTTTAGTTCTCTGCTGCCTGCTTGTAGCTCGCTGCCCCACCCTCCTGCTGATCCTTGATCCGTTCATTACACAGTCGGTTGTTACGCTTCACAGCGTAATGACCGTTTGCATATTATATCTTTATTATATATGATATACATGTAAAGGAAACTTAAATTTCTCTGCTTTTGAGAAAATGTCCTGTGTAAGAAGTCATAAAAATGTTTTGTTTCAAGAACTTTGGAGGACACTGAAAGAAAACCTGTCTTTTCTTAATAGGGAAAAGTGGGCCCAAGAAGGTTTAAGTGGTTTATTTACAGTCACACATTTGTTAATGAGAGAGAAGGACACACTAGGTCAGATGGAAGAAAGAAGCCACAGGGAGAAAATGGTCTGGCATTCTCTTGGCTTCCTCCTTTCTCTCCATCCCCATTATTAATTCCTTTCTTTGGTAAGAAACTACACAGTCTGTACAAAAGCTGTGAAAGGTGTTTTAGTTTCTTCCCTCCTCCTTTTAACAGGAGGCTCTTTAGACAGAATTTCTTTCCAGAAACATGCCAGGATGCTTCAAAGCCATAGTCTGACCAAGAGGCCAACAGGACCCAGCACTCCACGTGCTTATTCCCACAGGGTTCCATGGGCCCATGCACAGAATGCAGAAGGCATATAGCTCTTGAAGCAAATTCAGGTAAAACAACTCGTTTAACTGCAAATGCAATTGAATTTCCTTAATTGGTCTCATTTTTATTTAGCTACACACGTTTTAATTTTCATGTGACCTTAAAGAATTGATCTTGGGGTTTGAAAACATCAGTTGAGTGAAGTTCACTTGTAATAACACTTCTCAACCTTAATCAGTCTCTCTTCTCTCTTTACCTCATATTCTCCCCGACCCTCTAATCTCCTCCCTGTCTTCTTGATAGACATTCAAACACAGCTGGAAAAATGGGACGATGTTAAGTTTCATGGTGATCGCATTAGCAAGGGTCATCCAATGGCAGACAGAAAATCTTGCTCTTCTAGAACTGGATCGAAAGAACTCTTATGGTAAGATATTTCAGTATCAGGAAATAGACACTTAAGTGTCCATTGTATGAGTTTTTCCTCTCGTATACTGAAATAGCCAATGAGTTGTCCAAATACTTGGTGCCATGTATAACCCCTTATATATCAACTAAAGGCCTGGTGCACAAAATTCGTGCATGGGTAGGATCCCTAGGCCTGGCTGGCGATCAAGGCCAAGCTGTGGGGCAACTGGCAGGGCGATCAGGGGGCCCCAACTGGCACCCACCTTGGCTGGCCTGTGGGCAGCTCCTGTGTTGAGCATCTGCCCCCTGTAGTCAGTGCACGTCATAGCGACCAGTTGTTCCATAGATTGTTCCCTATTCAGTTGATTTGCATATTAGGCTTTTTTTATATAGGATGTTCATTACTGTGCCTTCTAAAACTAAATTATTTCATCTAAATTGTCCAAAAATAAATCAGCCAATAAGGATTCTGGTAGGTTCATGATATCAATATGTGTAGATAATTTTCTAAATATGTAATTGAGATTATCAAAATAGGTGCATACGTGTGTTTACATTCATGTGTATTCAATATATTAAATGAATGATAGTTAAAGTAAATCTTTCTGGTTACACAGGTAACCTTTTCTGACTTTCTTAATCACCACTGTCAGATAATGTACTATTTAAGAGCAATCCATGGAGGCCATGAGAAAATTGGCTACCTGAATTTTACCATATTTTTAAAGCTTCCTAAAGGGCAACATGTTTTAATCTCCTATTTTCCTGCACACATCTCTACTTATTATGACATTTCCTGTTCTTATAAAGATTAAGTCACACCTGAGATGCTTTGTGAGAATCTCTACCCCCAAAACAATACTTTTTAATACAACAGAACTTTTTGTAACAAAAACAAGATTACGTGTATTTATTTTTTGCCCATGATTGAACTGAATTCTAAACCAGAGATAATAACACCTCGCACATCACAGCCACTTAAATTCCAAAGAATTTATGTGCATATATGGACACACAATAGTGCAGTAGGCCTGGGATGGGGGAAGTTGGGGGGGAGGGGGTCAATATGGAGAAAAGGGGGATATCTGTAATACTTTCAACAATAAAGATACTTTTTTTTAATTCCAAAGATGGTCATTAAAATAAAATCATACAAAAGTTATATTTTTCATCAAAATTCTGGTGAGAGTTTCATTACAGTGGCTCTCGATGATCCAAGTTGTCTAGGTTTCTGGCTGGCTCTCTGGCTAACTGCCTCTCAGTGTGCATCAGTTTCCTTCATTCCCCCCCTCAGGTCCTCCGAGCACAGATCCCAGCCTGAACTGAGTGCCGGGAAAAGCGCCCTGAACGCCGAGTCAGCTTCAGAGATGGAATTAGTGCCTCCAGCACAGGTAACCGAGCAACTCTTCAAGGAACCCCTCTTCTCTCATAGATCATTTCTACCTTAAATAGTTTATTTATATGTTCACAAAAAGTTCTAAGTATGTTTTTTGTACCTTTTTTGCATTTGCTTTCTTCCTCAGTTATATCAGTGCTTTTTGTCAGTCAAATATATATATTTGACAAATGTGTTGATGATGTCAGTCATTGACTGTGTACTTAGCACCTTTTTCTTTTCCTACCATTTACTGTTCCATGACTTTGCAATACAAACTCTGCACTACTCCATTATTATCACTATTGATGTAGCAGAGTACAAAGAAGAGGAGGAAATGACTACATCTTGCATGTTCATTTTCATCTCTGCCTATGGAACAAGATACTTCCACTTCAGGAACCTGATTGCCATGTTCGAATACATTTCAGGGAAGAAATAGATAATTAGAGTAGCAGTAACAGTCATAGTAAAAGCTACCATCTGTAAACTTTACTATGTGCTTTTCATGTGTTATATCTAATATTGAAATAATCCTGTGAATTATTATTGGCCTCACTTTAAAGATCCTTTAAAGGGTATCTGTGAAGTAAAAATTATTTTCCAACTAATCACTGGTGGGAGTGGGTGGGAATAGGACCTGCCTGTCTACCGCTTGACTCTCAACTACAGTGAAACTGGCTTGTCTTTAACTAGTTACCACCTACAATTTTTTCTTTCATTTTAGTAATTTACAAGGGTACAGCCAGGGTCTAAAAGCCACAAAGATTTCTTAAGAAATGTGTCTACATTCATGCACTCTATAATTTAGTTGTAAATAAAATGGGTGATGTGAAATAAGCCAGAAATTTTTTCTTGCGTTTATTAGATAAGATATTGAAACTAAAAGGAGAAATATACTGTCTGACGTAAAGTAGAGGGATAATTATGATAATAGAAAATAATATTGAATGTATGCTAAGTACATATATTAGCTCATTTGATCCAGAGTTAATGTATATGAGTTAATATATTAGCCTTATTTTATAGGTGGGGAAACTAAGGCACAGTGCAATTAAGAAAAGTGTCTAAGCACCCACAATTAGTAAGTGACAGAGTGAAGGAGGACAGGGAGAGAGAGACAAAATGGAAGGCCCCGGCACCCTTCCCAGGCCACTAATAATGCTCCTTATCCACCTCCATAAGAGGTGGGTAGACATTACTGCCCCCAGAACTTTCCTGGAAAACAATTCAACTAACCTCCAGAGCAAACACCCCTGGGAAGCTTAATGAATCGTAAATGTAGTATGAAAATGTATTTTCTTCCTCCGTGTTCATTCTAAACATATCTTTTGAAAAAACAAATTGATAGCATTTATTAGAGAAACATTTCTTGATAAATGCATTAGAAACTCAGACCTGACTAAAGTAATTGGTACTGTTTCAAGAACTGGAATCCTTGGAACAATGAATTGCTACTAGAACGTTTGTTTCAGCAGCAGGGAGAGGCTTGGCACAGGTGGGCTGCTCCACAGGGTGGAAGGGGAGGGAGATCCTGAGATCCTGGTTGCCCATGGAGCCCACTATGCATGTATCCTACCACTAACTCACCCAGGTGCCTTCCAGCAAACACAATGTCTGTCCGAGCTGGTTTTGCTCAGTGGATAGAGTGTCGGCCTGCAGCATGAAAGGTCCTGGGTTCAATTCCAGTCCAGGGCACGTGCCCAGGTTGCAAGATCAATCTCCAGTAAGGGTGAGCAGGAGGCAGCCAGTCAATAATTCTTTCTCATCATTGATGTTTCTATCTCTCTCTCTCCTCTCCCTTCCTCTCTAAAATCAAGTAATCAATATATATCTATATAGACACACACACACACATACACTAGAGGCCCAGTGCACAAAATTCATGTACTCAGGGCAGCGGGGGGTTAGGGAGCAATCCCTCAGCCTGGCCTACAATCTCTCACAGTCCATGGCCCCTTGGGAGATGTCTGCTTCATAGTCTGGGATCCTTTGCTCCTTACCGCCTGCCTGCTCACTGCTCCTTACCGCTTGGCTTGCTGCTCCTTAGTGCTTCCTTAGAGGTGGGAGAAGTTCCTGCCACTGCCACTGTGCTTGCCAGCTGTGAGCCCAGCTTCTGCTGAGTGGAACCCCCACTTGTGGGAGTGCACTGGCCACCAAGGGGAAGGTCCTGCATTGAGTGTCTGTCCTCTGATGGTCAGTGCACATCATAGTGACCAGATCTTCTGCCATTCAGTCAATTTGCATATTAGGCTTTTATTATATAGGATTTTTTAAAACCCACAATGTTCTTTGGAAAACATGTCTGAGCTTCCCAATATTGTCCTCTAGAACAATGTAAAATGTACTGTGACAGTCCTCTGTCTAGATGAATCATAGCAAATCCTTTTAGAGGATAACCAATTATTTGTAAAGAATGTATCCCTTCATTTATATTAAAACACACACACACACACACACACACACACACACACACACACACACAGTCTTTATCAGGATTCCCTAAAGAAACTCATAATCTTTTTGTTTTAATTCCATCCTATGATTAAACTAGGAAAATGTCATGAGCTTAGGATATACTCATCTGAAATACTAAGTCGTTCAAATGGAGCAGCAAAAGGATAGACTGATTAATCTACTTCGAATAGAAGACAAAAAGATGATTTGCTGTCAGAAGCATACTGTTCTTAAATGTATGATCTCTTTATGTAGATATAATGATATATAAAAACTCAACTTAAAATTGACTTGCAAGCCAGTCAGGTAAATAGTTTCAGCTCAGCAAAACTTTCACTGTCCACTATCACTCAGATGGTTCACAGGAAAATCCAGGGATCCTTTCTTCTCTCTCAAGCCAACATCAAGTGTCTTAGGCTCAATAGGCAAGCAGCTATTTTCAAGCCACATTTTAAAAAAATCACATTTCAGAATTAAAAAATGGAAGTTCACAATGAGAAGAAATTCTATGTTGGCTCATTTTCTCATCAAGATGGGGAGAAGGAAAGACATGGTCCAGTCTCCTCCAGTAGTGTTTTGAATATATTAATCAGAGTGGCAAGAGATTATAATAAATTATATAATCTCTATATATTTAAGAATAGTTTTTGACACTTAACCTGTGTAATTAGTATTCCCTGGTGTTACATATTTAAAGAAATCATGTGATCTGAAAAATTAGAAAGCATTAGAAGAATTAAAGAAAAACACAGGAAGTAATGGTGTAAAATTAGTTTTTTTACACAAATGGATTGAGGTAGTGATGAGGCAAAAGTAAAAAACTCATCACTACATCAACCCATTTGTGGAAAAAAACTAATTTTCTGTGTTATTCTTTTTTTTTTTTATTAATTTTTTATACATATCTTCCCATTGCCCCCCTCCCTCCCAGGCATACCCCAACCCCCCAGTGTCTATGTTCATTGGTTATGATTATATGCATAGATACAAGTCCTTTGATTGATCTCTTATTTACCCCACCTCTCCTTAATCTTCCTGCTGTAATTTCCCAGTCTGTTTGAAGCTTTACTGTCTCTGTATCTATCCTTTTGTTCATCAGTTTATAATGTTCTATATTATCCTCCAATGAGTGCGATCATGTGATGCTTCTCCTTCATTGACTGGCTTATTTCACTAAGCATAAGGCTCTCCAGTTCCAACCAGGTTGCTGCAAATGGTAAGAATTCCTTCTTTTTAATGGCAGCATAGAATTCCATTGTGTAGATGTACCACAGTTTTCTGATCCACTCATCTGCTGACGGGCACCTAGGCTGTTTCCAAATTGTGGCTATTGTAAATTGTGCGGCTATGAACATAGGGGTGCATAAATCCTTTCTGATTGGTGTTTGTAATTTCTTAGGATAAATTCCTAAGAGTGGGATTACAGGGTCAAATGGGAACTCCATTTTTAGTTTTTTGAGGAAACTCCATACTGTTCTCCACAGTGGCTGCACCAGTCTGCATTCCCACCAACAGTGCACAAGGGTTCCTTTTTCTCCGCATCCTCGCCAACACTTATCGTTTGTTGATTTGTTGATGATTGCCATTCTGACAGGTGTAAGATGGTATCGCATTGTCGTTTTGATTTGCATCTCTCGGATGATTAATGACTTTGAACATGTTTTCATGTGTCTCTTGGCTTTCCTTCTGTCGTCTTTTGAAAAGGTTCTATTTAGGTCCATTGCCCATTTTTTTATTGGATCCTTCATCTTCCTTTTATTAAGTTGTATAAGTTGGTTGTAGATTTTGGAGATTAAACCTTTATCAGTGATAGCATTTGCAAATATGTTCTCCCATGCATTGATCTTTCTTGTTGTTTTGTTGATGGTTTCTTTTGCTGTGCAAAAGCTTTTTATTTTGATGTAGTCCCATTTGTTTATTTTTTCTTTAGCTTCCATTGCCTTTGGAGCAGTATCAGTGAAGAAGTTCTTTCGGCATATATCTGAGATTGTGCTGCCTGTGGATTCCTCTAGTATTTTTATGGTTTCCCTTCTAATGTTTAAGTCCTGTATCCATTTTGAGTTTATTTTTGTATTTGGTGTAAGATGGTGGTCCAGTTTCAATTTTTTGCATGTATCTGTCCAATTTTCCCAACACCATTTATTAAAGAGGCTATCTTGGTTCCATTAAATGTTCATGCCTCCTTTGTCAAATATTAATTGAGCATAGTGGTTTGGGTGGATATCTGGGTTCTCTATTCTATTCCATTGATCTATATGTCTGTTCTTGTGCCAGTACCAGGCTGTTTTGAGAACAGTTGCTTTGTAGTATAGCTTGAAGTCTGGTATTGAGATCCCACCTACTTTATTCTTTTTTCTCAAAATTGCTGTAGCTATCCGTGGTCTTTTTTTGTTCCAGATGAATCTATGAAGAATTCTTTGTAGGTCTGTGAAATATGTCGTTGGTATTTTAATGGGTAGTGCGTTGAATCTGTAGGTTGCTTTGGGTAGTATGGACATTTTAATGATGTTGATTCTCACAATCCATGAGCATGGTATGCTCTTCCATCTGTTAACATCTTCCTCTATCTCTTTTTTCAGTGTCCTGTAGTTTTCTGCATAAAGGTCTTTTACCTCTTTAGTTAGGTTTATTCCTAGGTATCTTAATTTTTTTGGTGCGATGGTAAATGGGATTGCTTTTTTAGTTTCTCTTTCTATAATTTCATTGTTAGTGTATAGAAATGCCACAGACTTCTTAGCATTAATTTTGTATCCTGCTACATTGCCGAATTCATTAATTAAGTCAATTAGTTTTGGAATGGAATCCTTTGGGTTTTTTATGTACAATATCATGTCATCTGCAAATAAGGACAGCTTTACTTCTTCTTTTCCAATTTGGATGCCTTTTATTTCTTCTTGTTGTCTAATTGCAATGGCTAATACTTCCAGTACTATGTCGAACAGGAGAGGTGAGAGTGGGCATCCCTGTCTTGTTCCTGTTCTTAGGGGAAATGGTTTTAGTTTTTGCCCATTGAGTATGATGTTAGCTGTGGGTTTATCATATATGGCTTTTATGATGTTGAGGTATGATCCTTCTATTCCCACTTTGCTGAGAGTTTTTATCAAGAAAGGATGTTGGATTTTGTCAAATGCTTTTTCTGCATCAATTGAAATGACTATGTGATTTTTATCTCTCAATTTGTTTATGTGATGTATCACATTTATTGATTTGCGGATATTGAACCATCCCTGCATTCCTGGGATGAATCCTGCTTGGTCATGGTGTATGATCTTTCTGATGTACTGCTGGATCCGGTTTGCTAGAATTTTGTTGAGGATTTTGGCATCTATGTTCATGAGAGATATTGGCCTATAATTCTCTTTCATTGTGTTGTCTTTATCTGGTTTTGGTATTAGGGTGATGCTGGCTTCATAGAAGGTATTTGGTAGTATTCCTTCTTCTTGAATGTTTTTGAATAGTCTGAGGAGGATAGGTTTTAATTCTTCCTTGAATGTTTGGTAAAACTCTACTGTGTAGCCATCTGGACCCGGGCTTTTATTTGCTGGAAGCTTTTTGATTACTGCTTCAATTTCTTCCATAGTTATTGGACTATTGAGATGTTTGGCTTCCTCCTCATTGAGTTTTGGGAGGTTATATTTTTCTAGGAAAATGTCCATTTCTTGCAGGTTGTCCAATTTGTTTGAATAGAGTTGTTCATAGTATTTTTTAACAATCCTTTGTATTTCCACAGGGTCTGTTGTTATTTCTCCTCTTTCATTTCTGATTTTGTTTATTTGGGTCTTCCCTCTTTGCTTCTTGGTGAGCCTGGCAAGGGGTCCATCAATCTTGTTTATCCTTTCAAAGAACCAGCTCTTTGTTTTGTTGATCTTTTGAATTGTTTCTTTGGTCTCCAAGTTGTTTATCTCTGCTCTGATCTTCACTATTTCCTTCCTTCTGAGTACACTAGGCTTTTCTTGTTGCTCACGTTCTAGCTCTTTGAGTTGTAGGTTTAGGTGATTTATTACCATTATTTCCTGTTTTTTGCAGTAGGCTTGTAGGGCTATGAACTTCCCTCTCAAGACTGCTTTCACTGTGTCCCATAAATTTTGTATTGTTGTGTTGTCATTGTCATTTGTTGCCATGATGTTTTTTATTTCTTCCTTGATCTCTCTGGCTACCCAGTCGTTGTTTAATAGCATGCTGTTTAGTCTCCATGTGTTTGATTTCTTTCTATTGTTTTTATTATAGTTGATTTCCAGTTTTATGCCACTGTGGTCTGAGAAAATGCTTGATATGATTTCTATCTTCTTGAATTTGAAGAGACTTTTCTTATGACCCAACATATGATCTATCTTTGAAAATGACCCATGTGCACTGGAGAAGAATGTATATTCTGTGGCTTTGGGGTGAAATGTTCTGAAGATGTCAATTAATTCCATCTGGTCTAGTGAGTCATTTAGGATTGATGTTTCTTTGCTAATTTTTTGTTTAGAGGATTTGTCCAATGGTGACAGTGGGGTATTAAAGTCTCCTACTATGATTGTATTGCTGTCAATCTCTCCCTTAATATCCTCCAAGAGTTTTTTTATGTATTTAGGTGCTCCTATATTGGGCGCATATATGTTTACCAGAGTTATTTCTTCTTGTTGGATTGTTCCCTTTAGTATTATGAAGTGGCCTTCTTTATCTCTTGTTATGTCCTTCACTTTGAGATCTAATTTGTCAGATATAAGTATTGCAACCCCAGCTTTTTTTTCATTTCCATTTGCCTGAAGTACCATGTTCCATCCCTTCACCCTCAATCTGTGTGCGTCTCTTTTCCTGAGGTGGGTTTCTTGCAGACAGCAGATATATGGATCATGTTTTCTTATCCAATCGGTTACCCTATGTCTTTTGATTGGAGCATTTAATCCGTTTACATTTAAAGTTATTATTGATAAGTACTTATCTGTTGCCATTTTTAGTCCTTACCCCCGAGTTCCTTCTTCGCTTCCTCTTTCTTTTTATTACAGCAGACCTTTTAACATTTCTTGCATTGCTGGTTTGGTGGTAATATATTCCCTTAGTCCTTTTTTGTCTGTGAAGCTTTTGATTTCACCTTCAATTTTGATTGAGAGTCTTGCAGGGTACAGTATTCTTGGATTCAGACCCTTCCTTTGCATGACTTTGTATATTTCATTCCATTCTCTTCTGGCCTGACGAGTTTCTGTTGAGAAGTCAGTAGCTAGTCTTATGGGGGTTCCTTTGTAGGTAACTTTCTGTTTCTCTCTGGCTGCTTTTAAGATTCTTACTTTGTCGTCGGTGTTTGCCAATTTAATTATAATGTGCCTCGGTGTCGGTTTGTTGGGGTTCATTTTGCTTGGGACTCTGTGAGCTTCTTGGATTTGTGTGGGTTTTTTCTTTTCTATATTGGGGAAATTTTCTGTCATTATTTCTTCAAACACGTTCTCTAATCCTTGTTCAGTTTCCACTCTTTCTGGAACCCCAATTATGCGGATGTTATTTTGTTTCATGTTATCCCAAAGTTCCCTTAGACTCTCCTCTTGCTTTTTAACTTTTTTTTCTAGAAGCTGCTGTATTTGGGTATTTTTTCCTACCGTGTCTTCTAGCTCACTGATGCGGTCCTCTGCTTCTTCTAGTCTACTTTTGATGCTTTCTATTGAGTTCTTTATAGCAGTGATGTCATTATTCATTTCTTCTTGTTTATTCTGCACCTCCTCTAGTTTCTTCTGCATTTCTTCTTGTTTATTCAGCACCTCCTCTAGTTTCTTCTGCATTTCTTCTTCACGCTTCTTCGCCTCCTCTAGGTTCTTATTCGTTACCTCTTGGCCCTTACTCATATTGTCAAATTTGTCTTCCAATCTTTTCAACCACATTATGATAATTTCTCTGAACTCTTTCTCTGGTAGGCTTATTTGTGGCTCTATTTTGTTTACTTCCTTTTCTGGTGAAACCTGCCTTTCTGTCTTTTGTGGGCTGTTTCTTTTTCTGACCATGGTCTTTCTTCTCTGGGTGTCTGGTTATGTAGTGCTCTCTCCTACGTTGACTGAAAGGCACAAACTACAACACGACCAGGTACAGCACACAAGGCACTGAGTAGAAATGTATTCAAGATGTTAATAATCACAAATAAGGTGACCACCAATGAAGGGCAAATTAGGGGTAGATAGAGAAAGAAGAAGAGGAAAATGAGGAAGAAAGAAAAGAAAGAAGTGCCAAAATCAAATTGGGAGAGTGAGAGAAAAAAAAACAAATAAATAAATGAACAATAAAATAAAATAAAATAAGAAAATAAAAAGGTGAAAAAGGAGAAGAAAAGAGGAAGAGAAAAAAGTCAGAGAGAAAAGAAAGTGTATAAGAGAGAAAAGAGGAACAAAATATAGATGTCAGGAGAGAAGTTCAATAGAACAGTCACTAATCCCAATAAAGGCCAGCAACCAGTACCTAGATATTGATTCAAATTGCAAATAGCAACTGGTATCGAGGGAGATGAGGGAAAAGAGAGGTAGAAAACAAAGCAAGCAAAAAGCAAAATAAAACAAGTAGAATAAACTAAAACAATCTCTCAAAAAAAAATTTCAAAAGATCGATATAATCACTTTTCAGGCAAATAGCAATAAAAGGACATTGAGAAAAAACAACTTTTTGGCTAGTGAAGACAAGAGGGGAGAGGTTTGTGTGGACTTGTAGTAGGGGATTTGAAATTAGATATATAAATGGGGTGAAATTTTAACCAGGTAAAGAGAAAAATAGGGAGAATCAAAAGTTGGAAAAGGGAAAGAGAGACAAGACAGCAAAATGGGGAAAGTTAGGAGGAAAGTGTTGGCATAAAGGTGGAGTTGAGTTGGAGTAAAATTATGCTAAAGGGAAGATGAAAATAGAATGTAGAACTCTAATCCCGAAATAAAATAAAGAGAAAACAAAATGACACTTTTTTTTTCCAAAAACGGTAAATTACTAGTAGTAATTAATAATACTAGTTTAAAACAAAAATGTAATAATTATAAAGGTAAAATCAATAGAGGCAGAAAGAAAAAAATATTCTTTTAATTAAAATATGTGAAAATGAAAAATAAAGAATTAAAAATTAAAAAAAAAGAAAAAAGGAAAAATAAAAAAAAAGAAGAAGAAGAAAAATAGAATGGTCCTTCACTTCCACTATTATTCTGCTTGACACACAGAGTAGGGGAGGTATTGCAGTTCCCTGTGTTCCCCTCTTGGTGTTTTAATGTCTTTATTCTCTTGTGGTTATGCGAGAGTCAATTTGTGTGTCATCCATTGGGTGGCAGTGTTTCGGAATTGATCTCTGAGACAAAGCACAGGACCTCTCTTGGCTGTGCTCAGATCCCGCTACTCTGTGGTTCCCAAAACCAGTTTGTGGGGGTTTTGCAGCCTGGACACTGCAATAACTCCCAGGTTGTCCCTCTGCCCCAGAGAAAAAGAAAAAAAAAA
>JAAGEH010000045.1:30486632-30570997 GCA_011751065.1 Lasiurus cinereus | reverse complement strand
CCGTCAACAGCTCAGAGGGTCTGCCTTCACACTCAGGGATCACGTCCTGACCACCTCCGTGGGCCTCTCCAGAGGCAGCTTTCCCGCAGCCCGGCTCCCACAGTGCGCGTCTCTGCCCTGCGGGGGTAGGAGACCGCACCCCGGCCCAGGCTAAGTCTGACCCTTCCGCGCACGCGCGCGCAGTGTGGATCTCTGAATCCTCCGCCTGCGCGTCTGTGCCGCCTGGGAAGCCGCGCTCTGGGTCCTGGCTGCTCTGTGGGTGCCTCCGTCAGCCGCAGCTTTCAGACCTCGGCAGACATCCACCTCCCCCTTAAGTCAGGAGCAATCTGATCTTTCCGTGTGCTCTGTGGATCTCTGATTCCGCCGCGTGTCTGCGCCGATTGGAGAGCGGAGTTCTGGGTCCCCGGGTTCCTGGCTGCTCGATGGGTGCCCAGCCGAAGGCTTCAGAGCGCCGCAGACATCCACCTCCCACTGCAAGATGGCTCGGGCTCCGCGTTCGCGCTGGTGGCTCCGGCAGACAAAAACCCCGTGGCAGTGGGGCTGCCTGGCCGGGAGAGCCCCTTCCAGCAGTTCCCCGCCTTCTCCTGGAGGACAACTGACTCCTAGCTTGCCAACAAACACTCCCAATGCAACTCTCAGCCGCTCTCTCTCCCTCTGCCCAGCGACAAAGCTCCAGACGCGTCCGTCTACTCCGCCACCATTTTCTCCTCCCCTTCTGTGTTATTCTTCAATTCTTCCAATGCTTTCTAATTTTTCAGATCACATGAAACTTCCACTGTTAAATGGTGGCTCAAGCATTTCTTCTCCTAGACACTAGCAGGAGAGCTCGGGACAGGCTCCTGCCAACCAAAGTTGGACTTCAGGAGTGTCGGCCTGCAGCATGAAGGGTTCTGGGTTCAGGCTCTCTAGTACTTAGTCACAATCGTGTAACAATCTGATTTTGCTGACTCTGGCACAGCAAATGATTCCTTCTACATAGTTATAATTCCATCTAGTTGGTAGTGTCCCAAAGCAGACCAATACAGACTTTAAGATGTAAGTGCAGATATATTTTTTGCATTTTTAAAGAAGTGATGCAAAACGTAGTGCATTTAATAGCTGCCATATTCTACACTTCCTGTGAGGAGAGTGAAATATTTTGAATCTATTCTTTGAAATGCCTACAATAATATTGGAAATTAATATCCCCATTTTTCAGATGAGTGATGCATCTCAGAGAGCAGAGAACTTCCAAACCATCCATTTCCATTCTCATTGCAAGCCTGGTTACTACATTTATAGGGCTAATATGGGTTAAATGATGTTTAAAGAATATTTATCACTTTCTTCCAGAAACATTTTAAGATAAATTAGGATTGTCATCTTATTTGAAGCTAAACACAAGTTTGTGCCATCCCCTGCCAAATTCATTCTCAAACTCTTACTCTTGATGGCTCCCATTTTATTCCATACAACAAATGTGAGTGAATGTCTACTATTTATAAGTGACAATGAGGCACTGAAAAAGTTAAAAAGAGGGTTTGACTACAAGAAGTGTCAAGACCATTATGTCTAATAGAAAGAGTTAGGTAGTATACTATAAATGTAGCTTTGTTTGTTGGAAGACAGTACAGGAACCACACCCACATTTTCTGTCCCCTCCTGGACATACATAGTGAACTACCAATGAGAAAGGAAGCGAGCAAAGATGGGAGAAAAAAATAAAAGAAAGGCAAGGATGGGCAGAAAAAAAAAGAAGGAAGGAAGGAAAGAAAGCTGGAAGATCATTTTCATCCCCGTAGGAAATCTGTGTGTACATAGTAGGCATTCATCAAATACTTGTTGAAGTAAAAAAATAAGAGAATGCTAGCAAAAAGCAGGAATAATAAATGCTTGTCAAATTTAATAATGTATAAGTTGTGACTAATGGTTAAAGGGTAGAGCAAATAAAAAGACAAAATTTAATGCTTGATCATTTTGAAGCTAATTTCAAAAATACTTTTCAGTTATTCATGGTGATAGATTGTTCATTTCTTTTTGAAGTCAGCACTGATTTGCCTTGATATTCTACAACAAAATTTCATAGTTGGAGGGAAAGAGGAACCATATGTTCTCTTTGCACAAAGCTCTGAGAATTTGCTTTTTACACTTAAGGTAGAGCTTTGTTGTGTGCCTTTGATGATAAAAGTCTGCTGACTAATTTAGAAAAAAAAAATCTGAGCATTTCAATGAAGCAATTGTTTAAATGATCTGATCTACAATAAGAATCCAAGTAGTCTTCGTTAACCACTAAACAAAAGCACTCTACGCACAGATATTTTTCAAAATATATTTCTAAAGTCATATCTGATAAGTACTAACAAGAAAGATGATAACAAAAGCCATGTTTTACTGAGCACTTACTATGTACTGATCCTTTTGTGTGCATATGTACATGAATTATTGTACTAATATTTTTATAATTTTTTAATTTCTTTATTGATTAAGGTATTACATATGTGTCCTTATTCCACCATTACTCCCTACCTCCCATTCATGTCCCTACCCCCCTGTTGTCTGTGTTCATTAATTAGGCTTATATGCATGCATATAGGTCCTTTGGTTGATCTCTCCCCCTTACCCCCACCCTCCCCTACCTTCCCTGAGGTTTGACATTTTGGTTCCAGAAAAACACCTTTTTCCTGCAGTCTCCCAGGGTGTCCCCAACTGGGTGATCCTATGTATTGGGCTTAGCAATCAGAAGTAAGGATCTGAAAAGGAAAGAGCACAAGTCTGTGCAGTCCCCCTTCCCCGCTCCTGTCCAAGCAGCTGGCACACTTTAATAACTCCCAGGCTGCTCTTCTGCGTCAGATCAAAATGGGTTGCCTTCTAGAGATCCCTTTTGTTAGCAGCTCTGAAGACCCCCTTCCACATTCACAGATCACGCCAGGCCCAACAGCCACAGATTTATCTAGATGCAAAGTACCCCTGGTCTTCCAGTTCCCACAGTGCGTGTTTCTCTGTCCTATGGGACCAGAGACCTCACCTAATCCCAGGTGAAATCTGACCTTTCTGTGTGGCACATAGAGTTCATCTGAATCCAGATGTTTGCACCAATTGGGGACCCAATGGGGGGCTCACAGCTGTTTGGTGGATGCCACGGCTGTAGCTTTTCAGGCTTCTGTAATCATCCACTTTCCGCTTCAAGATAGCATGGTCTCCATATCCTAGCTGGTGGCTGCAGGAGAAAAAAAACAGCAGCAGTGGGGCCCAGTCAGGGGAGTCTCATCCAGCTGTCCCCCACTTTCTCCTAGAATATAGCTGTCCCTTAACTCTCCAACAAACACTCCCAGTGCAAACCTCAGCTGTTCTCTCTGTCTGCTCCGGGACAAGGCTTGGGACACGTCCTGGGTTTGACGTTTGATTGATGTTTCTCTGTCTCTGGATCTATTTTTGTTCATCAGTTTATGTTGCTCATTATATTCCACAAATGAGTGAGATCATGTGATATTTATCTTTTTCTGCCTGGCTTAGTATAATGCTCTCCATCTCAATCCATGTTGTTGCAAATGGTAAGAACTCATTCTTTTTTACTGCAGCATAGTATTCCATTGTGTAGATATACCATAGTTTTTTAATCCACTCATCTGCTGGTGGGCACTTAGGCTGTTTCCAAATCTTAGCTATGGTGAATTGTGATCCTATGAACATAGAGGTCCATACATCCTTTCTGATTTGTGTTTCTAGTTTCTTGAGCTATATTCCTAGAAGTGGGATTACTGGGTCAAATAGGAGTTCCATTTTTAGTTTTTTGAGGAAACTCCATACTGTTCTCTAAAGTGGCTACATCAGCCTACATTCCCATTGGCAATGCACAAGAATTCCTTTTTTTCTGCATCCTCGCCAGTACTTGTCATTTGTTAACTTGTTGATGATAGCCATTCTGACAGGTATGAGATAGTAACACATTGTTGTTTTGATTTGCATTTCTCTGATTATTAGTGACTTTGAGCAGGTTTTCATATGTCTCTTGGCCTTCCTTCTGTCTTCTTTTGAAAAGTGTCTATTTAGATCAGTTGCCCATTGTTTGATTGGGTTGTTTATCTTCTTTTTGTTAAGCTGCATAAGTTCCCTGTAAATGTTGGAGATTAAACACTTATGGTTGATATCATTGGCAAATATGTTCTCCCATGCAGTGGGCTTTCTTGTTGTTTTATTGATGGTTTCCTTTGCTGTGCAAAAGCTTTTTATTTTGATGTAGTCACATTTGTTTATTTTCTCTTTAGCTTCCATTGCTCTAGGAGCAGTATCAGTGAAGAAATTGCTTTGGCATATGTCTGAGATTTTCTGCCTGTGGATTCCTCTAGTCTTTTTATGGTTTCTCATCTTATGCTTAAATCCTTGATCCATTTTGAGTTTATTTTTGTATATGGTGTAAGTTAGTGGACTAGTTTCATTTTTTTGCATATATCTGTCCAATTTTCACAATACCATTTATTGAAGAGACTGTCTTAACTCTATTGTATGTTCATGCCTCCTTGGTCAAATATTAATTAAGCATAGTGATTTGGGTCAGTTTGGGGATTCTCTATTCTATTCCATTGATCTATATGTCTATTCTTGTGCCAATACCAGGCTGTTTTGAGAACAGTAGCTTTGTAATATAGTTTGATATCTGTTATTGAGATCCCACCTACTTTGTTCTTCTTTCTCAGGATTGCTATAGCTATTTGGGATCTTTTTTTTATTCCAAATGAATTTTTGATAAGTTTGTTCTTGGTCTGTGAAATATGCCATGGTATTTTAAAGGGAAGTGCATTGAATTTATAGATTGATTTGGGTAGTATGGACATTCTGATGATATTGATTATACCAGTCTATGAGCATGGTATGTTCTTTCATCTGTTTACATCTTCCTCTATCTCTTTTTTCATTGTCCTGTAGTTTTCAGCGTATATGTCCTTAGTTAAGTTTATTTCTAGTATCTTAATTTTTTTGATGCAATGGTAAATGGGATTGCTTTTTTAGTCTCTCTTTCTGTAAAGTTCATTATTGGTGGATAGAAATGCCATAGATTTCTTGACATTAGTTTTGTACCCTGCTACATTGCCAAATTCATTTATTAATTCTAATAATTTTTATGGCGTCTTTAGGGTTTTCTATGTACAGTATCATGTCACCTGCAAATAAGGACAGTTTTACTTCTTCTTTTCCAATTTGGATGCCTTTTATTTCTTCTTCTTGTCTGATTGCAATTGTCTGTGGTGAGAGTGGGCATCCCTGTCTTGTTCCTGTTCTTAGGGGAAATTATTTTAGTTTTATCTCTCAATTTGTTTTTGTGATGTATCACATTTATTGATTTGCGAATATTGTGCCATTCTTGCATCCCTGGGATAAATCCTACTTGGTCATGGTGTATAATCTTTCTGATGTACTGCTGGATCTGATTTGGTAGAATTTTGTTGAGGATTTTGGCATCTATCCACTGAGCCAAACCAGCTTGGGCTGTAGTAATTCTTATGTGGATTCAATAAGTGAATATATACTTTGCAGATGAGGATACTGAGGATTCTAGAGATTACTTGGTCCAAGGTCACCAATTCATAATAAATGAATTTGGCCCCAGGCATTCTCACCCCAGAGATAATACTTTTCACGATCCTTATAGTGTCACCCATGGTCTGCTAGTGGTTAAATTCTTCTCTTCTACCGTTAAGCAGATCCCTTTTCCCTTTGAAAAGATGCTGAGCTTTTTTAAAGTGTATTTTGGTGGGAGATCTTTGGTAATAACGTACAGGTAACTTAGGAGAAGCTATCAGTGATTGGCTTCCCGATTAGCCAACAAAGTTATGCTAGGACAATCACAGCCACAAGTACATTCATTTTCAAATCATAATTTTGATCACAATTATAATTTTAATAGTGAAAATAAAACATAATATTCCCTTTAAAGAAATTAATGTCTTTCTTCTTTCCCTTCACCTGGTACTTATAATTCAAAACAATCAACAGCTAAAAGAACTAAATGCCTTCTTCTTTAGAGAGTGTAATACCCTAAAATTCAATTAGCGTAAAGCAATTAAAATTCTGTTTTTAGAGCCAGCACACCTCCAGGATGTTGCTGTAACTGTAGAGTATTATTCAAAATCATTCAAAGAATAAAAGAAATGTCTATATCAAAGAACATTTGTGAACTCCAGAGCTCCACCTACATGCACATCATGTCAGTGTTTAGGTCAGAAGTTCTCATGGTGTGGTCCCTGCACCAACCTGCCCAGCATCACCGGAGATCTTGTTAGAAATGCAGATTTTGGGGCTTCCCCTCCTGAATCAGAAACCCTAGGGGTGGGCTTCCCCCACCTACTGAATCAGAAACCCTAGGGATGGGCTTATCTCCCCTCCCACTCACACCTACTGAATCAGAAACCCTACAGGTGGGCTTCTCCCCCACACACCTACTAAATCAGAAATTCTCTGGGTGAGCTTCCCTCTACCTACTGAATCAGAAACCCTCAGGGTGGGGTATAACCACCTGCATTGAAACAGACTTTTAGGTAATCCTAATGCTCACTAAAGCTTGGGAACTACTCTACAGGGAAATACTCTGCTACCAAAACAGCTACAATTGAAACTGAAGGGTGTAATAGTCTTGTTTATCATTCCTCTGGGTAAATACTAAGCGATTTACAAGCATTACTTACATATGTTTTCCCACATCACAGGTTTGCCTATAATCTTTAGTTGCACACTAATCACAGCTTGAAAACTGCCTCAGTTTATATCCAGTACTTACCTATAGTTTATAATATTTATCTCATGCTTCTTTGGCCAAAATAGATGGCTTTCCCATGTAAAGTAAATAACATTTGTTTAGTAATATTCCAAAGCCAATGTGGAAAAACAGTTCTTACCTAATAGCCATTGTGCTATCAAAACAACATTTTGTTTGCTCAGTGAGAACCTATTTCTATTTGCTGTTTTAAGTGATAATGAGAATATGAACTCTAAGTCCAGGCTCCTGAGAGAGATGCTCCTTTTCTCCCTGATGTGTGGCTCCCTTGGCACCTGTGATTCAGAATCCACTTGCATCATGAAGCATCAATGAAGGGAAGCCAGTGACAGTAATGGAGCTCTGTTAGGTCAGCTTCATAGGACAGGCAGATCGTGTTTCACCAGAGGAAAGTGCCTCTAATGAAAGGAGGTAGCTTGGGACAAAAATATTGGTGCTTTCTTTTTCTTCTCCTAATGCCATTCCTGGCTCATTCATGAAATCATTATAAAAATGCACCAAGTTCATGTTTGACTATGTATCCACAGTTTAAAATTCACTCATTTATTTCATTGGTAAGGGAACCGGCAGGAACACAAGAGAGTTGTTTCTAAAGCAAAGGATTAAGGGACAGAGGCTTATATAACCAGTTGGGAAAGGAGTGCCAAAGTGAGTTTGCCAAGTTAGGTGGAAAGTGCTGAGTGAAGACCAGTTTTGTTATAGAACAGTCGTTTTCAAACATGACTGCTTTTCAAAATCACCAGAGGAGTTTTTCCAACATTGAATGCCCAGGCCCCACTCCAGAGGTTCTTATTTCATTGGTCTGGGGTGGGACCCAGGTGATTCCCATAGAAGCTGGGGTTGAACATTCCTGCAAGACAGCAATCTAACACATGGCCAAGGAGCCTCCCCTGCCCAGATAAAAAGGGGACGGGATACTTCATGCCATAAGCCTGTCTCCTCCTATTTCCCAGGGCCTAGCTGCCTTATCAGTGCAATCCCTCACCCTACCATCCATCCATCCATCCATCCATCCATCCATCCATCCATCCACAGGTATCCTTGGGGCATGAATCACTTGTCAGGCACTGGGCTTGATATGGAGCAGTATCAAAGTTTCCAGATAAACTCTTACCTGCATGAATCCTACACAGTAGAGTCAGAAGATAGATAAGGAAACAAGTAATTAAATGGAGAAAAATTGGAAACATCCTGATTACTCCCTGAGAGAGTTCTGAACAAACTACAGTACATGGTACTTACTAGTGTTAGGAAATCCCTGGGAAGAGGGAGGTAGATTGACATGTACAAATTGTGGAGACTCTCCAAGATATATTGTCAAGTAGAAAAAAAAGTAAGTTACAGAATAGCATATCATTTTTGTTTCAAAATTTTGAAATACATTATGATGTTCTATCAGTGCACAAATATACATGTGTAACTGCAAAGAAAAGTCTAGAGGTGCACCTCTTATTTTCCATAATTAATTTCTTTTCAAAAAGGAAGTATTCATTATTTGTCAAATTTTTTAAAATTTCAGCAGACTCTTTGAGGTGGGGGTCTTCTGGAAACATTTGCATTTAACTAAGCTGTGTAGCACTTGCCTGTTAATTATGACAAAGTAGTTGGCGCTATCAGACATGATTTTATCTAAGTGACTGTTATTTAACAGAAAGCAATGTCCTAAGGAAATGGGACATTAGACAGATGTGCCAATAGAGGAAAGGCAACGAAAAAAGAATCCAGAATGAGGACCTGCTGCATATTTAAAGAGAAAGATCCAGCTGCCAGTTTTCATCTCTGCAGCCTCCACAGGTTTACCCAAGGCTGGTCTTTCTAACCAGCTAGAAGCTTGAATATCACCTAGTCTAGTCTTCCAATGGAGATTCTTTATTCTTGCTGCATGTTAGAATCATATGAGAGACTTACAAAAAGATTAATGCCTGGCACCAAGACCAATTAAAGTTAGACCTTTGGGAAGTTGGGCCTGGGTGTTGTTTTTAGTATGACCAGGCCTAAGATCCTGTGAGAAGAATCATGCATGCCTGGCCAGTTTGGTTCAATGGTTGAGCATTGACCTATGTGAATTAGAGGGTCAGGTTTGATTCCTGGTCAGGACACATGCCTGGGTTGAGAGCTCAATCCCCAGTGTGGGGCATGCAGGAGGCAGCTAATCAATGATTATCTCTCATCATTAATGTTTCTATCTCTCTCTCCCTCTTTCATCCTCTCTAAAATCAATAAAAATATATACAAATATGTATTTTTAAAAAAGACTCATGCTTGCATGCTCTCACACATTTAGGCATTCCAGTTTGGGCACATCATGTTTACAAAGTACTCCAAAATCTGTTGCAGGTGCTGCCTCAACTCTAGGGGATTATTGAAAAAGGAAAAACACTTGTACTTTTGTGCTATGTGACTCCAATATTATAACACCATGTGTTTGGTTCGTTTCAGGCTCGACTGACCAAAGAACAGCGCTGGGGAAGTGCATTACTCTCCAGAAATCATTCCTTAGAAGAGGAATTTGAAAGGGCAAAAGCAGCAGTGGAGGTAACTTTCATAAAATTGCTATTATTTCATGTTTCTGCAAGTGAAATTCAAAAACTCAAAATTCAGCAGGGTATACATGAAATGGGTCTTACTTTATAGACATGAAATAACCATGATTATGATTATCAGAATGAAACCTATTACCAGAGAACTTTTGACTTCCCACCAGAAATGACTAATAGATGTGACACCTCTTATGCTGATTCTGTGATAGATTAGCAGTGACTGTCTGGAGTCCTGGGTCAAAAAGAATGCTGAGCCTCATCTGGAGTCTATGATTAATCTATGCTATGCATTTTCTATGCCTCTCTCTGAGAGGCCAAGATTCATGCCTGGCATTTTCCTCTTTCCAGCATCTATACAATGTCTGAAACATAGGTGTCACTGCCCCAGAAATACTATACATTTCCCTAACTGAAAAGGTATGGCTGAGATATTCCAGCCAATAGAAGGCCTAACTTGAATCAAGCCATAATTTTTTACTGTTAAGCATATGCAAAACAAATGGTAAGACTTAATTTTTTTTTATGGCCAAGTAATATTCTATTGCACATACATACCACATCTTCTTTATGCAGTCATCTATTGATAGACACTTAGGTTGCTTCCATATCTTGGCTATTGCAAATAATGCTGCAATGAACATAGGGATGCATATATCTTTTCAAATCTAAAAAGCAAAATTCATGAATAAACAGAAAAAAAATTCAAAGATACAGATAACAAACTGATGGTTGCCAAGTGGGAGGGATAGGTAGAAACATGAAAGGATTAAGAAGTCATATTGGCAGTTACATATAGTCACAAGTTATAAAGTACAGCATAGGAAATATAGCCAATAATCTATATCATAAAAGGCCTGTGGTTGTGATGCCATCACAACATCACAACCAACTATTGGATTTATCAGGAGGTGCCTTGATGATCCTATAATGGCCACAGCAGGCGGGAGTGTCATGGGGCTTCCAAAAGTATCCACAAAATGTGGACATGGCCCTGATGGTAGGTTAGGCCTGGTGGACCCTACACGCACACGATTTAATCATGTGCTGGGCCTCTAGTATTGTAATAACTATGTATGGTGTCAGGTGGGTACTATAGATATGGGAGGATCACATTGTAAATTATCCTAATATATAAAAACCCTGGGTCCATCATGACCAGAGGCTCAACCAACCGGAAGTCAGTCCTGCAGGTGCGGTGACCCAGCACTGACTGCTGAGGAGGCTGCGAATCAGGCACGGAGAGAGGCCTGAAGAGAGAAGCAGGGTTTGATCCATAGTCTGTGTGGCAGCTGTTGATCAGCACTTGCCTCTCTCTTTCTCTCCAGGCCGGGTCAGCAGTCGTGCCTCCATTTCTCTTCAGGCCTCCACCTGGACTGCTGATCAGTCCCGCTTTTCTGATCAGGCCCCATTGATAGGCCCAGAGTCACTGACTGGCATAGAAACCAACCAATCAGAACCAAACCTGGGTGAAGTGTGAAGAGCCAATGGCTGCTTAGGAGACTGAGCTTTTGATGCTGACCACATAGAAACCGACCAATCAGAACCAAATAGGCTGGCAGAGGAGGGCCGTTGGGGGTGAGGTCTGGCCAGCAGGACAGGGCCTTTGTGGGTGAGATCAGGCTGGCAGCGGAGGGAAATTGGGAGTGATCAGGCAGGCAGAGGCAGTTGGGGCAACCAGGCTGGCAGGGGAGAGCAGTTGCAGGAGAGATCAGGCTGACAGGGGAGGGCAGTAGGTAGGCAGAGGCAGTTAGGGGCAATCAATGAGTCAGCAGGTAAGCAGTCAGGATCCAGTGGTCCCAGATTGCAAGAGGGATGTCCAACCCCCTAAGGGGTCCCTTATTGGAGAGGATGTAGGCTGGGCTGAGGGGACCCCCCCCTTCCATGCACAAATTTCATGCACCGGGCCACTAGTATTAGTATAAATGTCTAAACACTATGCTGTACAGTTGTAACTAATATAATATTGAATGTCAACTGTAATTGAAAGGTTAAAAAAAAAACTTTTTTAAAAAATATGCCAAACAATGACCATGTTGATATAGTAAATAAGATGAGATAAATTATTGTGCTATGAACAGTCTTTCAGTAACTCATACTTGAAGTGCAGTTAAATTTATATTTCTAATTTAATAGTGAAAAGATTCTTTATATTCTAGAAAATAATCCCAGTTATAATTTCATATCATCATTAAAAAACCCAGTAAGAGAACACTTTTTATCTGATCACAATACAATTTTTCCAAATTTCTTTTTTTAATTTTAGTCTTTTATTTAAAAAAAATTAATGCATTTTAAATCTCTTTTTTTATTGTTTAAAGTATTACAATTAATAGTACATATGTCTCCTTTTTTTCCTCATTGACCTCCCCCCGGCCTTCCTTACCCCTCAGTACATGCCCTCACCTGCCCCTCCCCAGTATCTTATATTCATTGGTTATGCTTATTTACATGCATACAAATGAGCAACTGATATATTTGATTGCGATCAGCTGAGACCACATTGCCTAACTGCATGGAGCCTATAGCTCAATTTCTTCTAAATGTAGTTTTTTTTAGAATTAAGAGCTCATTTAAATTTATCTTTTGAACTCCTGCTGTGTGTAACACACTGAATTAGTATTAAAAAAAGCAGATTATTTAAAACCATAGAATTTGCATCAGCAAAGACAGAATTGATATGATCCCATTTAGAGTGAGAAAGACAATGGGTTGACACTCAAAAGGCTTAATTTCAAAGTAACATATCAATAAGACAACAATTATCAATCTATCTAGGTGTGCAATATATAGAAATAGATATATCTTGATATAGAGATATATACTCACAAAATCATTTCATCTTGGTTTCGTAAAGACCTTAGAAGTTATTTATTCCAACCAGGCACACAAAATCTATTTTTTCCTACTCAAGCATACTTGACAAATTATTCATTCAAACATAACCTGTTTCTACTTGAACACTTCTAATTAGAAGCACCTCACTTCTTTTCAAGAAAACCTATTTTAGTTTTGGACAGTCCTGCCTATTAAAAAGCTCTTTCCTGATCTGACCAGCATGACTCAGTGGTTGAACATTGATCTACGAACCAGGAGTCATGGTTCAATTCCCAGTCAGGGCACATACCCAGATTGTGGTCTCAATCCGTGTGGGGCATATAGGAGGCAGCCGATAGATGATTCTCTCTCATTATTCATCTCTCTCCTCTCCTCTCCTCTCCTCTCCTCTCCTCTCCTCTCCTCTCTAAAATCAATAAAAATATATTAAAAGAAAAAAAGCCCTTCCCTGTATTATGCTGAAATTGACCTACAACAACTCCCAGTGTTGCTTAGTCTTGGCTTTGCCCTCTCCAGAACAAGGCAGAATGAGCTGAATCCCTTCTCTACATGACACTCACCTCATTCCTTCTAGACTTATATTTTCCTGGCTTCTCCTAGTTATTTCTCTCTAATAGCTTCATTTCATCAATAGTATAGACCTCAGTTTCCACACCTGTGTGGTCTTTTCCAGTTACAAAATGTTAGGAGGCTGTAATTTACATCAAGTAGTCATTCATTCAACAAACATCACTGACTGTCTACATGTGCTGACTGCTGTAAGCATAAAGAAAGTGTGTGTTTAAATGCTAACACTAGTATTCTTGGATGGCTAGATTTGGATTTTATTCCATCTCTTAGTTTATCTGTATTTTCCAAATGTTCCATCATAAACATGCATTACATTGGTAACCAAGGAAAATGTGGTAAGTTATAGACATTAGAGAGAGATATAAGATGCTTGAAAGAATAAAAAGTGCCCCATTGTTCATTTCAAGGCCAATAAAGGATGGTGTCACCAACTGGCTTCATCAGAGATAGGCAGTTCCAAACACTAGTTAAGACCCAGAGAAAAATCATTTTCAAATCGAATTTTTCCAAAGTCTCCATTTTATATTTTATATCATCTAACTTCCAATATTCTTTTTTTTTCACAGCCTATTCCATTCTTAAATTCTATTTTTTTAAAATTCCATATATTTCTTTTTTGTCACCATCCTGCCTAAGAACCTAGCAGCTCCTGCTTCTCCTCAGTCCCCTCACAAGCCTCTGAGGAGCCATTGGCCTCCTTTGCTTCTTGCACAACAACCTCACTGCCCTCTGTTTCCACTCTGTCTTTCCTCTGCAGGGAGCACTCCCCCCAGATCCTCAGGGCTCAGGTTCCTTCCTGTCATTCACGTTGCAGCCAGAGTGTCAGGGCCTCAGAAAGCAGAGCCTGCTCACCCAGTTGCTACCACAATACCTAGAGTGTTGTTTTTCTCTTCATATTTATCACTGGGTTTTTTCTTGTTTGTCTTTATTTGCATGTCTGTTTGTTATCTGTCTTTTCTGCTTTAAAATATAACTCCCGTGAGAAAAGGATCCTGACCCGATATTTACTACTGTACCTCAATATCTAAGACACTGTCTGGTATCTAGTAAGTGTTTTGTAAATATTTGTTGAATTAATGGATAGATAGCTGATTATTCATCCCCTAATTCAGGCCATTCTATCTACCATTGCATATTAAGTGCCATATCACCTACTAATATAATGAAATATCTGCATTGTCATAGCTAAGGTAAACAAATGATTCTATCTAAGGCATAGAGGGTTGTATCAGAGACTGTGCCTCTGTGGCTGTCTCAGCCTCAATGTCGGTCAGTGAGACACACCTACAAGGATGCAGGTGGCACCAACCAGTCTCGCCTTAGAGTAACATTGGGCATGTCTTGTATCTTATATGGTACACATGACTTTTTACTTTTACTAAGTAACACCTGCAAACATGTCATTCAACTAATGTTTGGGCTAAAATCTCCTAAAACACATTATCTTTTATTGGAGAAAAGACAGCCAACTCCACAGGCATGTTGATTGCATTTCTTCAATGGCCTAGGGACTGTTTATGTACAAAGATTGGTATTGCTCGAACTCAAGCTGAGCTATGGATCTAGTGAGGCCTTATATGGGTGAGGCTTTTTGTCTCCATATCTCACATTTTATTGAAAAAAGTCACTGCAAATTTATGCCTGCCCAAAGTATTGTGATTTTAGGAGAGAAAAATAAAACACAGAATTTCCTTTTCACTCTTCCCTGAACAAGAATGGAGAGGGGATTCCAAGGAAGAACGCCCCATTGTTCATTTCAAGGCCAAGTGCACTGTCAGCTACAAGGGGTTCCCAGGAAGAACGCCCAGGGAGGCTCAGGGTTGGGAGACAGGGAAAGAGCCTGAAGCTGCCTCCCAGAAAGGGAGATCCCTAGTGAGAAGTGTGCTGCATCTGCGGAGGAGGGAGAAGGTCACGCGGGCAGCTGGCAAGCCTGTACCCAAATGCCAGAAACACTTCCTTTATCACCCGTTAGCGGGAAGGGAAAGAGCCAGTCGGCATCTAATACTGAGTTTAGCTAGTTCAGTGGTCGGCAAATTGCGGCTCGAGAATCACATGCAGCTCGCAAGCCACAGTTTGCCGCTCTGTTGACAAATGAGTTTGCCTAGAGTCTGGATTCCAATAATTACAGGCTGTTGTTGTTCCTTGTGATTAAGCCCCTATTCCAGTGGTCGACAAATTCATTAGTCGACAGAGCGGCAGTTTGCTGACTACTGAGCTAGTTAGTCTGGGCAGGAGCCTCAGCTTCAAATTCATCAGACATGTTTAAACTTCTCTGGACCAGACACTGTGCAGGGTGCTAGAAATAGAAAATTGAATAAGACCTTCTTTGCCCTTAAAGAGCTAGAAGAATCACAGGTGTAAGCATCTCAGGAGACCACTCAAATATAGCTCATCATGTGGGATAGTTATTATGGGTTTACATGTCTGTCTCCACACCAGACTTTGGTCTCTTACAGGCAGGTTCTCAGCCCTTTGAGAGTCTGGTGCAGAGAAAGGCCCCACAAAGTTTTGCTGGATAAATAAATGAGCAAAAAATAACAATTGATTCCTCTAATGCATCTATTTCATCTAAGCATCTCTTCTCTAATGGATACTTTAATAACATAACAAACTTACTAACAGAAGATGAACTTTGGGTCCCTGACCTCAAAGTCACGATTCATTTGGTTCCAATATTATGATGATGATTGTACGCATTTTAATTAGTGTTTTTATAGCTTTATCTTTGCTCTAAGGTGTCGGAAACCAAACATTGTTCTCACTAAATGGTTGTAAACAGGAGACCGGAAGGTTGGTCAACCTTGAAGCTCTGAAAGGTCAA
This sequence comes from Lasiurus cinereus, assembly GCA_011751065.1. Classification (NCBI taxonomy): domain Eukaryota; kingdom Metazoa; phylum Chordata; class Mammalia; order Chiroptera; family Vespertilionidae; genus Lasiurus; species Lasiurus cinereus. The sequence continues at coordinate 30,555,483 of JAAGEH010000045.1, read as the reverse complement.
AACCAGCCACTCCCTATCTAATTGAGACAATGAACTTCCCCATGAAATAATCATTTAAATCTTGACTAATAAAGATAATCTACTTGTTACTGGAATTGCCTGCTTTAGGGCAAAGGGTATATCCCAAACCTAAATAAAAGGGATGGCAAGGCCAAAGGAAGGCGGCAGTCCTTTCCACTAGAGCAGTGGTTCTCAACCTTTCTAATGCCACGACCCTTTAATACAGTTGCTCACGTTGTGTGACCTCCAACCATAAAATTATTTCCGTTGCTACTTCATAACTGTAATCTTGCTACTGTTATGAACTGTAATGTAAATATCTCATATGCAGGATGTATTTTCATTGTTACAAATTGAACATAATTAAAGCATAGTGATTAATCACAGAAACAATATATAATTATATATTGTGAAATATTTATTTCTAATTACAAATAAATGAAATTTTGTCTTGAATCGTGGTGTAGCATGGGCAACAATCTTCATATGACAACAGTAAACTACATTGCTACACTTTGCTACACCGAGGAGTGGTGTGTTGGTTCCTAAGACCATGGGAAATAGGTGTTTTTCGCTGGTCTTAGGCGACCCCTGTGAAAGGGTCGTTCGACCCACAGGTTGAGAACTGCTGCACTAGAGGAAGGCTCCCGCCTGGCCCCCCAATATCGCCAAATTAATGTTTTTTTCTGGTTTCATTTTGTTTGCGTGCGGCCTCCTTCAGAACCCGAACCCTGAACTGGGAACCCTGAACCACGCGGGACGTGGAAAGGGGCTCCCACACTAAGGGAGTATTCTTGCGAGCAAATTTTGGAAAACAATAATGGAGTATGTGAATGGGGAGAAATGCAGATGCATGGACAAAGAAAAGTATAATGGTCACAGGCAAGAACAAGATCAGGGCCTGGCCAGTGTGGCTCAATGGTTGAGTGTCAACCTATGAACTAAGAGGTCATGGTTCAATTCCTGGTCAAGGTACATGCCCAGGTTGTAGGTTCAGTCCCCATGCAGGAGGCAACCAATCGATGATTCTCTCTCATCATTGATCTCTCTCTCTCTCTCTCTCTCTCTCTCTCTCTCTCTCTCTCCCCCTCCCTCCCTCCCTTCCTCTCTGAAATCCATAAAAGATATATTTTAAAAAATTAATTTTAAAAAAGAATAAGAACAGGGAGCATAACTATAAATCCTCTGGCTAATTAACTGAGCCTATTAAAATCTACTAACACTTAAATTCTAGAGCTCTGAACTCTTCCCATGCCCCAGTTCTCTGTCTTTTGAACTTCTCTTGGGATATTGCTTGCGATCATTTAAAATGTCCAAAAATTCTTTGATTCTCCCTTCGATATATGGAGCTTAATTCTCCTCCCCTCAAGTGTGTATTGGGCTTAGTGATCCACTTCTAATAAATAGAATAAAGTGGTAGTCATGGTGTGTGACTTTACACATTGCTCTCCCTCCTGAATCACTTGCTCTGGAGGAAACCCAGCTCCCATGTCATGAGGACCCTCTGCAGGTAAGGAACCAGCGCATTCTACCAATACCCAGCAAGGACCTGTAGCCTTCTGTCAACAACACTGTCTGAAAAACCACAGACAAATTGGTAATTATCATGTTCAAGAACATGGATAGTGAGAGTTTAATGCTAACTACGAATCCCTTGTTCTAGAAATATGGGTGACCTTCTTTTCTGTGTTAAGTTCAATGAGGGGATGCCATATTCAAAACAATACAAGCTAAATTCAGCTCTAGTGACATAAACTTAAAAATTATTTTCATATAGAAATTTTGTTTTACCTGAAGTTAGTCTCTGGATATACTGTAGATCTGAGAGGCACCCTAACTTGGGTGCCCTCCTACCAAGAAGATTATCTGTCTCCATCACCCCTTCACATTTCCTTTTGCTTTCTAAGACAACCTCACCTCTTTGAAGTACGTGGAAGAGATTAATGGATTAAATGCTACTTAAATTATTCTCATTTAGATCAAATATCCAAAACAAAAGATAAAATCTTATGAAAATAAAGTAAAATTCTTTGGAAATATCAAAGAAATCTTGGGATAGGTACAGACTTCTGTAGATAGATTACATGAAGATTTGATGTATTGTGCATTCATTGGAAAACAAGCAAAAGTTCCTTTGTTCTTGTATTTATTTCATTTCTTTTCATTTTTAACAAAATTTGATTTCCAATAACAATATAGAGCATAGATAAGAATCATTATACAGTGATTTTTTTGATAAACCCTTATAAGTGATATAGATGAAAATATAAAATGATATAAGGTAGTCTTTGATAAATGTATGGGTAGTTCTAGTCTTTAGTTCTATATTCAAGTCAGTAGACCTATTTACCCATTTTGCTTTTTATAAAATAGAAGACTTTTTATAAAATCAAAATACTGAATAACTTTCTGATGACAAACATTTAAACTGCTCATTGGCTTAGTAAATAAAACATCAAATGCACAACCATACAGAGTTCAGTGAAGAATTAGTGAACTCCTTGGGAGCAAAGTGGCATCTTGCATTTCCTCTATTCATTGGACTAAGACATATACTATGCAATAATGGGTACAAATTGATGTTCAATACCTGAATACTTCCTGATGATTAAGAAAGCAATTCTTGCCCTACCTGGTTTGACTCAGTGGATACAATGTCAGCTTGTGGACTGAAGGGTCCCAGGTTTGATTCCAGTCAAGGGCACATGCCTGGGTTGCAGGCTTGATCCCCAGTTAGGGGACATGCAGGAGGCAGCCAATCAATGATTCTCTCTTATCATTGAGGTTTCTATCTCTCATTCTCTCTCCCTTCCTCTCTGAAATTAATAAAGATATATAAGACAGAAAGAAAGAAAGAGAGAGAGAGAGAGAGAGAGAGAGAGAGAGAGAGAAGTGAATTATGGGGATAACTAGTGTCTACTTCTTTCTTCCAGAAAATTAGTTTTTGTCATTCTTTTAGATGTTATATTAGTCAGGGTTCTCTAGAGAACCAGAACCAGTAGAATATATATATTCAGTTTAGAGATATATTTTCTTTCATCATTTTCATCTAATCTCAGCTTTCTTTATTTAACATATTGATTTTAATTTATATTAAAATTATTTGAAATATACATCAATCCCTGGCAACAGCAGATACCTTTGCTAGACCAAGAGAGCTGGAAGCATGAAGAGAAAGTGAGCAAAAGGGGGAGGTATTAAAATTATCAATACTGCCAAAACCAGTTTTGCTCAGTGGATAGAGTATTGGCCTAAGGATTGAAGGGTACTGGGTTGGATTTTAGTCAAGAGCATGTAATTGATTTTGGACACATTCCCAGTGGGGGGCATGCAGAAGGCAACTGATTGATGTTTCTCTCTCATCATTGTTTCTAGCTCTCTATCTCTCTCCCCTCCTCTCTGTAAAAAATCAATAAAATATATTTTAAAAATAAAATAAAATAAAATTATCACTACCTCTCAGCTTGCATGTCTCAGTGGTTGAGCATCGACCTAAGAACCAGGAGATCACAGTTTGATTCCCAAACAAGGCATATGCATGCCTAGGTTTCGGGCTAGATCCCCAAACCTAGGGGAGATTCAGGAGGCAGCTAATCAATGATTCTTTCTCATCTTTGATGTTTTTATCTCTCTCTCTTTCTCTCTCCCTCTCCTTTCCTCTTTCAAATCAATTTTAAAAAGATATTATAAAAAATGAAATAATAAAATAAAATTATCAATACCATCTATGAGCCACATGCAAATAATTGGAGACAGAGTTTGATTTCCTATGAAAAGTTGAATTGTGTGGTGAAATCTGCAAATAAAAAATTTAGAGACTTATTCTATCTTAGTTACCTTGTATCCAAAGAGTAAAAATGTATTAGTAGTAAAATATATAACTTCAAGTCAAGCCCCCAAATCAAATTATTATGGTTATTAAACACCATTTTCTTCCTACATCAAAAAGCTTAGGTAGTCATGGAAAAGGAATGAGCATTTAAATACTCTATTTCTGTGTTCTGCACATCTCTGAAGTAGAAAGTGAAATACAGAATTAACTACTGGTCCTTGATCTGACTACAGAACAAAAGTAACTAGATCACTCTATCTTTAAATATAAGTGTGACAAAAGATTTAAATAATTAAAAGTAATCTGAGTGTGTTGTGTTTCTGTGATGTGGTAACAGGGTGTTTATTGAAGCCATGTATAGCCCCCAAAGTAGAGAATACACTTGGGAAAGCTACCGTGGAAGATAACCACTTCCTTGACTAAGTCATCCCTTGTGACTCATTGGATCTTCTAAAGATAGTCTTCCTTTTCAAAATGAGCCCTTTTTTATTTTAAAGTATTTGTTCTCTACCTAAGGTGAACAGACTTTGAATTGTGACCTTCAAATTCAAGAGTCACCTCATAGATTAGGTTTTAGATTTCACAGGTCAGGTGACAATAATACAATTTCATTTTTAAAATTTGAACTATTTCTTTTATTAGTGAAGTTTGATTTTATGGATTTACCAAATCACAGTGATTATTTGGACCAATAACAAAGACGTAACCCATTCAAAATAATAGCTTTGCACTCTTCAAGTTGCTTGGGATGGTTGAGAACACACACATGCACATACACACACACACACACACACACACACACACACACATACACAGAGAGAGAGAGAACCCTATAAATTTACATAGAGATTCTGGCTCTTTCAGGCAAGGATCCTGAGCAGGTGATAGAGATGAAGTGGCCACACAAATGGAACCTGCAGATTCCCAGTCCAGCTTCCTCCAGAGTCCCTAGGATGGGTGTACAGCTGTTGGTGACACGAACTCCACAAGGCAGGCCTTTTACACTTGGGCTTTGCATCATTCCTCAGGATTTACATAGTCCATCCTGAACCCATTCTGTTCTCAGGCTAAAGCAGAAGTTAGGAGAGGTGGAGCCTCATGCTCCATCAAAAGATGGGGAGAAAAGGCAGAAAGTGCCCCTAACTCCCTCACACCATCTGCACCTCTAGCTCCCTGGCTTTCCAAACAGCCTAGCACCATTCTCAAAGGGGAGAGCCTAGCTTTTAAAAAATGTAAAGGTACATGTGCACTTTGAGAAAACAGTAGAAGGAAACACAAAGGTGTCAATAATTTATCTATGGATGATGAGATTAAGAGATTATTTATTTTCATTGGCAATTTCAACAGTTTTTTAACAATTATAATAGCAACTAGAGGCCCAGTGCACAAAATACATGCACCAGGGAGGAGGGGTGTGTCCCTCAGCCCAGCCTGCACCATCTCCAATCTGGGACCCCTCAAGGGATGTCCAACTGCCCATTTAGGTCCGATCCTACCAGGACTAAATAGGCAGTTGGACATCCCTTTCACAATCCAGGACTGCTGGCTCCCAACTGCTCACCTGCCTACCTTCCTGATTGCCCCTAACCACTTCTGCCTGCCAGCTTGATTATCCCCCAAACACTCCCCCTGCCAGCTTGATTGATGCCTAACTGCTCCCCTGCAAGCCTGTTAGCCCCCAACTGCCCTCCCCTGCAGGCCTGGGTTTCCCCACAACTGCCCTTCCCTGTAGGCCCAGTCACCCCAACTTCCCTCCTTGCTTTCATAAATATAAAATAAGTTGTTGGGGTGTGTGTGTGTGTGTGTGTGTGTGTGTGTGTTTTCTTTTTTAATGCCTGCCCTGTGTGTCAGAATGAGATTAAGAGACTGGGGCTCTCATTCCCCCTTGCTGCTCACTGCCTGGCAGGCTGAGGACGTCCCTTTCCCTCTCTGGGCCTCAGGTTTTTCATCTGTAACTTGAGACCTCTGGATTATATCCATAGTGCCCTAACTTGGCTGTCCATTGGAACTACCTGGGGAGCTTCCCAAACCCCTAAGCCTATGTCCCACCCCAGGAGATTGTGATTGCCTCGGTCCTGGCCATGGTCTGGACCTTGGAATTTTGAAAAGAGCTCCAGGTGATTCAATGAGCAGATTAGTTTGGGAACCTCTGGATTCAGTTATTTTTAAGGCTCTCTTCTACTGTACGGGTCTATGAGTATATGATTCTTCACTTTTGCCTAGGGCCATCCCCCAGTACCAGTTCTGTTTTTAGCAATTGCTAAGGAAGAATATTCTAAAACGTTCCTAGGTGACCCATTTTGATGTCTTGCAATCATTTCAATCAGAGTACATTTTCTTTATGTCTAATCTAAATTCTTGCTGCAGCAGTTTAAGCCAGGGTGGGAAAAGGGTCAGTCTAGTTATGATGGGCGTGGTTGTTGAATTCCTTGCACGAACTTATATCACCAGCATCAGTCATTTTTCAATCCCAACTGAATTATCTCATGACCATACCTTTACCTAACAGTTTCCTTGTCAAGGTTCTGATAGTGAGGGGGAAATGCAACATTTCTTACCACCATATTGCCCGAAGAATAGCATCCCTAGATAAATGTTCCTGAAGAGTTCTTATAGTATATTTTTAATTTTTTAACATTTTAATTGCTTTCCTTCACCTTCTTTCCAGATTTCCTCTGTACTTTTTCAGTGTTTTTCCCCTTTATTTGTAGAAAGGGGAATTTTAAAGTTAACAGATTTCAACAAAACTAATTGCAAAGGACATGTCACAAGACACATTCTGGGCAAACACTCAAGGTTCAACTAAAACAGCTAAAAATACTGTGCCATTAACAAAATAATTATTTCCCACACTGAAAACATATGGCTTAACACTCTTTACCATTGTACCCAGATTCAGGAAGGATGAATGACTTGAACATGAGCCCTCTTTTTATTTTTTCTTAAATGAGTTCCGGTTTTAGAAGTTATACTAGCCCCAAGGCTAAATTTGTTCTTTGTATAAATTTGTTCTTTGTATGACCATTCACCATGAATATTCCTTACATCTTACTATGGCCATTCATTTGCAAGTGAAAATAGAAACAGTTACCTGTCCTGGTTTCAGAACTCTTATCTAGAACCCTGATGAAATCTGCCCTGAATGGAGGGACTTGGTTCCGCACCCCCGCTGTGTTACAGCTGTGTTGTGGCAGCAGCCCGCAGGCATGCCACAGTTTTGAAACGTTTTGCCTCATTGCTAACCATGAGTTTGATTGAGCAGCCTTGTGAGCCACTAAGATTATTCCAGTTCTTCACAATTTTTACAGGATCTTTGAAATATTTTCAAAAGAACAGGGGCGTTTTACAGAAAGCTGCTGGATTATGCTGACGGCTAAGAAACCTTTATGTCATAACTTGAACCATGCTGTATGCTTTATCTCCTCTACACCAATGGTCTCTAAACTGGCTCTGAGATGGATGACTATGTGTCTAAAGCTTCCCTTGTATAAAATATGGATGCAAAATGTACAGACAGAAGACATCTGCTTCAGTAAAATAAGCACAAAGCAGAGAGTGCTGAGCTGTGTTCCACCTTGTCCTGTGTTAGATACTGGTTCTCTCCCACCTCACAGGCTATTTTCCCCCAGTCTTCTTTGTTTGCTCCTCAGCTTGTATCTATCTTCTTAATATCACAGAGCCACAGAGCACAGCCCTTGGTCCTCTTCTTTCCCTCTACATTGTCTCCTTAGTCATCTCTTTCAGTTCTGTGGACTTAAATAGTGACTATACCTTGATGGCTCTCAATCTGATTTTTCAACCTTGACCTCTTCCCAGAGATTCCTAATTGAATATCCAATTGCCTGTTGATGCTGCCACTTGGAATCTAATATCTATTGTGTATTTTAACTTATCTAAAAACCTCTTTTTTAACACATTTTTATTGATTTCAGAGTGGAAAGGAGAGGAAGAGAAAGATAGAAACATCAATGATGAGAGAATCACTGACCAACTGCCTCCTGCATGCCCCACTCCCACCCTCACACTAGGGACTGAGCCCAGAACCCAGACATTGCCCTTGATTGGAATCCAACACAGGACCCTTCAGTATTCAGGCTGATGCTCTATCCACTGAGCAAAATCAAACTATTGATTTCCTACCCTAAAGCAGGCCTAACCCCAGTTTAGTCATAGCATCACAGTCTGCACAAAACAAAACCCAAAAGGTACCCCTTTTCCCCCTATAACCTCACCTCCAATCCAACAGAACATCCTGTTGGAATAACATCCAAATGAAATGAATTCAACTGAATCTGTTATCAATCTTGTGCAAACTTTGCTCCACACCAGCATCATCCTGGCCCAAACTACTGCCACACTTCCTTCCTTGTCTCCCAGTTTCCAGTCTTGCTCCCTAAAGAATTCCAGGTTCTCTTCTCAGATGATACATCAGATCCTATCACTTTCCTCTAATAATAGCAGCTAAAATCTGCCAGTAGTTTCCCATCACAAATAAAATGAGATCCAAAATCCTTGCTTATGATCCATAGGACATGATTATTCCCTTTTGTCTCTCCTCCCACCGCAAAAAGGCATTCTAGCCACATTGGCTTTTCTGCTCATTCATCCCAAGCTCGTTCCGATCTTATTCCCAGGTAAGAGCCTAGAAAGACCTTTAAGAGGTCTTTCTTGATCACCTTTTCAGAAAGAAGTCTTCCCTAAGTGTCCTATATCAGTATTTCTTAACATGCGAACAACTTTTTGAAATTATTTATTTATGCATGTATTTTTTAGTACTTATCTGATTCCTCCAGACTAGAAACTCCATGAAGTGTAGGGATTTTTGTCTTATTTACTGTCCCATCTCTTCTCTAGAATGATAGACAGATAGATAATCACCAATTGTCTTAATGCAAATGAAGGAAAAGTACAGAAGTTATGTGAGTTTATAGGGCCTTGAGAAGTAGAGTTCTACCTTCTGTTGAATGTACCCAGAGGATCCTATTTATTTTCTTCAGTATAAGATGTTAGCACAATAGTGCCATTGCCACAATATCATAATTTGTTAGGCTAACACTCATTTGGACATATCTGTCCTATTTTCTTGAGGAAAACTTGACCAAGTGTTCATGATTTTGCAAAAGCTTGACTGAAGGGTAAGTTCCAGTTATGTAATGTAATTTTGAGCTAAAACACAAAACCAATATTGTCACCATTTGAAAAGCATGATGTTCAATTACAGTTTATTCAAAGAAAAAATAAAGTACGAAAGTCTAAGAACAAATAAGTCTTTATTCAAAAACCATGTCAGTTGCTTTCTAATCTATACCTGATTTTGTAAACAAATTTGAATAATCATCTGAAAGCTGAAATTTTCCTGAATCTTTATTTAGAGTCAAATCTTCATGTTTCCTTACCGCAAGGCCAAAGGAAAAAGAACATCAGTAGTATTACATCATCACAGATAACCTGCCAGAATGAATCTCCACCTCTTCTACCAGAGAGAGATTTTTCTCTTTTCAAGGAGAAAGCCTCTTCCTTCAACAAGATCATCAGATTCTAGATTTGATAATTAGTTTAAAGATTATGGTCACCATAACAACCAATTCCTTTAACAGCCTGTGATGGAATTTTTTTTCTCCTTAAAAGGCTATCATTAGGGAACAACTACACTGAGGGAGTAGGAGAATAATGCTTTATATATGCTATATAAAGTATATATATAAAGTATACTATATGAAATGAACCAATACATTGGTTAAATTATTTCTTTTTTTAATGCAGTATTCAGATGTACAACATAATGATTAGGCATTTATATAGCCTATGAAGTGATCACCCAGTAAATCTACTACTCACCCGATTCTATACATAGTTATTGTAATACTAGAGGCCCAATGCACAAAGATGCATGCAAGAATGGGCCTTCCTTCCCCTGGCTGCCAACACTATCTTCACTCTGGCCAAAGCTACCTTTCCTCCTTCCTACGCTGTCCAGAAGCCTGGAGCTGCTGGGGCAGTGTGTAATGCCTGCATCCTGCCCTGCCCCTGACCACTCAGTGCCTATGTACGCAAATTACACCACCATCTTTGTTAGATTAATTTGCATACTCATTCCTGATTGGCTGGTGGGCATCATGAAGCTATGGTCAATTTGCATTTTTCTCTTTTATTAGTGTAGATTATTGACTATATTCCCTATGCTATTCTTTACATCACCATGACTATTTTGCAACTACCAATTTATACTCCTTAATCCCTTCCCCTTTTTCTTGAATCCTCCCAACCCTTCCTCCCATCTGGCAACTATCAAAATATTCTCTGTATGTATGAGTTTGTTTCTTATTTATTTGTTTTTTAGATTTTAGATATAAGTGAAATTATATGGTATTTGTTTTTCTCAATATATTTATCAAAAGCTTCAAAATGTTTGTACCTTTTGACCTAGCATTTTTTTAATAATCCTCAAGAAATAAACCACTCATATACAGAAAGATACATGCTCCAGGATATTTGATGCAAATTTTTGTAATAGCAATAATAGAAGATAAAACACACTAAGATAAATCTATATAATGAGGTACTACAGGATCCTTAAAAATGATGTGATGGTTGTTTACTTACTGGCATGTAAATACATCCAAAATAAAAAGTTAAACAACCTCCTGTACAGTAAGATCCCATTTTCACAAATAAATAATAAAATGATTTGATTGAGCATGGCTGTATTCCAGCTACTATGCTAAATATTTTATATGTATTATGAAATTTAATCCTCACAATTACCCTCTAAAGGATAGTATTTTTAACTTTTTTAAAAATAAGAAAATGAGCTCTGAGAAGGAAATAACTGGCCCTACAGCTGAGAGTTCATGAGTAATTGTTTTTATATGTAAACATAAGGGGAAAACCTAAAATAAGGTATACCAAAGTGCTCCCAGTTATTATATATAGGAAATAAAGTTAATCGGATTAGTTTTTCTTTTTGTTTATCTATTTTTTCTAATTCACCTATAAGGAAAGAGTATTACATAACTTTATAAGAAATTGTTTTTTAAATATTTTATTTTTTTTAAATCATCCAAAAACAAATACCTAAATGAAATAAAAGTCCTTTTCCTCTCACATTTTGAATGAATTTTAGAAAGTCTCCAAAATAGGATCTTAATAGCCACTTAAGTCTAGTTTGAAAGATTTGGATGATCTCTAATTTAAATACATTTTAATCCTTCTAGTCCCTGCCATCTGGACAGTTAATAGGCTCTGCGGATTCCCATTTGAAAATAGAGCTTGTTTTTAGTTTATTGTCATTAAATACTTAGTTAACGTGTGGAACTACAATTATCTCTGAAAATAACCTTTTAATTATTTAAATGTTGTGACAGCATAATTTAGCTGCAATAATTGACCTTTCTATTTCTCTTGAGTCAGCAATGTTCTTCAGATTCTAAATATCCTTATAAAAAATAAATCACAAATTCTTTCTCCATGAAAAAAAAAGTCTCTATTGCAGTTTCGTCTTTACAGCACTTAAACTGGGTTGTTTGTTCTTGGCTACTTAGCAGCATCCATTGCAGACTGACATATTGTGTAGTATCTCTTTGGACATTTAAATCATATAAGAAAAGTGGCATTATAAAATAACAATAATAATTATTATTATTATTATCATTATTATTATTATTATGCCACCTGATTCTGGTGTAACTCTTCATGGTTTACAGAAAAATTTCTCAAAAATCTGAAAATGTAGAAAAGATTATTTGATTTGTCTAAAATCACAGCCCTATAGAGTGGTTGCACCATGACAAGAGTCCACATCTTCTCACTTGTGATTCAAATACTTTAAACATCGCTCCAGAATTTCTTCTACATGACTCTGAGATCCTTGAGGCCAAGAGTTGTCATTTTCAGCTTCGTAATTCAAGAACATAGACCTAGAATCAAGAGTCTAATACACACTGAATTTATTTAAACTACACAACCTAATCTCTGCCTGTTGTCTGGTAGGTAGACTTGCCAATTTGTCTTTTTGAGAACCAAAAGGGCCAAGAAATTCTTAATGCTTGCATTCAGATTCTAAGAAATCATTTCAAATGAGGCATAGCTCTCTGAACTAAGAGGACACAGATCTTTGAACATCTACCCAATTTGAGGCTGTGGGGAAACTAATTTGATGACAGTAGAGTAGGAAAGCACAGACTAGAGTCAGAAAGACCTATGTTACACTATGAGTCATTTTTCTTGGGCAAGTTATTTAATGTCTGTGACATCTGCTTCCTTGTTTATAAAAATGGAAATATGCACAGAAACTCTTTTAAAGAATCAAATGAAATAGAGTGTAAGCTCAGAAACCATCTACTCAAAACAGGTATTTATTGAGCATGTGTCGTACAGTAGGATTCTTGACTATCATTTCATTGAATGGACAGAACTGGATAATGTGCAAGTAAAAGAAAACTTTATCTTCTCCTGCCCATTCCAACCCCACTTGTGAATTAGTTTTATCTTAGCCTCTGACTGAAATCACAGGTTGGTTTCTTATATTAACTTCCAGTGGCTATTGTAACAAAGCACCACAAAATGAGTGGCTTAAAACAAATGTATTATCTCACAGTCTGGAGCCTAGAAATCTGAAATCAAGGTATTGGCAGGTTCATGTTCTCTCACATCCCTAGGGAAGGGCCCTTCTTAGCTTCTTCCAGCTTCTAGTAGCCCCAGGTGTTCCCTGGGCTATTGGCAGCATCACTCTAATTTCTGTTCCATCTTCACATGACCATTTTCTCTCTGTGTCAATGTCCAAATTCCCTTATTTTTATTAAAAGGAAAACAGTAATACCGGATTAAAGATCCATCATAGAGATCTCATCTGAACTTGATTATCTCTGCAAAGACATTTTTAAAGGTCACATTCACAGATACCAGAAGTTGCAACTTCTTCATATCTTTTCAGAGAACACAATTTAAAGCATAAGAGTCCTACAGCTTGCCAGTCACTCTAAAATAATAAAAAAATCCTTCAGCTCAACCAGCGTGGCTCAGTGGTTGAGCATGGACCTATGAATCAGGAAATCATGGTTTGATTCCTAGTATTGGCACATACGTGGCTTTCAGGCTCAACTCCCAGTTGAGGACATGCAGAAGGTAGCTGGTCAATGATTCCCTCTCATCATTGACATTTCTAGCTCTCTCTCTCCCTCTCCTTTACTCTCTGAAACCAATAATAATATACTTTTTATTGTTTAAAGCAGTAGTCAGGAAACTCATTATTCAACAGAGCCAAATATCAACAGTACAACTGAAATTTGAGAGCCGAAAACCGACTTATGTGCATGGGTTTTTTGCTCAGAAGCGCGCCCTCACGTGGTATTTTGTGGAAGTGCCACACTCAAGGGGCCAAAGAGCCGCATATGGCTCGTGAGCTGCAGTTGCCCACTACTGGTTTAAAGCATTACATGTCTCCTTTTCCCACCCCCAATTAACCGCCCCCAGCCACTCCCACCCCCAACGGCAAGCCCCCACCGCCCTAGTGTCTGAGTCCATTGGTCCTGTTAATATGCATGCATACAAGTCCTTTGGTTAGGCTTTAAATCACCACCACCACCACCACCACCACCACCACCCCACTCCCAACCCCATGACTTCTCCTTGAGGTTGGACTGTCTGCTCAGTGCCACCTTGTCTCTGGATCCATTTTTGTTCATAGTTAATATTGATCATTATATCCCACTTATGAGTGAGATCATGTGATATTTCGCTTACTATAATGCTCTCCAGTTCCATTCGTGCTGTTGCCAATGGTAATAATTCCTTCTTTTTTACTGCATCATAGTACTCCATTGTGTAGATGTACTACTGTTTTTTAATCCACTCATCTGCTGATGGGCACTTTGGCTGTTTCCAAAACTTAGCTATGGTGAATTGTGCTTCTATGAACATAGGGGTGCATATATCCTTTCTGATTGGTGTTTCTGCTTTCTTGGGATATATTCCTAGAAGTTGGATTACTGGATCAAATGAGAGTTTCATTTTTAACTTTTTGAGAAAATTCTATACTGTCTTCCACAGTGACTGCATCAGTTTGCATTCCCACCAGCAGTGCACGAGGGTTGGTTCATTTTTATCCACATCCTAACCAGCACCAGCACTTGTCATTTGTTGATTTGTTGATGATAGCCATTCTGACAGGTGTGAGATGGTATCTCATTGTTGTTTTGATTTGCATTTCTCAGATGATTAGTGACTTTGAGCATGTTTTCATATGTCTCTGGGCCTTCAACATGTCCTCTTTCAAAAAGTGTCTATTTAGGTCCTTTGCCCATTTTTTCATTGGATTGTTTATCTTTCTTTTGTTAAGTTGTATGAGTTCCCTGTAAACCTGGGAGATTAAACTCTTATCAGATAAGGCAAATATGTTCTCCCATGCAGTGGGCTTTCTTGTTGTTTTGTTGATGATTTCCTTTGCTGAGCAGAAGCTTTTTATTTTGATGTAGTTCAATTTGTTTATTTTCTCCTTAGTTTCCATTGTTCTAGGAGCTGTATCAGTGAAGATATTGCTACTACATATGTCTATTTTGTGACCTATGGATTCTTCTAAGATTTTTATGGTTTCCTGCCTTACATTTAAGTCTTTTAACATTTTGAGTTTGATTTTTGTGTATGGTGTAAGTTGGTGATCTAGTTTAATTTTTTGGCATGTATCTGACCAAATTTCCCTACCTTATTTGTTGAAGAAGCTGTCTTGACTCCATTGTATGCTCTTACATCCTTTGTCAAATATTAATTCAGCATAATGACTTGGGAATAACAATATATTTTTTTAAAAGAAGATCACCAATCCTTACCCTTCAAGGAACTCCTTTTGGAATCCATGATAACTTCAGGTTGGCTTGCCCTTGGTGGCCCAAACCTGGTCATGGGAAATACACATTTTTGACCATTCACTTCATGAAAATACTCTCCCCTGGTCCCTTCAATGTTAGCTGCTTTATAAGGATTATAGGCTAGATGTTGCGGCGAGATATATATATATACCTTTTTGCAAGTCCTGGATAGGTAGTAAGACACCAATTGTTTTATTATATTTTCCTTCCTTTTTTTTTTCTTTTTGGAACCACAACCAAAGAGTTTCATTGTAGCTTTCTATTGTAGTTTTCTTCATTCCTGATAGGAAAGAAGTAGAGTACACTATCTATGACCTTGTATTTCTAAACAGAATGAACTTGATCTGTCTCAGAAAATTAAGTGACAAGAGACAAACAGAAGGGCTCTGTTCTGCTCTTTCCTCCAACCAAGATAATATTTGCCAAGCAACAGCATTGATTGATCCTTAATGCTAAGGACAGGTAAGAACTGCAGAACCAGATGAGGGAAACAAGGATGCATTAATGAAAAGGTTATAGAGTAGGAATTAGGAGATATGGGTCTGTCCCTGGTTCAGTTATTAATAGGTAGTGTGACATTAGACAAATCACTGATGAAGGTCAAATAAGTTAATATACTTGAAAGCTTATTAAAAGTTATACATATTCAAGGTGATAATATTATTGCTCTTAGTAGAAAGCAATGCAGTTTTGTCAGTAATCCTCCTATTTCTTCGCTTAGAAAATCTGATTCACTCTTTCCTCTCTGTTTCCATTGTAATCACCTTGATCTCAGCCCAGATTATTGCAATAGCCTCCTAATTTACCTCTTCTGCCCCACACCCCACAATTCATCTCCAGGATGAGGGGGTGGATCAAATTTTCCTAAAGCTTCTCTCTTCCTGCTGTGCTGCTGATTCTATAAGACAAAAAAAAAAGGGGGAAAGAAAATGTGGCTGTTTCCCTTTCCCACTCCCATCCTTAGCCAGGCTATTCTGGGTGAAAGCATTGTTTCATTACAAATCACACCCACAGAATCATTCCAGCCCAGTCTAATCTCTCATATCCTTTGCTAAGATTCTCTTCTGTTGGATTTTCTGACCCCACTCTTCTTCCCTCTGAAGGAAGTTTTTGTTCCTCTGCCTATTCCTTGTTCTCCAGAGTGCAACACCCAGCAGCCTGCTCTTTAATACTAAGACTATCTCACTGGTTTAACACATCCCCTTGTGTGAGTCCAGTCAACACGCACATGCTGATGACTCTAAAATCCTCATCTCTGGTCTGGTTTTCCTCAAGACCAAACCCACGTAGCACACAGCCTAATCAGCATCTATGTTCAAACACATCAAAGGCACTTTACACAGAACAGATCTGAGTTTTTCACTGTAACTCTACTTTGCCTTTTCTGTTCCTTAAGTCAGAGAATGGGGTCCTCTAAGGAAAAGCCTCCTCTCCTCACCCTCCCTCCCCAGTTTCTCTCTCCTTCCTCCCCCAACATCTATCATTCTCTAACATCTAATCAAACATCAAGTTCTATTGATTCTACTAAATATCTCTCAAAGCCACCCATTTCTCTCCATCTCCACTGCCAACACCCTATTTGGTGGCATCATCTCTTATACAGACAACTCCAACAGCCTTGTAACTGATCTCACTGCCTCCAAAGTGTAAAAATGGAATGTTCCACTTATTCTCTGCACTCCAGCCAGAGAAAATCTCTCTAAAACATAGAACTGTATGACCTCTACATGTTCTTAAAGTCCAAACTCATTGACCTGCTTATATAAGGTTCTTCATGATCTGGACCATTCTTGCTTCTACATTCTCAACCCTGACTCCCACCTTGATATATACACTGGCATCATCATAAGTTATCAGTTCCTAGAATAGGCCATGTAATCCTCCTATCTTTTTCATATGCTATTCCTCCTATCAGAAATGTTCTTTCCTCGCCCCATTACCTGCTAATTTCTGTTCACTCTTAGAGTCTCCATTGGTTTTCATTGGTTCCAGAAAATCCTAGAACTCCCGAGTCTAATTTTGGTTTTCCTCCTCCTTGCTTCTAGAGTACCTATTCTCCCCTTATCCTACAGTATTATATGGCATTTGTCTATGCCCCACCAGACTGTATACTCCAATAGCAAAATTAGCATCTGTCTTATTCATTGCTATAACTGTGACTAGACTATTCCCTGCTACATAGTAGGCTTGTCAATAACTTGGCTGAATGAGTGAATTAACTATATAAGTATATGTAATAAATTACTTTGAGGAGATGCCACTCTTCAAATTTTATGAATCATCTCAATAAAAAGGTTATGTATGAAAAAATCAATTTTATAGACATTAGAAAAGCACTACTATCTTGTACATCTAAGTATTTCTTTTTTAAAACATTATGCCTGACCCTTCCAAATGTATTCCTAATTATATAATAGCTCCCAAGACCAGTACAATATATGTCATTTGTTAAAGTCTAACAATTCTTGCCAGTACAGTCTAATATAAATCCATTTCTTGCCTATTGTATGGTAGGCTCTGTAGAAAAGAGTGCTACCACGGCAGATTTTTCTCCCAGGCCATGGAGTCGCTGGCCTGGCATTTTACTGGGCTTCTCTTCTGTGTTATGATGCCGTGTATGAGTCTGCTGCTGCCAAGAAGCTAGATGCAATGCCTAGTATCTTTGGCAGAGAAAATATTTCTCTAGTTCTATCCAAATTAATCCTCATAGGCCAATAAATCAAAACACAAGGAGAATGTGTGATAATTTTGACCATCTGGAAGGCATGGGTGAGTATAACAGAAAATACCTAGCTCCACAGTAGTTAGGAACAGCTGGATATCAGCTCCAGGCAGCATGAACACGTTCCCCTCCCTACTCCATCCCAAGATCAGATACTACCACCCTGGTCCAAGGCAGTGGGGCTCCTGGCTGTGTTTCAGAATTCTTGTTTTGCCCTTGAGTCAGCTAGTTTGATTTCAGTGTCAAAGAAAGCAGCTTCTGCTGTTTTCCTCCCCATTATCTTCATAAGATTACAAAATGGATCTAGACTCTATCTTCACACCTAGTCAACAATTGTTGTGACCATCAGATAGTTAAAAAAAAGGGGGGGGGGACAGGTTGGGGGGGAGAAAGTCAAACATCAGTACAATATATATACGAGTGATTTTTTAATTTGACTTGCCTATCAACATGACTGGCCCAATATTTTTCCCATAAATAACCCTAAAGGATGGGGGGAAGGGTCACTGTGGAAGGTAGTGTCAACATTGGCATTAGATATAGCCAGTTGTTGAAAGTTATGCCATAGCTGGTTTGGCTCAGTGGATAGAGCATTGGCCTGGGGACTGAAGGGTCCCAGGTTTGATTCCAAGCAAGGGCACATGCCCCAGTTGTGGGCTTGATTCCCAGTGGGGGACATGTAGGAGGAAGCCAATCAATGATTCCCTCTCATCATTGATGTTTCTCTCTCTCTGAAATCAATAAAAATATTTTTAAAAGAAAGCATTACATATGTCCCCTTTTTCCCTCATTGACTCTTTTACCCTGCCCCTGCCTCCCACCTCTGACCTTCACCACCCTATTGTCTGTGTCCATGAGTTATGCATGTATGCATACAAGTTCTTTGGTTGATTACCTCCTACTTCCCCACCTCATCCCCCAGCCTACCCTCTGAGGTTTGGAAGTCTAGCAGGTAAAATTTTTTATCACCAGGTAAAATGTTGCAAAAGAAACTGCTTCTAAGACAATCTATCTGGTGTCCTTGCCCTGCAGCAAAGAAAAGAGAGAAAGAAGGAGCCTGTTTATAGACACAGACACCTTAAGCTTGCTTTAGTTGTAGCTAAACATGCTCCCCTGGTGGATAGCTCAGTGTTTTACTGCAGCCATATCCCATTTTAATGTGAGAAAGCTGGAACATAGATTCGGTAACTTGTTCAAGGTCAGACCACACCAGTCTAGGTCCAAAACTCCTGCCCTTAACCACTATTTCCAGTACAGGGAATGTTTGAATGTGTCGCAGACCTTGAAACAATTATAGAACTTAAACGTTGTTAGTCACCAGAAAATAATTTCTTTATCAAATGGTCTCTCTTATTTAAATTATTTTAAAAGCAACAACAATAAAAGAAATCAAAAGGTTAGGGGAGGAAAGGTTAGAAACTACCCAGATATCCCACTACACTAATACATTAACTGTTTTCATTTTCTCCTGTTTCTTCTAGTTCTTGTCCAATCTGCATATACAATTATATGGAGTTTCAAAGGCCATTTTCAGTGGCTAGCTAATATTGAAAAGATAAATGCATCAAATGAGTCGTCTTCCCAAAAACATACCAAAATTACTTTAATTTTTCCCTCCACATATTGGGTTTCATTTCCTTTTGTGGAAAAATAAAACAACAAAATCTTGACAAATTCTGATTCACACAGCAGATGTGAGGATTAGAGAACCTGCTGGCTCATTGGAGATGAGTTTCATTGGAAACAATCACATACACACAAACTGTGTGTGGTAAATTCCTATCCTTGCCCGTTTCTCAAGATTCACCAAATTCATCCCACCAACAATCTGTTTTCATGGATCTTTCTATGCTTTTGCCCTGGGTCTCTACATCAGCATTTCCCAAACTGTGTTCTAGAGAACCCTAATACTCTCTCTCTCTCTCTCTCTCTCTCTCCCATTCTCCCTCCCTCTCTCTCTCTCTCTCTCTCATTTGCGATCATCCCCCTCTTAGTTAGCATGTATATTAATGTATATTAACATTTGAAGGTCCTAGGAAGTCACCCAGCAAAGATCCTTTTGTTCACATTTGTCCAGAATTTGACAACTTGGCTACCTCCAGGAGCCAGGCAGGTAAAGTGATGGCCTGGTGGTGACAATGATGAAGTAGATGACTGCACGTGCCACCTGAAAGTGCTGCTTCCAGACATGTAGGCCTAATATTCACAGATCTTCATAAAAGGTCTGAAATCTGGGTCTTGAGGTGAGATTTTGTATCCAGGCTTAGTAGGGAAAACGTCTCTTGGCTAGATCTGGCCTAAAGGTTTAACCTAAAGCCTCTCAAGCCATTTGACCACAGCACTCTTTGTTCCTAGTGTGCCCCCTGGGCAATGCTGTGGCTCCTCATTACTGCCAGCCCTTCGAGGAAGCCCCGTCATTAGGTCCCTTCTCTGCACCTCAACTTCCTTCCCTGCTCTATCCTCTGACCCCAAATGTATTCCAGTTACTCTGGATATGTAATAAATTATTCCAACACATTTAGCTTAAAATAACAATGTTTGTTCTGCTTCAAAAATCTGTCATTTGTGTACAGTTGGAAAGGGGTGGCACCTCTTTGGTGCATAGGTGTCAGCATGGCTTGAAGGCTGGAGTGTGGATCCTCTGAAGCCCCTGTCACTCACAGGCAGACAGCCAGTGCTGGTAGTCACTGAGACTTTAGCTGCACGGATGCCAGGACACCAAAATGGCCTTTCTCTGAGGCCTGGGCTTCCATGCAGCCTCATTGCTAGATTCCAAGGGTGTGTCCAGAAAGAAAGAGAGAGGCAGAAGCTGTGTTGCCGATTAGGATCTAGTCTTAAAAGCCACACCACGTCTCCGTCATCACATTCTGTTTGTCATGGGAAATGTTCAGAGACAGGCAGTAGGCTCCACCTCGTTATGGAGTGGCAAGGTTCTGAGGAGGATGGGGACCAGGAATACGACTTTAGCCATTTTCCAAAGTGCATTATGCCATAACAAGGAAGAGTGAAATATCTTGAATTCTGGCTCTGTTTTTTACCATATTAGCATGCCTTTAAGCAAGCAACTTCATCTCTTTTTGCATCCTTTGTTCACCCTGTCCTGAATTACAGTTACCCCTGTTTTTATTTTATCATTGGACAGTGAGCTTCCTGGGAATAGCATCCATATCTAGGTGTTTGGTTTTATTCTGTTTTGTTTAATAGTCCTATCATAACAGCACAAACACATAGTTTAGGTTTAGTGAATATTTCTAATACTTTCTTTTTTAAAACTGCTAGAGAGTTTCCCAGTAACTTTTCACTACCCGTAGACATAGCTAAAGGAGAAGAAACCCCCTGTGGAACCGATTCACACTGCTTATAGTTCACAGTCCACATGCCAATCCTTTGTCACATGACATTGTCACCTGGAACAGGCTCAGATCCCAAGACCCTCCCCATCTCCTCATGCCTGTGGTAAAGTAGCCCTGTAGTCACATGCTGCTAGCTGTTCAAAGATCAGGCCTCCATGCCTTTAAATAAGAAGGCATGTGTATCCAAAGGCAACCGGAAAATCTATGTGGAGTGCTAGTACCAAGAAATAAACAGCCTCTGAGATGTTGACCCCATGAAACCTTACTCCCAAAGTGGCAGCAAACCCAGGCTTGGTCTCCAAACCTCCGGTTCCAGTGCATCTTAAGGATAGCACTTTGTTGTGAATACAATTACCACGGGAATCACAAACACAGATACAGTCCTAGAAAGGCATTCGTTTGCTAGTGAGTAGGCTAATGATGACCCTGCTCATTTGAATATCAGATTTTGCTCACTGTGCTTTAATACTCCATTCCTCTTTGCCCCTCGCCAGAGGAGGAGGGAAAGAACAGAAAACTAACTACCTTAGATTTTCTGTTAGAAATGGCTCTTGGTTTCCTTCTGACATCCTGCTCAAGGCTTGTGTTGTATTAATTCCAGCTTCCTGTGTCCTTTCCTCTCCTTCCCATCATTTCCAATTTCTCTTCCCCACATTTCTGCAGCTAATCTGCTAGCACGTTGTTTGGAGAGAGCCTCTGGCTGCTTGCCCGGTGCCTGCCAACATCTGCAGTGATGGCAGCTCCATTAAACAAGGAGACATGTCTAACCAGAGGCCACCAGAAAATCGATATTGATGCTAGTACCAATATTTTTGGTTTCCAACACTTCCGAACCACACAGTTTACAGTTTGTGGATTGCATCCTCTCTCTATCTTGGGAAATATTCTTTTTCACTTAAAAATATAGAATAGCATTAACTATTGAAGCCAGTTCTGAATGTTTCAAATTCTAAGCACTTTACATATATTGTTCCACTTAACCTGCACCATTCTGAGAGACTTTTTACATTTATAGATGAGGAAACTGAATCAAGAGGTGAACTGAGTTAAAGAGATCATGTGACAAGGGGCACAGCCAGATTCCAGCTGATGCCGAAGCCTATGTGTTTTTGTCCTTATACTGTTTAAGTTGAGAAAGGGCACCTATGACAGATCCACTTCGTATCTCATTGAGATTTTATTCATTTTGAGCCCTCCTGTTTACTCAGTAAGTCAATTCATTAATAGTGTTACAACCAGAGACTCTCAAGATTGTAAGAGACTGCAGAATTTATTGGGTCAAACCTCCATCTAATCTGTGAGTCATCTTTACAACACTCCTCACAGTGGTTATTCTGTCTGTTTTTGAAGACTTCTAATGTTGGAGCATCCATCCTGAGTAGGAAGCAGCCCTCTCCATTTTCAGACAGCTTCATGTCATGTTTGATAAAAGTCTACTCCCTGGAGCTGCCATTCACTCTTCTTAATTCTCTTATCTACACAACAAGGCTAGGCTGACTTGCTCAGCTCTCATTCACCACTCAGAGCCCTGCTTTCCTAGGTAAATCGCTTCATAAACAGGGTTACTCTTGCACTTTCGCTCTTGCCTGAATTACTCGTTAGTCAATGACTCCTCACTCCCTGGGACACCCAGGACTGCACCCAGAGCTCAAACTAATTCTGACCAATTCGAATTTTATCCTATCCTTGAGCAGGGTGCTTCACATTTATGATTGCAAGTGCAGATTGAATATCTTCTTTGGGCAGCCATATGGAACCCTTAACTGCTACTGAGCTTAGTCAACAAGAGATGTGTTGAGTGGGTAGAGCTTAGCCAGTCTTCACCAGCCTGGGCCACTGGGTCTCAGAGCAATGAGGTCCCAAGCTGACTGCACATAATTTCACTTCAACAAAAATTGTTTGTTGTGGCAAACACTTTACCCAGCCTTGCATAGTGATTTTTCATTCCTCACCATGCAAGGTGTACTCTCTTACGTTTTGCACATCTAGAAGGAACTGGTTGATTGGTTGTTTTTTAAAAGTTCTGTCCAGTAACAACTAATCAATGGATGTCTAAAGAGGCAAACAGACAGACTGGTACAGGCACTGTGGAAAACAGTATGGAGTTTCCTCAAAAAATTTAAAATGGAACTTCCACTTAACCCAGTAATCCCACTTCTTGGAATATATCCCAAGCAACCAGAAACACCAGTCAGAAAGGATATACTAGTATGCACCCCTATGTTCATAGCAGCACAATTTACAATAGCTAATATTTGGAAACAGACTAAGTGCCCATTAGCAGATGAGTGAATTAGAAAACTGTGGTACATCTACACAATGGAATACTACACTGCAGTAAAAAAGAAGGAACTCTTATCATTTGCAATAGCATGGATTGATCTGGAGAGCATTATGCTAAGCAAAATAAGCCAGTTGGAGAAAGATAAATATCACATGATCTCACTCATTTGTGGAATATAATGAACAACATAAACTGATGAACCAAAATAGATCCAGAGGCACAGAAGCATCTAATAGACTGTCCAGCCTATGAGGGAAGGCGAGGGGTGAGGAGGTAAGAGATCAACCCAAGGACTTGTATACATGCAAATGAGCATAACCTAGGGGCACACAGTGTGGGATCGTTGGAGAAAGTAAAACTGAAAATAAGTCACCATTTTTAACCATTTTTTCACCAAAACAACACATGCTAGTAATAGAAAATTTGGGAGTTGCTGAAAATACAAGGAAAGGTGATGGATGCAAATTATTCATAATCCCATCCCATGAAAGCAGTGCTATTGGTGCTTCCCCGGCATATTATTTGTTGTTTTCTGTCCTTGTGATCATATTACTTATCAAGAAACATTATAACTCAAAAGCTAGTCCATGATGTAAGAAGTTCTTCATAAGAACCATTTTAATTGCTATATAACAGTCCATTTTTGCCACAACATTCTTAACTTTCCTCCCCTTTTTTAATAATTGGAAGAGAAAGATTTATATGACTAGTGGAAAGATAGCTAGAAAATAATATGTAATTAAAACACCAAATACATATATATATATATATATATATATATATATATATATATATAAAATTTTTTTTTCAATGCTGGAAAAACACTAACAAGAACACCTACTTTTATTGTGCATTTGCCAGGCACTATATGCCACAGATACATTTTCTCATTTAAGCTTTATAACAAGATCACTATTATATATCTTCACTTTAAAGCCAAGGAAAATGAGACCTGGGGAGGTAATAGGACTTGCAGAAGGTTAGTGATGGAGCCAGAATCTGTCCCCAGGTTCCTCTGGGGAGAGAGCTGCTGTTCTTAACCATCATACTGCAGATCCCAAGGTTTTAAGAATACCATTGATAAAATTAGAAAGCTATTTTTGAAAATGAAAGGGTTTGCAACAATAGCTCATTTCTGGTATAATCATATAACTTCTTACCTGTGGAATATTAAAAGACAATCTACCACAATATCAGGACAACTAAGAAAATCATCAATACATTAAATCCCCTCAGTCCTGTCTAAAATATTTAAAATTCAAATATGTCTCAGGTTTCTTGAAATTGATTAGAAATAGAAAAAAGCAGCAGGGTTAATTGCAGTTAGGTGAATGAAGTCTGGATTTTGAGGCTGGATGAAAATTGATTGTGCTAAAAATAGTCTTCCATAATTAAATGAAACTGTGCTGTGCACTTTAATTAGTCAGAACTTATTCTAAGTGGTAACAGTAAGGCCTGGTGTGTATCATTAAATGAGAGCCGGGCAACCACCCTCTCTGAGCTGAGGTTCCTCTGATGCCCACAGCAGTTTTATTTATGTATCCCCTGATCGTATTTGAAACTGCAGGAAAGGTGATGCATCTTTTTATAACCCAGATATACACATTATAAAATCTTTTTCATTCTTTCCTTCAAAAGACTTGTAATCGCTTTAAATACTGGAGAACCTCAATAGGGGGATAAGTAGCTGCCTTAAAAAGTACTGGAAGTCTTTGGCACTTCACATTACCCACCAGGAGGCTGGGGAAAGTCAGTAAACATTATAAAATTCACTTGACAGATTTCTGTCAGCATCTCTGAAGACAGGAGGAGCCTGCATCTTTGAAAGGCTATTCAAGGCAGACAATGAGACTCCAAAAAAATGTCTCCTAACTGCTTAGTATCTAAGTGTTCAGGTTTCATGGTACTAAAAAGAGAAAGCTAATATATTTCATTGTTGTTTTTAACTTTTATTATTGCAAAATTAATGCAAAATCAGAAAATTCAGAAAGTATGGGAAAATGTAAAGTAGGAAAAGCATCACCCATCATCCCTTCATTCAAAAAGATTTATTTTAGCAGGGTGCCATATTTCCTTCAAGTAGTTTATCTAGCCACTGCTTCTGTATACCTGAGATCATTCTCTTTGTACAACTTGGTGTTGTACTAAAAAGACTCATTGAAAAATAAATTTTGAATTGTATTCCCAATTTTAACCTGGATATGGGGTGGCCATTCCGTGTGCTTCTAGCATCCCAATCATAAGATTCTCAAGATGCCTGTTGCCCTGAGCCTTCATTGAAGGGAGGCCCACACTGAGTACTGTGGTAGGAATGAGTGTTCTGGATATGATAAAAGAAGAGAGCAAGACCTACTGTTTATTTAGTAGCCTGTAATTAATCACATTGGATTTACTTTTATCCCCTGAACATTTGTATGCAGAAGAAATAAGGTTATATTTTCATTCCAAGCAACTTTGAAGAGTTCCCGCCACAGCACAACCACCACCAGACATGAGGGTGGTGTGGAAGGCGAGGATTCAAAGGTGAAAAGCAACCTCAAGTCAAGTTGATGGTGTGTCAACAAATCATAGGACTTAGAATCATAGAAATTGAGATTTGCAGCTAGAGTCTGGGATCTCAACCCCAGACTCGGGTGTTCAGGAAATGCCCATTTCTTTGTTTTCTTTAAAAGACAATAAGGTGGTTTCCAAGCATCTTTCTTGCCATCCTGGGAAGGTAATTTAGTCTCAGACACCAAATCTGGGAAGCGTATGTGCTGCCAGAAAACAAGGATGAGTCTTCACTTTCTTATTTGCCTTGCTGCTGCTAACAGCCAACCAAGCCCCAAGTGGTTCCTTAAAATTCAATTTTTTTCTCTATTTCCCTGACACATGGAGATCAGAGTTCAAGTCAGGCCTCTCCCCAGCTCATCCCCTCTGTCATCCCCTTGGAGGCCAGTCTAATTTGCTAGGGAAATACCAAAAAACTAAGCACCATTCTCTCCCTCATCTCAGAACCCACCACCTCTTCTCTCCCCACCCCTGGAAAGTTCCCCTTTCTCTCTTAAGTTATTTTTTTTAAGCCTATTCTTGTACTTTTTTATTTTTTTGAAACATATTTTATTGATTTTTTACAGAGAGAAAGGGAGAGGAATAGAGAGAAACATCAATTAGCTGCCTCCTGCATACCCCCTACTGGGGATGTGCCTGCAACTAAAGTACATGCCCTTGACAGGAATCAAACCTGGGACCTTTGAGTCCACAGGCGGACATTCTATCCACTGAGCCAAACCACCAGTCAGGGCTCTCTTAAGTTCTTTAAGACACTTGCCCCTGTTTCTTCTCCCAGGACTCCTAAGCCAACCTGGAACAGATCTTTGAGAAAAATTCTGCCTCCATCCAGAACACAAATCTCCACTGAAGTAAAAACAGGTTTTCTTTTTGAAAGATGTTAAAAAAAAAAAAAGCTATAAGAAAAAAGTTATTTTTTTTTTAAATTATCCTTCCATAGAAAAGACCTTGAAGACTATTCAGTCAAGTTCACAAAGCCAGGGTCCTTCATTCTTTAGCATCAGGAGGCCATGTTTGTCATAAGGTGTTAAGCCTGACCTAGGAAGCCAGACGAGGCATCAAATCCTGTGCAGCCCTACCTTTGTGACCAGCCTTCTAGGGTCACATTTCTCCCAGCACAGTGTGTGGCACAGAGTAGGATCAACTAATGTTACTTTTCTTTGTCCAGAGCTCACTGCCTCACCAAGTCCCAAAGATGTTGCTCTAGCTCTTCATATCCTAGGAGCAAATGGAGGAAAGGCCACCCTTCCTAAAATGTGTGTCTGGTAACCACACTTGAAATTGGTCAAGTAATGGAATCTTAGCGGAATTTGGTCTAAATGATCCAGGGCCTTCAGATGGTAGCAATTTCCTGCTGGAGAAAGTCACAGTTCATTCAGTTCAACACTCTGCCCTCTGAGGGTCATCCAAAAGCTCTTCGACTATGAGTATCATTTTGATCCATAAAGAAAACTGTCTTTCTGGAAATAAACCAAACAATAGTGCATGCTCTTAAACCCATCTCTCTTGATTTTTCCTGTCTCCTAGTCAGATACAGAGTTTTGGGATAAGATGCAAGCAGAATGGGAAGAAATGGCCCGGAGGAACTGGATATCCGAGAACCAAGAAGCCCAGAACCAAGTTACAATTTCAGCTAGCGAGAAGGTACCAATTCTCTTCTTATACATGCTGACAGGATTTCTCAATCTCTTTGAATCATATAATTGTAAATTAGTTGGTAATCACTTTGTGAAAAAATGTAAGACTCAGACAATTTAATATATCAATCAGATCTAGACAAACAATGTATCAGAGCAGCAAAGCTGGAATGGAATACTCTTGTTTTTATCAATGTGGTACAGACAGTTTGGCAGTCAGCTACAGCTTGGATCCTGACTGCTGGCCAGTTACTGACCTAGCTGACTTTGAAGGTGTGTTGGAACAAGACCTGGGTTAATCCCACAATGCTTTTCATCAGTCAGTCCCATGTGCCATGTCAATGAGCTGACAGAAGTGATATTAATGAACAGGGGGGTGAAGCAGGGCTTGGGACTGTATCTTACAGGTAGTCATTTTACAGCTAGCAGAGAAACTCAGTGAAAAAGTAGCCTTCACACAACCAGGTCAAGTCCCACGGTGATCCCTCAGAGATATTTCCCTGACAGGAGCTCCAGCAAATGTGAGCGCAGTGAACAACCAGCCAAATTACCCATGAGGTCCCATTTGCCCTTGGATTTATGCTTTTAAAAACAGTTGGGGAGGAAAAGGGGCTTCAGAGATAAGTTTAAATGACTTGAAAGATAAAAAAAAATTGTAGAATTTTTGTATACTGGGGAGGGGAATCATATATAGTATATGCTTGTACTATGATTTTTGTGGAGGAAGTCTCAATAATATTTAATTCTGGATAATTTCCATGATAGTTCAACCCAACAATTATTTATTTGTGTCTACTCTGCACTAGCAGCTAGGGAAATGATGATTAATAGTGTCTGATCTTAGGGGATTTTCAATCTACATAGTCATTAAAATGTCTTTCTCTTCTTCATATTCTGTGTCCCTCAGTAGGCCAGGCAATCTCATAAAATTGGAACAACCATCTCATTAAGAATAACTGTTTTTTCTACAAAAATAAATCAAAACTAAGTAAAAAGAAAGAACATTGATGAAGAACATCAGACTCTAATTACAGATGTCTCCCACTTCCATCCCCCAACCCCTATACAGTCCTTGAACCTGAGATATGGCTAGGACCCTGAGCCCCACACTCATGGGACCCCATATCCGAAACGCAATTACATAAGCTCGTGGCTTTTGATAAGGGGTTTGTCTTTCTGAAGGTCTCCATTTGATCTATTTTAAAACCTCAGTAGTAACATCTACAGGCTAGCTTAATTGTATCTATCAAATTAGAAAGATGTTATTATAATCCATGCTAGCTAATGTTGCAATAAATAATGTCTCTCAGGTACTTCTGTTGAGAGTTTAAATTGGGACATACTTTCTCAAGAACAATTCAACTACGCATATCAAGGGCTTCAAAATAGTTCATAGTCTAATAAATCTCTCTAGAAGTCTCTCTTAAGGTAATCAATGTACACAAAGATTTGAACATGAGGCTTTCACTGTAACTTTACATATGAAAATAATCTTAAAGTCCATCAATATGGGTTTGACTATGTAAATGTTAATATAAATAATTATAATAACTAAAACAAAGTGGGGCTAACACTGTAAAACTGCCCCTATAGTACAAGCTTATTTGTTTAATGTATATAGTCATAGAAAAACACTAGAAGATTATTTGTACATTCTGCATTGTTTAAGTTTTTACAATGAAAAAAGATCTATAACTTTAAAGCACGCATTCTCAGTGGTGATATAGTCATCAATAGGGCATACACTGGTTTGAGGAGTGGGAAGACAAAAGAAATCCTAGATATTACAATGGTTTATAATCCTCAAAAGGGCCACAGGGCATAAACAGACGTACAATATGCAGTATTAATACTTCAGGAGGCTGGGTGGGAGCATGTAGCAAAAATATATGCAAGAACTCAGTATTTTTACAGTCTTGTAGGACAGGGCAGAGGATGGTTAAAACAAAATGGACAAAAGAAATATCGGAATTAAACTCCAAAATATCAGCAGTGATCATTTTTAGGTTGCAGCATTTTGGGTACTTTTTATATTACTCAATGACAAAATCTAAAGTGTATACAATGAAAATGTACATTCATAATAAGAAAAGAACAGTAATTTAAATTTAAATGGTTAATTTTATGTTATGTATGTAAAATAAAATTTCACCACAATAAAAAATACCTCAAATGGAGATTGGGAAGAGGAGAAGAGATAAACCAAAGAACTTATATATTTAATGCATAGCCCATGGACATGGGCAATAGGGTGGCAAAGACGTGGGTGGGTGGGTAAGAGCTGGGAGGAGGTAGTTAAAGCAGGGGATGAGAGACTCTGAAATACTATCAACAATAAAATATATATATTAAAAATGAATAAAATAAAATAAAATTTCAAAAAAATAAAATAATTTAATTACAATTAAATTAATTAAACTCTTTGCTTTAACTTAGATTCTAAAAGAGCTTACTGCACATGAGAATGAGGAGATAAACCGATGGATCTGTGTTGGCCTTTCTGTGTTGTAGGGCTATTACTTCCACACCGAAAACCCCTTCAAGGACTGGCCAGGCGCATTTGAAGAAGGCTTAAAGAGGCTGAAGGAAGGGGACCTACCAGTCACCATCCTGTTCATGGAGGCCGCGATTCTTCAGGACCCGGGAGATGCAGAGGTGTTTTTCCCTCTCATCCTGCCAGGCTCAGAGAAGGGTTGCACGCGCTAATGAGGGACAGAGGGTGACACAGAGCTTTACTGGTGGCATTTTAATTGAGTCACAGTTTCCAAAGGGGTTAGCCTGGCATAGCGTGATATAACCTGTGTTCTAAACAAATCTGCAGTGTCTATGGTCCCACAAAAGAAAGGGTGGAGAGGAGAAATGAAAAACCAATACATATTGCCTACCTGGTAGCTCCTCAGCGGTGTTCAGGGGCGGTATGCTGTCTTGTCTGGGTCTAGAGAGACACCCTCTCTCACCATTGATTTACTCACTCCACATGTATTGAACACACACTCCATCCCAGGACTTGTGCCACACACTGGCCCAGATCTCTAAAAGGCTGGAGACATGGAACCACTGAAAAGACGGGTTAGTGGTCTATCTGGAGGGATAAGTAAACAAACCAGTGCAGTGTAATAAATGCAAGTGCACGGTTGGCTAGGAGAGCAGACATCCAAGACACTGACTCAGCCTTCCCCTCTAAGTGAATCCAAAGCTGAGCTTCCACGGCCAGAGGCTTCATTAAAGACAGCAGGGGAGTTGTTGTTTAGAGGAAATGGCTCTTGGCTGAGCAGAGGGACCTGAAACGTTAGGTTAGGGCAGTAGTCAGCAAACTCATTAGTCAACAGAGCCAAATATCAACAGTACAACAATTGAAATTTCTTTTGAGAGCCAAATTTTTTAAACGTAGACTTCTTCTAACGCCACTTCTTCAAAATAGATTCACCCAGGCCATAGTATTTTGTGGAAGAGACACACTCAAGGGGCCAAAGAGCTGCATGTGGCTCACAAGCCACAGTTTGCCGACCACAGGGTTAGGGGATGAGGAGGAAGAGAATGGCAGGAGTGGAGGCATGAAGACATAGGCAAGAGTTTGAACTTCATGCTGAAAGCCCTGGGGAGGGACCAATAGGAAAGAGCGTGTTAAAAAAATCCCTTTCTCTGAAGTGTGAAGGGTGCTGTCATAAGATAGTGGCAGGTAGGAAGTCTTTCTTTATAGATTGTAATTTTCAGGAAACGTCTTATAAGGGAATTTCAGAAATTTTTAGGAATGGTTCTGTACAGTACTGAGAAGGCGTTATGGAATAGTGGTTAAGCTTCTCAGACTCTGCTATTTTGTGTAGGTTCAAATACAGCAGTATCCTGAGCTCTACTGCTGGTTAGCCATGAGCCATGTGGTCTGGAACAAGTCATTTAAACCCTCTTAGCTCCTGTTTCCTCATACATAAAGTGGAAGTCACAATTATAACAGCCATCTCATAGGGTTTTGTGGGGGTTACATTTGTTCAGTGCTCAGTTCAGTGTCTGCTACATCAGTATGTTGCCTTTGTTAAACTTCGTGTTGAAAGAACAAGTAAACTGATCACTAAAGCCCCTAGTATCTTGTTAGTCAAAACACTGATAATGAAATGAGATTGAACTAAGAGCTGGCATTCTGAATCAAAATATTAGCATTTTTCAAAAACTATTAAAAAAAAAGGTGAAGAGAGTTGCCAAAGAACATATATACATAACCCATCAACACAGACAACAGAGTGATGAAGGCCAGGGGAGGGGCGGCAGAGACTGGGTGGAAGTGGGCAAAAGGGGGGAATACCTATAATAGTGTCAACAACAAAAAATATGTGTGAACCATGGTAGAAGAGAAAATCGTTGCATTAACAGAAAAATACAAGTCACTTCCCACCCCACCCCACCCCCGCCAAAAAAATGTCACCTTACATTTCTAAATGCCGTATGTTCTCATGTATATTATTATATCATTATCCCAGATTCGTTAATGAGAAAATGAGGACACTTGGTTACAAATGGGCCCTAAATAATGACCCAGGGTTTCTGAATCTGTGTATACCCCAATCTAAGATAGTAGACATTCTGTGGACAGTGCAAGTGATGCCCAAAGCCTAGGAAGAAGCCCTCTGAGAAAGACTTTCATCCATCTCTTCTTAAGAAGCATTCTAGGATGTATGGAAGGTGAAATAAAAAATGGATGCTCCTTTGTATACACTGGAAAGATTAAAAAAGAGTCACTGAAATTCTGGGGGGAAATAATTAATATTTTTATGAGTGTGTATGGTATGTGTAATAATAATTCATCATTTTATAGCACTTTAAGATGGCTGTATATGTTTTCATATAGCTTATTTTCAAACATCCATAGCATTGATTCTCAAAGGTGGGAGAGTTACACACTTCCCAAACCTTTTCAAACCTCCAAGACTCAGATACACCCCCAGCAAATTTAAGGATAATGTGTGTAGTGGGAGGTCTTTTTTTATGTGCATTGCTCTTGTAATAGTGTGAGAATTATTGTGCTAATATTAAAAATGTCATTCTAGAAATGAAAAACATCATCTGCTTGGATATATTCCTCACATTATTTACAATAGCAAAGGATTGAAAACAATCTCAGAACAATAAAGGAATTGGTTGAGTTAATAATAGTATATCCATTCAACAAAATTTAAATTCAAAACTATAAGTAGGAAGATTTTGTAAAAACATGAAAAAAATGCTATAATGCAATATAAAGTGTTAAGTGTAAGCTTTAAAATTATAGGTACATTACATTGCACTTTATATATTTTGTGCATTTTAACAGTGACTATACAGGTTGGGGCAAAAGAAGGTTTATAGTTGTTTACATGGAAAATAATACAATAAATAACAACACAGGAATGAACTGTGTCATGTCAAAACTGTAAACCTACTGCCCAACCCTAAAGTAGGGCATTAAACACCTTGTGAGGGATTTTGTTTTGTTTCTTCCTAGTTCCTAAATTTCCTGTTGCCTCTTATAATAACTGCTTGAATTTCATTTATACAAGTTAATTTTGTACATCTTGAGATTTCTTATTGTAAAATTTATTTAAAATTTATTTCTGGATTATTTTTCTACCTTTTATCATCACAAATGCATACATTTGTGTACTTATCTTTTGGTCTTAAGATACCTAATATCTCAGAAACTCAGAGGTTTCCAAGTGTCACAAAAGAATTTGACTAAGGAAATGCATGCGATATTTTGCCCTTTTACAAGACTCTCCCATCTGAGACAGGTTGCTCTGCATAGAGTGATCTGTCGCAGGTAAAAAAAACCCAACTATTGCGCACGAGTGATTCTGCTTCCTCTTGCAATGTTGACATCAGTTGTTTCTTATAGGCATGGCAGTTCCTCGGGATAACTCAGGCAGAGAATGAAAACGAGCAAGCAGCTATTGTCGCCCTCCAGAGGTAGTGAAGCTAAGTGCAAAACCACGGGACTGGTGGACACCTGTTAATGGACTTCCCATTGCTTCAGCTTTACCTTTTGACCTTTATATACATTGCAAAGAATTTGGCTGGAATAAGTGCTGAGAGGCCTCATATGATTTATACTAATGAAAAAGTAATGTTCTTCAATCTCAATGTTAGGCCGTTTACAAATCGGCCTTCATTAGCATGAAAGAGTCTATGTCAAAAGCAGTCATAAAACAGACTCACTGAAAAAATAGGCCTTTTAATGTCCGATCCTTCTGCAGCATCTGAAAGTTCTCTTCAAAAAAATATATATACTCAAAAGAATCTCAATGCAGTTTTAGCTCTGGTGTCTACAAAGCACCTCCCGAGATATTTTCAGCAACCTGCAAGTTTAACTCCTGAGCCCCTGACTAATGCTCTAGACTACTTTGGGAGAGTGTAGCACCACACCATACTTGATTAGAGCCCCCATTTAAACTCTGGGAGAGAGCACAGCCCCTACCAAATAGACTCCCACCTTCCCTAATCTTTCTTATAAATATACAGTATATATACAGGATATGTATACCAGAGGCCCAATGCATAAAGATTCGTGCAAGAATGGTCCTTCCTTCCCCTGGCTGCTGGCATCGTCCTCACTCTGGCCAGAGCCGCCTTTTCACTCTGGCCAGGAACCACCTTTCTGCCTTCCCACACTGCCCAGAGGCCCAAAGCAGCTGGAGTGGTACAGAATGCCTGCATCCCGCCCCCAGCTGCTTGGCACCTGTGTATGCAAATTAGCCCACTATTTTTTTTTGGTTAATTTGTATGCCCACTTCTGATTGGCTGGTGGGTGTCATGAAGGTATAGTAAATTAGCATGTTATTCTTTTATTAGTGTAGATATATATACATATATCTACAGTGCTTCCTAAAGCACTGATATAGGGACCATCTAGGACTTGCTGCTCAAAGTCTTATCCAGAGACTCCTAGCATCATCATCACCTGGGAGCCTGTCAGACCCACCACAGGCCCTCTGCATCACATTTACCAGATGCCCAGATGATTCCCATGCACATCAAAGTTTAAAAAGCCCTTGCCAGAGGCCAGTGGAATAGCCTGAGGGGAAGCATCGTAGCCTGGGCCTCCTATAAACCCACATTGATAGTCTGGAAACATGGAATTTCTCTGTCCTTTTTACACAACACTGTTCAATCTTTCATCTCTAGATGTCCAAATTTAATTCAAATCAGTTTGCTTTGTGGATAAGGTGCATTTGATACATTGACAGTAGAGCAGTGTTAATGATATCCCCTACTTCTCATTAGAGTAGCTACTAATAAATTATATGCAGGGATTAGCCACATTTTCTATAGTTTTTAGATTGTTTATTAAAATTACCAAATCTGACATGCATCAGGGTGAGTTTTAAATTTCTTAAAAATAAGCATAGGCCCTAATTTTCATATAGGTAATGAATATAATATTCTCCAGGGGCTAAACATAACCTTAGCAGTATCATTTAATTTAAAAAGACCTCAGATTTTCAAAAGAACTGTTCAGACTCTAACTCTGGGGGGGAAATCTGAAAGTGGCTTTCCCCCTCTTCCTTCAGGTGCTTAGAATTACAGCCCAACAACTTGAAAGCTTTGATGGCTTTGGCCGTGAGTTACACAAACACTGGCCATCAACAGGATGCCTGTGATGCACTGAAGAATTGGATTAAGCAAAACCCAAAGTACAAATACCTTGTGAAGAGCAAGAAGGGATCTCCAGGCCTCACCCGGAGGATGACGAAATCTCCAGTGGATAGGTATCCAGCTATTAAATTACACACAATTAATCACCATGACGGTAATGAAAGAGCCTGGGGTCCCCACTGCCCAGTCCAGATGGCGTGTAGGACAGCATTCTGCCAGAAGAGCAGCATTGATTTAAAATGTCGAGCTGAGAGTGGGTCCAACATGTGGACACATGATCTACACCGTGGGCACCCACAGATATTTATCTGAGTGCCATACGCTAAAGCCAAATGCTTTGGACACGTAATTAACACAAAATAAATTGAGTAAATAGCCTTGTGCCAAGTTTTGGAAAGCCTGAGAATTAGGGATGGGGGACATTGGAAGTCCTTTCTTCTGGAATGTTATTTCTATCAGTAATAAACCATGATGTTAAATTCTTCCTCCCTGGGGCCTCGGGACACCCAGCCCTAGGGTTTTCTACTTACAGGGTCAGTGGAACGCTCCTTTCCTAGCACTGTTTGTATCTCTGTCCGACAACGTATTTCATGAAAATCAGCAGGAATTTGTAAACTGCAGTATTAATAATAGTCCTCTCAAACACTAAGATATTTTAAGCAAGATTTTTTTTCTAGTCTTAAAGAACAGTGGACATAATAGTAAATCATTGACGTTCAGACTATTTGGATTACAAATCTACTGTTCTCCTTGGTAGCTCTGTTCTGGAAAGCGTGAAGGAATTATATCTGGAAGCTGCCCACCAAAATGGAGATATGATCGACCCAGACCTGCAGACAGGCCTAGGGGTGCTGTTCCACCTGAGCGGAGAATTTAATAGAGCAATAGATGCCTTTAACGCCGCCTTAACTGTTCGGCCAGAGGTAAGTGCACAGTAAGAAACCATACGGTTCTCTGTTAAAGAAAAGTTTTTCAGCAGATGTACTTCATAGATTTTCTTGGTCCTCACCTGAAGATTTTTTTTTCCCATTGATTTTTAGAGGGAGAGAGGAGAGAGAGAGAGAGAGAGAGAGAGAGAAAGGTGAAAGAGACACATGGCTTGGTTGCCTCCCACATGAGCCCCAACTGGACTAGGATCCAACCTGCAACCCAGGTGCATGCCCTTGACTGGGACTAGAATTCGAGACCTCGGGTGCACAGACCAGTGCTTTCACCACTGACCGACGCTGGGCAGGGCTGTGCATTTTTGCCACACTTTTTATTTCCCTGCACCCAGCCGTTGAAAGCGATCAGTACTAATGATATGCTACTGTGGCTATTAATACTTAAATACCTAAAATAGAAACATGAATTGCCTGACAGCACCCAATGGTAGCTCTCCTTGATGAATGAGAGTCATTTCACAAAGCAGCCCCCAAAGATCTTTGAGTAATTCACCACGTCACTGGACCTTGTCCTTGAGCGCGGGATAGATAAATGTTGGGCCGTCGTCAGCCTTCTGCTGCAGGGATCTGAGAACACCCCGCCCCTGTGGCTTGTGCCGGGTGGGTAGAGACCCCTCTCTGTGTCTTCAGGACTATTCGTTATGGAACCGGCTGGGGGCGACCTTGGCGAACGGAGACCGCAGCGAGGAAGCCGTGGAGGCCTACACGCGGGCGCTGGAGATCCAGCCGGGCTTCATCCGCTCCAGATACAACCTGGGCATCAGCTGCATCAACCTGGGCGCCTACAGGTGAAGTAGGGCGGCGGGCGGGGGGCCAAGAGCCGCGGGCGGGGCTGAGGCGGAATAACTTGACAGGTTGTTTGCCGCTAAAGCATCTCCTTGTAGGAGTAATCCTCCTCCTCCTCCTCCTCCTCCCAAGGGTGAGCTTCCCAGCTTCAGCTCCTGAGGCCTGTTGAAGCAGCAACAATGTCTTTAGTGTGTCTCAATCTTTAGAGAGCAGCCATCCTACCGGTGCCTGTGAAGTGCAGATGCCCAGGCCCGCCTAGTTTTTATTGTTATTATTATTCGGTCAGGCGGGGGTTGGGACAAGTTATCTAGATTCTTAACATCCCCAAGGGCAACTCTGAGAATAATCCGAACCTTCATTTTCCTGGTAAGGAAAAGAAAAACTTGGGGTGTGTGTGTGTGTGTGTGTGTGTGTTGGGGGTGGGGGAGAGGAGGAGGCAGGAGAACCCAGCAAAATGACTTAAAAAGGGTCCAAGGCCAGATTTTAGCAAAGCACAACCAAGAACCCGGGTTCTCCAATAAAGTGAAAAATAAACCAATGTTCAGGAACTATTCGTAAATGGTGAATTTAAAGTTTGAAATGTTTTTCTCTTTACCACTTGGGTGTATGTCCTCTCCTGTCTTTTCCCCATCCACAGAGACTGACCTCTGTGTCTTTTGTGTAATGAAAATTCGGGTAATTTTTTTCTTATTTCTTTTTCTTTTTTTTTCTTTTTTCTATTTTCTAAGTAAACCTGTATTGCTTTCATAACTGGAAAAAGAGAGAGAACTCAATGTTAGTTTTAACCCCCACCAAAAAAAAAAAAAAATGCAAACCGTTTTTCATTCCCAGAAGGAACCAGGCTTTTAGCATCAGATAAACTTGGGTTCAAATCACAGTCCTGCCGTTTATTGGTTTTATGACTCTGAGCACATAACGGTGAGCCTCAATTTCTTCACCTTCTTCAAAAAGGGGTTGGGGGAGTAATAATGTCTATCTGGCAGGATTATTGTGCAGTTTAAGTATAACCGCTCAGCACAGAGCAGATGCTTAATACCTAGCAGGAGTCAGTATTATGGCTATTACTGCTGTCATCATCAGTATCATTATTATTATTATTTAGGTAAGTCATCAGAGATCTATACAACTGGATTGCATCCTTTTGCCATCTGAAGAATTCCTGTTTCTGAACTGCTTTAAGACATTGTGCCGTTGACAAATATTAAGGCTCTAGAAACTAGAGGCTACATTTGTAATAAAGGGATCATACAAAGAACATTCATCAGTCACTGGATTGCTCAGGTCAAAACCAGGAAACCTGAATGATACAACCACTCCAGATACAACCTGGGCATCAGCTGCATCCACCTGGGCGTTGGTTGGTTTTAGGAGCAACTGGTTTGTTTTATGCTGTGGATACTTGACCTTGCTGAGGTCCTCATGACAGCAGCTGTGCGGAGGGCCCAAGTGCAGGTCCCGCCTCCCTGCACATCAGCCTCTCAGGCCTGACAGGGTCCATTTTGTATGTGAACTTCATCCCTGGCTTCTCTGATGTCCCTAACCTGATTTTATCTTTACCACGTTAAGCGCCATGTCAGTTGCCAGTGACTGAAACGGAAAGGAAGACAAAACAGGCTTGGCCCTTAATGTGTACGCATTTTATTCACTTATTTTCTAGGTATGTTTTATGAGATAACTTAGGTCCTTTTTTGGAGCAAGGAGAGATATAAATAAATACATATATGCATGTAGGTACATTGGATTCCGTTAAAGGAGGCTTTTGTAAGGCTTCTGGATGAGTTTTTTCTTTTTTTCTTTTTCTTTTTTAAAATATACTTTTATTGCCGAAACTGGTTTGGTTCAGTGGATAGAGTGTCGGTCTGCGGACTGAAGGGTTCGATTCCAGTCAAGGGCATGTACCTTGGTTGCGGGCACATCCCCAGTGGGGGGTGTGCAGGAGGCAACTGATCGATGTCTCTCTCTCATCGATGTTTCTAATTCTCTCTCCCTCTCCCTTCCTCTCTGTAAAAAAATCAATAAAATATATTTATACACACACACACACACACACACACACACACACACTTTTATTGATTTCAAAGAGGAAGCGTGAGAAACATCAATGTGAGAGAAAATCATTGATCAGCTAACTCCTGTCCACCCCTTACTGGGCATCGAGCCTACAACCCAGGTATGTGCCCTGACCGAGAATTGAACTGTGTGACCTCCTGGTTTATAGATCAACGCTCAGTCACCAAGCCACACCAGGCAGGCTGGATGAGCTTTTGTATTTTTTTGTTATTGAAACTTCTTAGTGTAGAAAACATATCTGAGGGACCTATAGGACACTTTCTTGGCAATCACAGATGAAGCCTCAGTAGGGCAGCTATTTGCAGGAAGCCCCGAAGGTCCATGACAAGTAGAAATGGGCAACCCTGGTGAGGTGTGGACTTTTAATCCCCAAGCAGGCCAAAGGAAGTCCATGTTAAAGTTGCTGGATAAAACACAGAATGCCTGGTTAAGTTAGAATTTCGCATAAGTAATAAATATGATTTTAAGATAAATATTTCCCAAATATTGCATGGGACACACTTATACTGAAACTTATTCATTGTTTTTCTAAAACTCAAATTTAACTGTGCATCCTGTATTCTTATTGGCTAAGTCTGTCCATCTGGATTAAATAGCAACTTTGGAACTTCTCGGCTAAATTTTGTACATCTTAAATTGTGATGCTGGATATGGGAAAGCTTGTGAAGTGATAAACATATTGCAATTTTTTCCTGATAGGAAAAAAAGACAATCAATTGAGACACATAATGAATTCTGAAAGTAAGTTTAACTTGAGGTGTAAGCTTATGTGTAGGAAATAACAACCCTCAATAGAGATGTGGCTCAGAGAGCCAGGAGCTGGTACAGTCTGGGATGTGTCCCTTAAGAATTGTGGGTATGTGTGTATATGTTATAATACTATTTGTCATATCACACTTTCTATAAGAAGTCAAAGGCACACCCTACCCTAGTACTGAATACAGTTGGAATAAGGAGAGGAAGTTGTTGCCCTGAAATGAGGGTACAGCTTAAAATGCTACCCTTTTGTCAGTCAGAGCACCAAAGTAGAGCTTAGACCAATGAATCTTAACCATTTCAAAAGTGAGGGCCCCTTTTTAATGAAAAGATAAATCTTATCCTCGTAGATAATAATGCCGGGTGGGTTTATAGCTGTTAGTGTGGAAAATAATATAATAACTAATAAATCATAATTTATATATAAAAAAGCTAATATGCTACCTGTCCCTCCAACCATCCAACCGGTCGCTCTGATGTGCACTGACCACCAGGGGGCAGACACTCAGTGCAGGAGCTGCCATGATACACACTGGCAATCTACAAAAAACAAGAACTGTGGACCTGGTGCCAACAAACCAACATTCGACTTCCCCTAACTGGGACACAGGCCCTGCCACCATCCCAGAGTGACAGCCCTCCAAATTGCAACCAATGCTTCTGAGACCCCATGGCACAAAATGTGGCCCACTGCCCAGCCCAGCCCAGAAAGGGTCACTGTGAGTGACAGGTAATGACGTCACATAGCAATGCCTGGCTTCCTTTCACTAGCGACTAGTCTTGGAGTTTCTTCAGCCCAGGCACATGACTTGCTTTATAGCCAGGTGCATACATTTCACACTTTAACCAAATGTCTGTGAAGTGTTTTCCTGTGCTTCATCTCCTTTGATCCTCACAGAAGTCCTGGAATAGGTAGATTGGAGATTCTGTGGAATCCTATTTTCATTACAGAGATTTAGAAAGTTTAGAAACTTGACCCAATTGAAAAAAAAGTAAGAAATGGTAGAACTTGAAAATGACTTCAGGTTGTCACTATGCAGAATATAATCAAATACTGCTTCAGGTAAATATTTTATCCTTTTTCTCACTGTGTGATCTACAGTAATAATCTGCTTTATTTTGATATTTACTGTTGTGTTGCTGATAATTACCTGAAAGAGAAGCTGGGGTGCTTCACTGGGCTAGAAAAAGTTTAGCTAAATCAGTAAGCAGGTCTAATTAAGCATGTTTATTCTATACTAATAAAAGAGAAAAATGCTCATTGACCTTACCTCAGCTACACCTACAGCCAATCAGGAGTGATATGCAAATCAACTCAGCAAAAATGGCAGGGAATTTTATATAGGCAGGTGGCGCAGGCAGAGCTCTATGCCGCCTGTAGGACACAAGCCACAGTCCAGACCAGGCAGGTGGTGGGGGCAGCGCCCAATGCTGCCTGCCCGGGTCCAAGCTGCCCTGCAATCATGGGGAGAACAGGCCAGGCCCCCCCGCGATCACAGGGCAAAGAGGCCAGGTCAAGCTGCAGGCAAGTCCACCCCACGATCACGGAGCTGAGAGGCCAGGCTGAGCCACAGCCAATCCATCTCACAATCACAGAGCCAACAGGCCAGGCCAATCAGCCCCATGATCACAGGGCAGAGAGGCCAGGAACGCCCCATGACCAGGGAGCCAACAGGCCAGGTCGAGCCACCCCACAATCACAGGGCAGAGAGGCAAGGCCAAGCAGCAAGCCAATCTGCCCTGCAATCATGGAGCCAACAGGCCAGGCAGAGCCTGGCCAAGCCATCCTGCAATCCAAGGTGAAGAAGCCGCTTTGCTGACCAACCTGCGCTAGGGACCTGGTGGGATGTGGTGTGGAATCCAAGGCCTCTAGCTGCAGCCATGGGAAGTCTCCCTCTCCCCAGAGTTAGGAGCACTAGCCCAGTTCTACCAGAGGCCTGGTCCTGACTGCGGGGGTGAGTTCCTGCAGGCTGGGGTTTGATCCCCACACAAAGGAGAACAGTGCCTTTGTTATTACTGCATGTCCGGGTTTTAATTGGACAAATGCCCGGAGTCCTGGACACCAGCTTAGCAAAAATTTTTAGGAGGAGAATTCTGTCTGGGTTTCCTCAAATTCCTTCAGCCCCTCCTCACCCCTCTGTAAAGGCACAGAACAAGTGAGGCTCCATAAATAAAAATCAGAGGTCTCCAGCAACAGTGGGCCTCTCTCATCACAGTCATTTGGACTGGATGGCATTTGAGTATTTATCTAGGCACCATTACAGAGAAACACAAGCTCAAGTCATGATCGCTGCCCTTAAAAAATTCACAATTTTTTTAGAGCGAGTGGATGATAAAAGCACAGTAATAACATCAGAATCTAAGGCAACAATACAGAGAAGAACAGAGGCAATTGTTAGGATGATTTTCCAATAATTAGTACAAAGAGTATGTGCTATGAATTAAATTTAAAAAAAAGTATGTGTGGAAGTAGCTGCTTCATGAGTATGGCATCCCTTCCTATTTTAAAGGAAGCTGAGTTCCACATGAATTGTGTACTATGCTATGATATCTGAGGCACAGGAAAAGAGAGACCCTAAGTGTTCTATGCTTTGATATTTGAGTCATTCTTTATTGTTCAATGTAATTTATTTTAGTACACCTCAGTTTAATAGTTAAATTACTAGAATAATATGTATTGCTGTAAAATATTACCAGAAAATCAAATGATCAGATGACATTTATTGTTATTTTCTATAAATTAACACAATCTCTGGTATGCTAAAGAGCTAGGTATTATAGAAATATTCAGATAGAGAGATCTACAGGCTTGATTAAAAGTGAGGCTTACTATCACAACCCAAATTTATTGCTTAAAAAAAGCAAGGAGCCAACTAGAAACTGAACCAAATATAAGCCCTTGAAGACCAAATGTAAATTGGATAAGCTTTGCTATTACAAAAGCAAGAAGAAAAATTTCAGAAGCAAGAATGAAAACCACATTGCATCCACTCTAGGTAGCTGTTAAAGAAAAAGAATGGTATATTATGAAAATACTTAATACAGATTGTAAAGACATCTAGGATTTCCTAGAGTAGGTGATATTTCAGTTACTTTTTTTTAAATGTGAAGAGGTTAGCTAGATAAGAAAATGGTGTAGGAGTCCCAAATTGCAGAGGGTGCAGGTGGGGCTGAGGGAACACCCGCTCCATGTACAAATTTCATGCACTGGGCCTCTAGTATGTATATAAAAGATTAAGTTGACTGGTGCATGCACGATATATACAAAGCTCTCTCTGGAACCAGTCACATGCATGTGTTTTGATCTGTCATTGTCAGTTGTGAATTTGGTTGACACTTCTTTATAGAGAAAGGGCAAATAGCAATATTAAAATATTTCTTCTAATTAATTTACTTTTAATGTGCACAAATCTGTGCACCAAGCCACTAGTATGAAAATAAACTCTGTCTCCTACATGCCTCCTACTGGGGATCAAGCACACAACCTTAGCATGTGCCCTGACCAAAAATTGAACTGGTGACCTCTTGATGCATGAGATGACACTCAACAAATGAGCCACATTTACATTTTTAACAGCTACTGAGAACTTCACAGGGCTTTTCTTATGTGGATTTTATCTATGTATTTTTATTCTATTAGAAATTAAACAAAAAATGTTTGAGTCATCCTCTCTAATAAAAAAAGAATAATATGCAAATTGACCGTACCTCTGCCACACCCACAAACCATGCCCACCAGCCAATCAGGAGTGAGTATGCAAATTAACCCAATCTAGATGGCTGCAGCCATGGAGCTGCAGCAAGCAGGAGGCTTGGGTTTCCCCGGCAATGGAGGAAGCCAAGCTTCCCTGCTGCCCTGGCCAGTCCAGCTCTATAATCAAGGCTACAAAGTTTCAATTATAAAAGATAAATAAATCCCAACAAAAATGGCTGTGGCCATGGAGTGAGCAGGAGGCTTGGCTCTGCTCAAGGCTACAAAATTTCAATTATAGATGATAAAATAAACCCCAGATACCAGGGCCTCTTCTTGGGTTGCTGGGGGGTGTGGCCAGCCTGCAAACCACCACAGGCCCCTCGCCCAGGCCACCCCATACCTCAAGGGAACCCCTACCCTGTACCAGGCCTCTATCCTATCTAATAAAAGAATAATATGCAAATTGACCATCATTTCAACACACAAGATGGCTGCCTCCATGTGGACACAAGATTGCTGCCATAAGATGGCCTGCAAGAGAGGGCATTTGGGAGGGACCAGGTCTGCAAGGGAGGGCAGTTGTGGGCAATTAAGCCTGCAGGAAAGGGCAGTTAAGGGAATCAGGCTGGCAGAGAAGCACTTAGGCATCAATCAGGCTGTCAGGAGAGTGGTTAGGGGATGATTAGGCTGGCAGGCAAAAGTGGTTAGGGGCAATCAGGAAAGCAAGCAGGCAAGCAGTTGGGAGCCAGCAGTCCTGGATTATAAGAGGGATGTCCGACTGTCCATTTAGGCCCGATCCTACCTGGACAGTCAGACATCCCTCGAGGGGTCCCAGATTGGAGAGGGTGCAGGCTGGGCTGAGGGACACACCCCCCATGCACAAATCTCATGCATCAGGCCTCTAGTTTAAATATAATAAACTAATTACATGTTAATATAAATTACATATTTTACCCCTAAAAAATTATTTTCCAGAACAAAAATAAATATTTATTGAAGAGTGGCGTTCTTTTATCATTTTTATGAATCTATTAATATTTTGCTTAAAAGAAGACTCATTTCTGCTTCCACATTCAATCTGTGGGATGTTGTAAATCATGAGGTCCCTAGAAAATTCCAGTGTACACTCATGAGAGAAAAACAGTAAAAGGTAAAAGATCTCAGGATTACTTTAAAAGTTATTTTGGCCTCATTGATCCTCAGGGTTCCTCCAATAACACTTAGAGAACAATTTAAATTAATGATAAGAGTTTTCACATAAAATGATTCTACTGCACCTTAAAAGGTTTTAAAATGACTTCTATTCTCCCTATTATATAGTCGGGGAAACTGAGGCTTATAGCAGATAAAAAATTTGCCTATGGTTACATAATGGGATACAAGCCCAGATGCTCTGATAAGAAACTGAACTCGATTCCTGCTGCTCCCCATATTTCTATCACTAATAGGAAAAGTTAGACACTTCGTTTCTAGTGGAGCTAGATGCTTCCTCTTCAACCCTAATTATATAAACCACATCTGTGAATGGACTACATCTTCATGTCATTCTTGGAGTAGAGAAAAGTAGATGCATTGAAGAGTTAGCAATGGTCATTATTCTTCCTCTCCCACATGATTTTCCTAAAATAAAAAATTGCTTTTCTTTTTTCTTTCTGATTTCACTACATTAAACAATGATTTTTCA
Organism: Lasiurus cinereus; assembly: GCA_011751065.1. Taxonomy (NCBI): domain Eukaryota; kingdom Metazoa; phylum Chordata; class Mammalia; order Chiroptera; family Vespertilionidae; genus Lasiurus; species Lasiurus cinereus. The sequence continues at coordinate 30,510,689 of JAAGEH010000045.1, read as the reverse complement.
CAAAAGAGTAATGACAGAATCAGAGAGTTGTTCATCTGATGAGCCAACACACCACAGAAAGGTGATTTAGGATTTTAGACTAAAATAACTTCATCCATTTTTGTTGTCTTATTTGCCAACTCTGAAATGCATTGCATTTGTAAATGTCTGTTTTTCTACCCTCTTAGAGAAGCGGTCAGCAATTTTCTCACTGCCCTCAGTCTGCAGAGGAAAAGCCGGAATCAACAGCAAGTTCCTCATCCTGCCATCTCCGGGAACATCTGGGCTGCCCTCAGAATCGCACTGTCTCTGATGGACCAACCAGAACTCTTCCAGGCAGCCAATCTCGGTGACCTGGATGTCCTCCTAAGAGCTTTCAATTTGGATCCTTGAAGGAAAAGAAAAAATAATAATCCCTGTCTATATGCGTACTCAGAAATACAAACCTATTTTATTATGAATTCCAAAATGGTGACACCGGATGTTGAAAAGGCCATGGTGATAGAGCCTGAGGGAATACCTACAGACAATGCCCAGTCTGTTCAGATCCTAAAGCACAAAAATGTTATATGGAGTCAAGGTCGGACTCAAAAGAAGAAGCGAGAGGCTCAAGACTAAGATAAAGTAACTATGTGAATACTCTTTCCACAAGCTGCAAGCCTGTCGCAAAAACATCTTCTAAGGGTTTTTGTCCCTACTTGTGGCTGATGACACATCTAGGAACTTGCTCGTGGGACACCTGGAGAAAGCACTGCCTCTGACTATTTCTGAACTGTCCCCTGAAATTCTCCCTTTTAGAAGATTGAACATAGTTTGGGCCAAGGTGCATGCACGAATATTAACTCGACTAAAAAGAGGCATTGCTTAAACCTGTTCCTATTTTAACTTTTACTGTAGCTTTTGATTCCAGAGAAGGAGCTTTGCTGGCAAAAGCAGTTTTTGCACTAGAAATTTTTGCTGTTCCCAATCAAAACTTTTCTCGGACTGTATATATGCACTTTAATATCTTATTTATGCCTTGCTGGAGTTTTGTTTTGTTGCTCCAATTTTTAACGTGGGGGGTAAAAGATTTGGAAACTCAGCCTTGTTAGCTCAATGGATCAAATAACAATTCCTGAAAATAGTTTTTCACAGTTTAGGCTTTTGAAGGAGAGTTTTCCTTAAAGCAGATATGACGTAGGGTGTAAATATGCAAACACAGATCTTATTCAATGTGCTGTCTGAGACTGTTTGACCTTAAGCAAGAGATAAGGCACTGTTTCTTCATGCATTCTTTGCAGGATGGAAGTTAGATGCTGTTGTGATTTCTAATGAGTTAACATTAACTTATTTAAATTTCATATTTTACTTGCTTACTAACTGCCCTGCACACTGATATTCCTTTTCAATTGTTAATATTTTAAATATCATTTCTTAAGAGTGATAAATACATTTTTCCTAAAAATTGTGCTTTTCTGAGTTCCATAATAACCTGCATTGCTCACCCGTTTGCATTCTAAGTGACAGAGATCAGTACATTCAAGTTGAATCTCCCTGAACATCAGAGGTTTCACATGAAAGATGCATGCCCGTAGGCTCTCCTTGTGAACATTTATTAAGTACTAGGACTTCCCGTTGGCAATGTTCTTTTATTCCACTGGTTCCCTCCCACTCAGTTCTTAAGAGTGTTTTGTGCTTTTGGGAGGCTCAGCAATTATTCGGAAAGACATCACTTTTGGAAGATTTTAGAAAAAATTGTTTGCAAAATGCTAATCAAAATATAACTTCACCAATGCCCAATTCTGATAACTTGTCCTAGTAAGTTGTCCCATTCTTCTTCAGTTTGTCTACTTTCTCCAGAATCTTCCCAAAAAAGCAATCTTATCCCAGCTTTTCTTCATGTCCTTTGGTTAGTAATAGCTGGTTTTACTCATGATTATAGTTAACCAGGAAAACCAGCATTTGGATCAAGACAGTTCAATTGACTGGGGAGTTAGCTTCTACTTACTGCACACATACTGAACTCAAGGTACAAGCAAAATGGTCTCCTCTGTTACATTCAAAGTCCCTGGCATAAGAAGGGGCCTCAGGTAAATATGAAATCACAAGTCCTTGAGGCTTCCATACATTATAACCTATTCTAGTTTACAGAGATGAAGAGTTGAGGGCACTGTGGATGGCATCTTTGCTGTTCACTATCAAAGCTCACTCAGATAAGGTGATGCCTCCAGCAAGGCATTGAGGCATTCACCATTGGGCAGCGGTGACGACCAGTTTTGACCTATTTTTCCTGCAGGCTCAGAAGCAAAGAAAAGCTCAACAAGAATTTTCAAGAATGGTATTCTCCAAAATTTCGGAATCCTAGAAATTTGGCCTGGGAAGGACTCATGGGGTCAGCAGCCAACCGATGATAGCTCCTGGTTGAGTATCCCTGACAGAATAGCATCCCTTCTCCACATGTTCCTTCCTCCTCCATATCCCTGTGCATCCATGCTGACCAGCTGACTTGCATCCATCATAGTCCATTAGGAACCTCTAAACCAAGGATTCAAAGCCACTTTCACACATGTTCTGTCTATGACAACATTCTATGCTTATAATAGTAACTAAATTTGCAATAATAATAGACTGTTTTATTAGCTTTGCTGCCACTACAGAATGAGATCAGTAACAATTTAAAGCCTGAGTGTTGGGTAAATGTGCACTATTTTTATTAACTTGATTGTTGCTAAGTACTGGCAAATTTGGGACCCCCGTTTCATTTTGCTATTTGAGTATAAAGCAACTTCAAAATCCAAGGAATTGTTTTCAGCGAGAGTGAACTATTTTCCATTCCCATCATAATTTGGTAATTTGCAGAGCATTTGGTAGGACTTCCTCCAAAATACCTAGTCCATTAGAACCAAGATTTTCCTAAGCTTTTACCTGTCCGGAGGTGCCGAATTATTTATTGCCCAAGACATTTTTCATAATATTTGTAATAAAATTAAGTTAAAACAGTTACTAAAAAGCAAGTGAAAGTTTATAGCAATCAGAGCAACACCAAAAAGTAAGTAGCAAGATCTTAAAACAGTCTTTATTGTATACATCTTTTTCTTAAGTTTATGCACATTTTTTAAAAAGCAGAATTGTTTTTGGTATCTTATCGTCATGGTGTAACGTCATTCATATTACTCTTTCCATTTGAAAGGGGAGGATGGCCTTGGTTCCCTTGGAAGCGCTCTGGGAAGGCCTTGATTATCTCCTTTCTTGCATTATTGAGTAACAGCCTAAGATCTCTCAGAGGATGATACAGTTCTACAAGAGTGGCCACTCAGTTGCATAGCTGTGACTCTCAAGGACCAACTTCACCAGGAGATTGGATGAAAATGCAGAGAAGGCCCGTGATCATTGCTGAATTTCAAAATAGGTTATAACTATGTCTAGCAGACTATTTCTCCGTACTGCTAGACCTCAATGTGAGAAGGAGTTGGGGGGGGGGGGATAAGGGAGGGGAGAAGGAGTAAAGCATCCATTTACTGGACCAACCATATTGAGCCACCATCTCCTTGGCTTTCTCCAACCATCACTCCTTACGACTCCTTAAAAGAAAGGCAGATCTTGTTCACCAGGAACCTTTCATAGAGAACTGTGAGCTGTGCTTTCCCAACCAATCTGCATTTTAACTAAAACAGCAAATTAGTGATACTTTTAACAGGGTTGAAAAGTCCAGGACACACCTATTTTCACAGTTTTATGCCATTTTTTTCATTCTTTTTTTTCTTTATTTTTATTGTTAACACTATTATAGATGTTCCCACTTTCCCCCACTTTGCCCACCTCCACCAAACCCCTGCCCCCCTATTACCTCCATTCATCACCACACTGTTGTCTATGTCTGTGGGTTATGCATATGTTTTTGGCTAATCTCTTCACCTTCTTTCATCCAATCCCCCACCCCCATCCCCTCTGACAGCCATCAGTCTGTTCCATGTAACTATGCCTGTGTTTCTATTTCGTTCGTCCGTTTATTTTGTTCATTAGATTCCTCATATAATGAGATCATATGATGTTTGTCTTTTTCTGACTTGCTTATTTCACTTAGCATAATAATTGAGAGGTACTGAGTTGAATCTTGGGTCCATGTCCAGATAATCACACTAGATAAATCTTTTTAGTATGTTCTTGCTATACAAGCAAGACTTAAACCCAATTGGACTAGCCCCACTTGTACCAGGAGTTCCCAAACTACTTACCATAAACTTTGTGAGCTCCTTGGCAATATAAAAGCAAGCTCCTTTTGGGCTCCTTCTTCAGTTCCTCAGAATTGGGTTATACTTTCACATACTTGTTGCTATTGTTTTACACCTTGAAATGCCTTTTTGAAACAGGGTATTCTGAAGGCTTACTTCGTGTGTCATCTTTTTGAGGCTTCTTATTTTAGAAATTGCTATACATGCACACACATAATTTTAACTTTTTAAAATAAATCCAAATGCATTCCCTCTCTGGATTTTACTGCACAGTATATCTTCTCGGTATTTACAGAACTGGTTGAACTATAAACTGTTTTGAACTAAGTAGATACATATATATTTTTTAAGAGTGTCGGAGATTAATTCTGGCATATGGTTTGTAAAAGGGCAATTTTTAAAAAGTGAAACATATAACCTCAGGTGCAGAAATAATGCATGCATTAATCCTCGCAAATCTGCCTACTCAAATATTAACCAAAGCATGCAAGATAACACTACTGAATGTGAACTTACCCAGTGCATGATTAAGCCACATGGGTTAGCTTATTTTTCCTTGCTTCTGAACAAGGAAGCATTTTCATGAACTTGGTGTTACACTTTTTCTATTTGTCTTTAATATCCTATCCTTGAGATTGTTTTCATGCCATTACTCTGAACTTGAACAGATATTCACGTGTCTGGTTTATGCAGCATTGCAACCAGTGCCAGATGACTCCTCTGACCAGGACAGGTAGCCAGATGTAAAATTTAAGCAAAGTCCACGTATCCAAAGGCTACTGAACAAAATCGTGTTGACTACTTCAGCTCAGTTTTGGGGTCTAAATGCTAAATAGTGCATTTCAAGTATTTTCTAAAAGTTTAGGAATAAATTTAGAAATACTGAGATTCTAAATAATGTAGAGATTAAGATAATGCCAGGTACAGGAAAGTCATGATAAAGCAAAGTGAACATGGGGCCTTAATATCCACAAATGTCATGTAGCTAGTGTGTGGGTATCATAACATGTCCTCAACGTATTCCTGTTTGTATGGGAGGTGAGCTACTTGGATCCATGTCCCTTGAGAAGCTGGACTTGGTCATTATGTCTAAAAACATTGAAATTTGGGGGTGATGAGGTAGTTTCTTGGTCACTCAGACCAGCTCTGAAGTCTTCTCATGGCCTTTGTCTGTGATCCTTGCTTTATGAAGAAGTAAGGACAAGAAAACCAGAAATGGAGGGAGCAGAGCTCAGTGAGGCAGTAGGGGTTCTTATGTTAGAACAGCTTTGTCACCATTTCATCTACCCTTAACCCCCCATACACACGCACACACATATGAGCAGTATTCCCCAAACACACAGCAAAGACCTTTGGGTGGAGACATTGAAGAGTTAAGAGGAGAAAAAGTGAAAATTAAAGTGTGAAGTTTAACAAACTCACATGTGGTATTTTGCCTTGAATAGAGTTTTCACTACTTGCAACCTTTACAGAAATACCAAAAAAAAAAAAAAAAACCCTCTAGAAACAAGCACCCCATCTCAGAACTGTATTCTCATGACCTTCTCTACAAAAGAAAACTAACTTGCAATATCACAGAGTGGGACATTTTCCTTAGAAACCTGTACTCAAAATAATATTAAGATGGAAAAAAGGGCAATTTGCTTGACAATAAAATGTGTTCTTTTTATCTGAGTGAAATGGTGCGACACAAAAAGGAATAAGGAATAGACACTCAACTAGGTCATTTGTCATTTTCACTGAGATATGGAAAATGTTCCAATCGATACCATGGAGGAATCGCACCTTGTGCAGAATGTGTTCGTGACTGAAAATGTTACCAGTATGTAAAGGAAATACAGCAAATCGGAGTTTTTTCCAACTTCTTTTCCATTTTCCCTGTCATCTCACCCAAACCCTCTTCAATTGTCATTACCCAAATTTGTTTACATGAGTTGAAAAAAAAACTGATTAATTTAGTAAACTTTTTACAAACTATAACAAGCATTTATTAACTATTTAGAAAAGACATTTCTATATATTTTGTATATCTATGGATACTGTATATCTAGTCTAACCTAAAAATACTGTTTTGAGAGGAATTCTTCTGTGATGCTTCCTTATTTATTATACTCATAATGTTTAAAATCTTGGGAGTTCATTTTTAAGCTAAAATAGATAACAGAGAAATTTAACTTTAAATGTTTGCATTGTTTCTAAGTTAACACCAACCCAAATTAAGTGTCCTATAGTAAATTAATGGCAATGGGTGGGGGGGGAGTGTAAAAGTTATCGGCATACTATATGATAATATGTCTGTGTATTTAGTGAAATATTGTGTGTCGTAGCACAGCTCTGTTGGTATTAAGGCTTCTTAGTAATTCCCTGTGTTGCTCTTTGAAATAAAATTACTACCATAAAAATAACCTATTATATTGATGTGTTTAATTTACTCAGTTGGCTTATAATTTATAAAGTACCAAGATTAAGGTAGTATTTTTGTACTATGATTGGAAGCATGCCTTCCCTTTTTCACATTATTAAATTGTATTTATATTTGGATAATTTTAAATTATGTTTTCAAATAAACTTTGTGGCTACAAGATCTTTTCAGAAATCTTTCAAAATGAGATTTGGGGATCAGAATTGCTTCAATTCTAACAGAATCCATTTTTACTTCTGGTTAAAAGGTCCTTTTGTGGAATATCACTATATATGATTTTGCATGAGTTAACTGGAAATCAGGAATGCAATTTTAGATATGAAACAAAAACTTTAAAATCTTGTTAATTTTTTTAAGACTAAAATATTATTTAACCTAAACTTGGATTTTGTGATTTTTTTTTTTTTAGAATAAAAGCATTAAAATATATTTATGTTTTAGGGTCTTTTTTTTTTCTTTTTGGTCATTCAATAAATATTTGAGCACCTACTATGTACAGGTACTGTTTTAGTGGAGGTCAGGGGTTAAGTAAATTAAAGCATTAATCTTGAAGAATTCAGATTTCTGTGAGGGATCAACAAATACTTTAATAAAAAAACAATCTTATGTTCTACGAAGTGCTAGAAGAATGAGACATATAAGGTATTATCTATAGGTGGTCAGGAAATGTTCCTCTTGGCTGACACTTAGACTGAGATTTAAATGGCAAGAAGACTGCTGAGTGGAGTTGGGGATAAGCTTTCCTGGCAGAGCCAACAGCTAATGCTTGGTATGTGTTCAGGGAGAAAGGAATCCAGGGCGGTTAAGGCCATGAGCTGGGAAGACCTCAGGAGATGCCCTAAGGGTAAGAGATTATAGGAGGTCTTCTTAAATTTCCCCTCCCCCCATCCTCCCCCCATCCTTCCCCCATTCCTAGCAGGGGAGAGATGGCATTGAGAGGGAAGTTTCTGAAACGTTTACTAACTAAAGTCCTTAAGTGGTGAGGTTGGAATGGAAGCAACAGCTGGCTCAGATGCAGACTGACTACACCAAGAGACCAAAGCACCTCTTCTCCCTCTTCACTACCCTCTCTATTGAACTGAGGCAGCACTTGGTGGAATTCCATTTTCCCCTCTGTAAAATCAAGCTGGGTGTCTCTCTTTCCTGCTTCACTGCTATCCTATATAAGGTAAAAAGTCCATCTCCTTAGTGAATGTGGCTCCTCTCCCAAGCCCTTGCAGAATTCAAAACATTTTTATTTCTGCCAGGCAGAGGAAACTTCTCTCAAAATCCAGGGTTGTATATTCAGCGTCCTACTCAACATCAAATAGAGGTCTGGTGCGCATTTCAAACTCAACAAGTCCCAAACCAGACTCCTGATCATCTTTTCCACCATCCCCCAACCACTAATTTTGTGGTCATTTGTTACAGCAGTCATGGGAAATTTAGAGAATCTAGAAAGCTGTGCGTTACAGAAATGCTGGAATCTATTGATGCAACTAGTGTAGATTCTGCTGCATTAAGGAAGCCATCCGCAAATTGAGAGTTAGGGAACCACAGAAAGGTCTCAATTGACCCCAGTATTCAACTAGATGTCAGTAGAGAAAGTCTAAAGGACACCAGACTCCTCCCTGCCTTGGCTCCTCCCTCCTCCACAGATGTTCCAATGTTGATGGGGACCAGGCAACCAGGTAACCTAGGAGCCCGCAGGAAGAAACCCTAAAAGGAAATAAAATTAGTCACTGTCTCAAGTTACCTGTTCCACTGATGGGTGAGAACCTACAAAGAGGATAATCGGTTTACGTGGCATTTTCCAAAAGAACAACAACAACAAAAAAGAGTCATCAAGGGACCTCAGATTGTGAGAATAGCTTTTAATTTTAAAACAAGTGAAGCAACAAATCATCCATCTCCCTTTCCATCACAGGCAAATACTCTCCCAAAACATCTGAGATAGTTTCAACACCAACTGTGACTAGTGCAAAATAAAATAAATACAAACGCTTTTGAGAGCCAACATCGAAACCTGCTCGGCCGAAGCCGAGAGGAGCAGTGAGTTTGGGGTGGCAAGATTTACACAGTGTCTCCACGTCCAGCTCTGAACAGACCGAACTATACCTGGGGAGGGGGAACCACAAGAGAATGTTGCCTAAAGAGAAAGAAATCGCCCAGCACCCTCCTGTGGCTGACATCCTTGGCACCTGGTAGTTGCTTAAAAAATAAAGCCAAAGCTAGAGGCTCCTAGGCTAAGTAAAGAAACAGGGTTTGGGGCTCATTTGCTTTTGTCTTTTAATTGGGGTCTTATATGTATTGGTTTTTTTACACAGAAAAATATTCTGCTTTCTGGAAGGCATTCTGTGCCTCACAATGCTCCTGACTCCAGCAAAAATGTTCATGTTGCTCCTGTCTAGATGTTTCGGAGAATTACCTTTCATACCTAAGATAGGGTGCTGCCTACCCCACATCATCTATGTCTAGATTAGCAATGCCCAATAGAAGAATGAGAGTCACGTGTATAATTTTAAATTTTTTGGTAGCCACATTTAAAAAGATAAAAAGGAAAAAGTTAAATTTTCATATCTTCTTTAATATATCTAAAATATTGTCATTTCAGCAGGTAATCACTATAAAATACTGATAAAATATTTTACATTCCCACTTTTTTTTTTGGCAGCAAGGCTGCAAAATCTGGTATGCATTTCATATGCACAGCACAGGCTCAGTTCAGGCAAGCCAACTTTCAAGAGGCCATTCACTAGCCAAATATGACTATTGGCTACTGGACTGAGCAGCACAGGTCTAGAGAATATTAATACAAACTCTGGGGATTACTTACTGAGTAGAGGATCTATGAGCCACGGTGTGGTAATCATTCACCAGCTTAGACAATCTTAGACAGGCCCTTGTTCTGTAACCTAGGATTTCTGCCCTACGGTAAAGGAGAGAATCACACTTCACCTAATCCTATCCCCTGGTCCTGCTCCTGTCACCTGTCATCTCCCCACAGATAATGTAACTTAGCAACAGTGGTCCTATGAGATGAAAAAGACATCTTTCTGTGGTAGACAACTTTCTTGGTACTTATTTGGGGATCAGAGCTAGAACTGAATTAGAATAAGAAAATAATCTGTATAGCCCAGCTGGCATGGCTCACTGATTGAGCGTCAACCTATGAAGCAGGAGGTCAGGGTTCAATTCCCGGCCAGGGCACATGCCTTGGCTGGATCCCCAGTGTGGGGCATGTAAGAGTCAGCTGACCAATGATTCTCTCTCATCTTTGATGTTTCTCTCTCTCTCTCTCTCCTCCCCCTTCCTCTCTGAAGTCAATAAAAATACTTTTTCAAAAAAGGAAATATTGTTTAAATGTGACAGATTTAGCTGAAAGTAGTTCTGAGGTTTTTCGGAGCAGGAAGTATTCTAAGTAATTTTTTTCATTTTTGAGAGGGATGATAACAAAGTACCTCATGGACTGGAAAGTGGAGAGTTTCAAGAACGGTGGGAAAATGGGAAACTTACCAAAGAAAGTGGGAACAGAAGCCAGGGTAGGGACACTAAAAATGAGACCGGTTCTAAACTGGGGTGGGTAAGCTGTAACAAATCAAAAACGTAACATCTAACCTATGTGATCATATCTCACAGCCAGATCTCAGTAGTAACAAAAGGAAAATAAAAATAGAACCGACTGTTCGAACAAGCAGGGACTTCTGGGCTTATTCTGGTCTCATCCACTCATTTTAAAGAAAAAGGCCCAGGGAGGTAGTGACTTGGCCCCATCACACTGAGAGGCGGAGGCAGGATGCAAACCCAGGAGCCCTCACCATGAACTGCAGGTGCCGCTCCATCCACTTCAGGTCTCAGGGGAATAAGTGGTAATGGGATTCCCAGGCTCCCACTGCTCACACTAGATCTCCTGCAGCCCAAAGCAAGCCCCGGGAAGGTCAGGCACATTCTCTTGTAGGTGGGAGGAAACAGCTAAGTCAAAATATTGAAGCAATGCTGATGTAAAACAGCATTCAAATGGGATTCGTCCGATCGTCCTTTCTGTATACTATTTTTCCCTTTTAAAAAAATACCCCAATTTGAACCAAACCGGATTTCTAATTAGTCATTTGGGCATTTCGATCAATTGACAAAATAAAAACTTTGATACATTATATTTTCCAAAGACACATTCATTGGGATTTTACACAAATGGATATCAAAAGATATTTACAGGAAAAAGGGCTCTCGCACACGTGCACCCACACACAGTAAGAATTTCACAATTATCCCACCACGCCTCACACAAAGGACTCCTAACAGGCTGATAATCAATTGACAAAATCCATACATGATTCCAGTTTTCAGTTACAAATAATTTCATCTACATACATGTGTAAAATTAAGCAGTATGTTCCAGACTTTTATTCCAGGGAAACCTGCCTTATATATATTAAAGGAAAGCATATAAATACATTTTTTAAGCAGAAAGAAACTCATTATTTGCTCCAGTTTTTCCCCAATTTTCCTTCTGAAATGAAGAATAGCACATATACAAAACTTGGCCTTGTAGAAATAGCCCTTTGTTTTTTGAGGCAGAAAAATAAAGGCAGCCATATTACATTTTTTTACAGTATGTTTAGGCATCAAAAAGGGCTAAATTAATTGTTCTACTTAAATTCAATATTGTATACCTTATAATCTTCTATTCTGATTTTATACCATCCATTTTGCAAGGTTTTATTATAAAATTTTTATTCTGTGCAAAATACACATGCTATTTTTGTCCACATTTTAATCCAAATCCTCAATCACGCCCCCACCCCTAAGAAGGCCTTTGCTTTGTAACAGCATGAAAACCCGTCATTTTTTATGTGTCTGGCGTCATTATTCCAGGATACTCACTCAGCCCTAAAGAGACCAGACTTTGTAAGGTTGCTGAGCGTGGCAATTTCTACAGGAGTCAAGGACTCATGTAACAGAGTCCGAGTCGCATTAAATATAATCCCAGTGGACAGAGTTTCATATGAACGACTGCACCATGAGCTCCCTCCTTATGCCAATCTCATTTGTTCCCAAACTGAAGAAAACATCAGAGAGAGGAGGGAACATACTCCATGAGGATGCCTCATGGCACACCACCTGCTGCTCTTTAAAAATTCAAGGTATCCAATCTCACCATATCTTCGCAGCAGAGTTGGAAAAAGAGAGATGTCATCATAGATGGTGCAAAGAGAGTGAGGAACAGGGCGGATGAGGAACGTGCCCCGCTAAAGGCAGCCCGCCCTTGGGCTCTGTGCCCCGTGCTCACAGATCTCTGTGCGACAGACCCCATCATAACCAAATCCTGACAACTCATAGCTCCCCGGGCCATAATCCACTGTGTGTGCTGCACGTCACCCAAATGGTTCTATTTTATCTTCCTCCAGTTTCTGAAAAGATCCTTTCTACCAATCAAAGGCATGCCAAGCGGACAGCAACAAATCCTTTTTCATTTGACTGAATACTCTGAAATAGAAACTCCAGAGAGACTGGAACTCGGTGCAGAGCAGGAGAAGAAGAATTCTAGGGCACTAGCCTCCCACTTTTTCATTCCATCTGACGTTCTAATCCTACGCTGCCGTTAACGTGCTGAAGTACCACATGGAAACGATGGTCTTTCATAACGTCACGCCAGGTTTCTTTGTCTCTGAACCTGTGGATGTGCCCAAGTTCACATTGTTGGTGGCAGCAGATAAGCAGTGAAGGCAAGTCAGGAGGTGTTTAGCCAAGAAAGGGCAGAGGTAAGACTCTGGCCTCAGAAAAGGTAGAAATGGAGGCAGGCAAAGGGCTCAGCGGGGAGAAAACCACAGACTAATTTGGGGCACTTCACATGATTCCAAAGAGTTGTCATGTGTGATGGTAAGAAGCAATCAGCTAAAAATACACACTATACCTTAGAGGGAAGGGCTGCTGACACACAGAATCCATCTACCTTTGGCAAAGAATAATATTGTGCTGCTCTCGGCATCTGGCGGTACACCACCAAATGTCGCACACCCAAGTGAATTCCTGACAGCGCTTAAAGGGACAACTCTGTCCATTTTATGCCTGAAAATGTAAGCAGGGAACTAATTTCTTCAACTGTTCCTGAGTTATGGTTTCTTTAAAAGATGTACTTGCTTTTCCCAGCTATGCTTAACGCCAACTGTTTTAACCTTTCCAAACCAGCCCGCCACAGATTTCCTCATTGACACTCGCAGTCCCAGTCTCGCACACATTCACACAGTTGTGTTCTGAATTGTGATGGGATTAAATTAAAAACATTTCATTGCAGATGCTCTAATTTACTATACACAGATAGGTTGGAAATTCTTGTATTGAATGAAAAATTATGTCACAAATAAAGCCCAGCCCAGTTACTGATTTTTGCTATGAAACAAAAGTGGGCTTTTCATTTATTGTGGGTGGGGCCAGACCACTGACCCCCAAAGCAAAATTGAGGATTGGTGGCACATTTCTGTCTTTGATGTGTCAGTGGCAGATTCCCTACCAGCAATAGGAACAGTTTTCTCTTTTTAATCATTCTCTCCTTGAACATTTATAAAAAGAAAAACTATCTACAGTAGTGTATCATTGCTAATAGAAATGTCTTCCCAGTTCTATTTCAGAAGGCGTCAAATGATGGTCTTTAAATAAACTATAAATACCCCCAAGTATTCCTTTATGTCTGGCTGTCCCAACTTCTTTTTTTTTATTTTTTTTATTTTTTTTGGCAAATTAAAAAGGCGTATGGCTTCTCGCCGATTTGTACATCGAGGTTTAGCTTGGTATCCTGCGGTAAAAGTACATGTAGCCCAGGTCTTTAGGGGGCCTTTCTGAGGCACACACTCTGTGGTCATTGTAGATCACCCATCTGAAAACAAAACACAGAAGCATTTGATGGAGTTAAGTCAATTCCAGGAAACTTGGCAAGAAAAGTTACTGTGCCATGCATAAAAGAATCAAGATGTTTTAAGATAACCAAACTCAAGTTTGTTATATAAAAGGGAACAGAATGCTGGTGGAAAATTACAATTGCTTTCTAAGTCTTGAGCTCAATCAAAAAGCAGTTACTAAAAGAGCCTCTAAACTTTTCACATCCTTTAATCTCATTTTTTTTTTTGCAGAAATCCATAAATAATTGAGTCAAATGAAAAACAACTGATCCCTAACTGGTTTGGCTCAGTGGATAGAGTGTTGGCCTGAGGACTGAAGGATCCCAGGCTCAAATCTGGTCAAGGGCACATGTCCAGGTAGCAGGCTCGATCCCTAGTAGGGGGCATGCAAGAAGCAACTAATTAATGATTCTCTCTCATCATAGATGTTTCTATCTCTCTCCCTCTCTCTTCCTCTCTGAAATAAATAAAAAATGGAACTCCCATTTAACCCATTAATCCCACTTCTAGGAATATATCCCAAGAAACTAGAAACACCAATCAGAAAGGGTATATGCACCTCCATGTTCATAGCAGCACAATTCACCATAGCTAAGATTTGGAAACAGCCTAAGTGCCCATCAGCAGATAAGTGGATTAAAAAACTATGGTACATCTACACAATGGAATACTATGCTGCAGTAAAAAAAAAAAAAGGAATTCTTACATTTGCAACAACATGGATGGAACTGGCGAGCATTATGCTAAGTGAAATAGCCAGGCAATGAAAGAAAAATACCACATGATTTCATTCATTTATGGAAAATAAAAAACAACATAAACTGATGAACAAAAACAGATCTAGAGACAGAGAAACATCAATCAGAACATCAAACCTCAGGGAAGGTAGGAGACGATGGGGGTAAGGGGGAAAGATCAACCAAAGGATTTACATGAATGCATATAAGCCTAATCAATGAACACAGACAACACGGGGGTAAGGGCATGAATGGGGGGTGAAGGTTAATGGGAGAATAAGGACACATATGTAATATCTTAATCAATAAAGAAATTAAAAAGAAAAAAGAATACATATAAAAAATGAAATAAAATAAACTGTTTCTTTAAAACAACAACAAACAATTGAGTCAAAGAATTATGTATAACTAGAGGCCCGGTGGGCAGCCTGCACCCTCTCTAATCCGAGACCACTGGCTCCTAACTGCTTACCTGCCTGCCTTCCTGCCTGCCTGATCGCCCCTAACTGCCCCCCTGCCAGCTTGATCACCTCTAACCTCCTCTGCCTGCTGGCCTAAATGCCCCTAACTGTAACCCCTGCTGACCTGGTTGCCCCCAACTGCCCCCCTCTGCCAACCTGGTCACCCCTAAGTGCCCCCCATGCCTGCCTGGTTGCCTTACACAGCCTGCTGTTCAGTTATTTGGCTGTCCCTCACTAACCCCCCCTGCTGGCCTTGTCACCCCACACAGCCTGCTGTTCGGTCATTACTGTGAGGGTGTCCTGACCAATTTGCACGTTACTCTTTTTTTTTAATAAATATATTTTATCAATTTTTTATAGAGAGGAAGGAAGAGGGATAGAGAGTTATAAACATTGATGAGAGAATAACATCAATCAGCTGCCTCCTGCACACTTCCTACTGGGGATGTACCCACAGCCAAGGTACATGGCCTTGACTGGAATCGAACCTGGGACCTTTCAGTCCACAGGCCAATGCTCTATCCAATGAGCCAAATGGGTTAGGGCTGCATATTACTCTTTTATTAGTATAGATAGTGTTTGTTTCAGCCTTAGGTATAAAACTAACTAAAAATCAGAAATGGGGGTGGGGGCGCAATGGGAATATATGTTTACATGTAATACATTAATAAAAAAATTAAAAAATAAATAAATAAAAAATCAGAAGTAAATTAGCCAGGCAGGGAATAATATACAACTATTAAAATGTTTTCAAAAAATATTTTCAAAATAGAGAAAATAATCGCAATACAAAGTGAGAAAAAGCAGGTTATGAAATTGTATCTGTTGTGTACATTAAACTTTTAGAAATGTTATAAATATATATGCATAGTTATATGTATTATGTGTGTGTATAGACTTACACACCCTCTCCCAATAAAAACAATAAAACAAAGAGAAATATATCCAAATACAGACAATGATTATCCCTAGGCTTCGAGATGACATATTTTTGTAAATATTTATATCATAACAACTCCTATGATGAATTTTATTGTTTTTTAAATTATAATTAAACAATTTCTCTTAAGCATTTTTAAAAGAGCTATCAGGTTGGGTAATAAAAGGAATTCACTATAAATCAAGTCTCTATACTCAACTATTTTATAAATCAAGTGGAAACAAGACCAAAAGATACAGCAAAAAGGAACACGATCAATGCTGGGTGGGAACTGGTCACCGCTGCAGTGCGAGGCATGGGGGGGTGAGAGGTCAACATCCTACAGGAGAGACCAAGGTCACATGCTTCTTCAGCATCCACAGGGCCCAAGCACTGCCTTGAGCAGGAGGGCCAATCCCCGGGCCACTTAGTGGGGACCTCCTGGGAGGAAGCCAGAGGGGCCTTGCAGGGACCTGGCTCAGTGAAAGAGTTCTGAAGACAGGTGCAGCCTCACATCCCAATCTGTCTCATTCCCAGTTCACCACACACCTAACAATTCTACTTAAGAAGCCACAAGGCCTATTGCAATGTTGCAATAAAGCAAGACACTGACAGCTCAGTGTTGCCAGATAAAACACAGGATACTCTGTCAAATCTGAATCTAACATAGGCAACAAATTATATTTTAGTATAAGTATGTCTCGTGCAATATTTAAGTAATTCACTTACTTTTACCTGAAATTCAAATTTAATAGAGCAACTGGTTTTCCTTTATCATTAGTAGTAGTAGTAGTAGTAGTAGTAGTAGTAGTAGTAGTAGTACTGTTTCTCCAAAAACAAGACCTACTTCTAGTTTTGCCTCTTGCTGTAATATAAGGTATCCCTCTGAAAATAAGACCTCCCCGATAATAAGGCCTCCCCCAAACATAAGGCCTCCCCGGAATATAAGGCCCCCGAAGCTACCGTAAGGCATCTGACTCCTGATTTAAAAAGACCTCGCACTGCCTGAACAGCTCCAGCTGCGCTGCAGCCAATCAGTGAGCTGGATTGTGATGACAACTACGACCTTACTGTATACAGGTAATAAATTTCCTTTTTCGTTGTTCAATGTGTACCGTATTCTTCTTCATGGAAAAATAAGACCTAGCGCATCTTTGGGAGCGCTGGCTGTCTTATTTTTGGGGGAACAGGGTAGTAGTATTTTGCTTAATCTGGCAATCTGATGGAGGTTTCAAATATGACATACATTCTGCTGTAGGATGCATTTATTGTGGAAAGTGACCTTTATATGATGGCATGACGGTTGAGAGCAGCTTTGGATACCAGCTCTGACACAAGTTACTAGCTAAGATCAAGCTATTTGACCTCCCTGAGCCTCAGAGTCTTAAATGGTTTTAAGAGTATATCCTATAAGACCATTGTGAAAGCCACATGTGATAACATATGAAGCACCTAGTATAGTGCCTAGCATTCAATGAGTCACATATATTATTTACCTTCTAAGAAGACTCACCTTCCTTCCTTTTTAATATGGCAAACATAATGGCCACTCATTGTAGATGTTCCCATGTGACTGATGAATGCAAATAATTCATACACTATGAAAGAGGAAACAACACAGTCACAAGACAGCATTTCCAGAAACCAACAGCACTACTGATCAGAATTTAAAGCTAATGATTATGTAATCCAGCAACTGTTTAAATTGAAAGACAAAGTCTACTTACCTTATTATTCCCATTCACCCACAAACCCACCCAAAGTGACAACAAATTCAATCTTCAAAGTCATAATAAAACGGGACATCAACCATCAATGTGCAGCTGACATTAAATTGGTATCTGGGAGGGCTGTAAAAATCCTACAGCCAACCTGACGGCAAATCCATGGGGTTTAAAGGGTAGACCTGGTTCGCTCACATTCAAGCAGCATGAGGGCAGAGGGGTTATCCCATCTCTCTGGGCCCATTTCTTCACAAAGATGAAAAACCCACCCACTTCACGATGTTGGATGAGGCTTAAATGAGCAATTCAGAATAAAATACCATACAAATGTCAGGACTGTAGGGAAGACAGCAGACAGCTATTACCATTCATAGAAAGGGACAGTGCTTTGGAATATGCTTCTTGTGATTTCTGACTTGCTCGTGATTATAAACTATATGGGACCAAAATTCAGGTTTCATGCTTTCTGAACAAAGAGATAGACAGCCTCTTAGAGGGTGAAACTGGTGTCTTTTCTCTGACATTATCTTATCTCTGACATTTCTCAGTACCTCTGGCTATCTGATACAGGATTGTGTGCCAAATCCATGTTGAATGAATTTCAGCTCCTGCTCCCCTGGCCAAGCACAGACCAGGGTGGGTTCCATGGACAAGTACCAATCCATTCACAAACTACTGCCAATTACAGAAATTGAGTGTTTACATCCTTTTATGATGATTGGAAACTATTCATGTCTATGGAATCTAATAAGGAATAAAATAGTCTTGCATATTCATTTTTCTAGTACTCATTCTTCATTGCATTTTTGCAAAATATTTGTTCTAGGCAGACCTTTCCCATTCCCCTCCCTCTCCCGTTCTCCCATGCTCATTCCTTTCTGAGCTGTGAATCCCCACTCAGCTTACTCACTCTTCAGCACATCACACATAGCTGATCACCTCCTTCTTCCTCAAATATTTGCCCCCAGGATACAACCCTCTCTTGGTTGTCTAATTGCCTCACTGGCTCCTCATCTCCCTGACCTCTCAGCAGTGATGACCTCAAAACTTAATTTTCCCTGTCCCAATTTATTCAGCCTGGTGGCATTAAATGAAATTGTTTTCTTAATTTCCAGAATGTTCATTGCTAATGTAAAGAGATATAATTGAATTTTGTATACGGATCTTGTTCCTACATTAGTAGTTCTAATAGATTTTCAGTGGATTCCTTAGAATTTTCTACATACATTATGTTATCTGCAATAGAGACAGTTTTACTTCTTCCTTGTTAATCTGGATGCTTTTCATTTCTCTTTCTGGCTTCACTGCCTTGGCTAAAACCTCTTGTTATAATGCTGAATGCAATATCAAGAGTGGATATCCTCGTCTTGTTCTCGACCTTAGGGGAAGAACAGTCAGTCTTCACCATTAAGTAAGATGTGAGCTGTAGATGCTTTTTACCATGTTGAGGAAGTTCTCTTTCATTCCTAGTTTGTTGAACATTCTCTCCTCAGCCTCAGCTGTCTCTGTCAATGATGATTCCATTCTTCTAGTAACTGAGGACAAAATCTTAACTTCTCTCTCACACTTTACACACATTCAATCCATCAGCAAATCCTGTCAGCATTTCCTTCAATATATATCCAGAATCCAACCACTTCTTATCACCTTCCCTAGAAAACCCCAAGTCACCATCATCTCTCTTCTGAATTTTTACAAGAGCCTCCAAACTGGGATCTCTACTTTCTTCCTTGCCCCTACAACTCTTCTCAGTACAGCTATGAGAGTCTTAAAATGGAATTCAAATTGTAGTTATTACTGTCAGAGTGTGAGACCCTTCTCCCCCAACTCCTCGCACTCTCCCACTCCAGCTACTCCAGACCCCTGGCTGCTCCTCAAATATACCCAGTATGCTCCATCCCTCAAGCCTCCACACCAAGCATGTCAAACTCAAATAAACAAGGTTTAACTTTATGTGGGCCACAAAAAAAAACCCTTCAATTTCCATAGAAACATAGGCTCATTTCAATAGAGACATGCTGAATACAAAGGGATAAAGTAAATGAGTAATCATTAACATAAAATAATAGAATATTTTAATAAAAATTAATATTTTATCTTGAATACTAACTTACCAGACACTGAATAACTGCACAAATTAATACACATAATGTAAATTTTTCTTGTTCTCCAAAAGTGAAATATTTCCTGTTGTGCACACCAAATAAGTCAGTACAAGACTAATGATGTGGCAATCGGCTGCTAAAATCTTCGCTGCTAGCATCAGTGGAGAGAAATGGTGCTCCTGTGCGTAAGGCACATAAGGAAATTAATGCAACACCATTATAGTAATCAGTCATCAGCAAATATTGTGGTTCATTATTAATAACTAGAGGCCTGACGCATGAAAATTCATGCACTGGAGTGGGGTCCCTCAGCCGGGTCTACCCCCTTTCACAGTCCAGGAGCCCTCAGAGATGGGAAGCAACCTGGTGATCAGGGGAAGGTGATGCCCCATCACACGTCTGCTGCTTCCACTGCTGACAGTGCAAGCCTTGGTTACCTGAGCCTCGGTGGCCCTGGGTGGCTGGGCAGCTGCCATCCAAGGCTTGCCTGTGCCTTGGGTGTTGGCTGGGCAGCTTCCATCCAAGGCCCGCCTGCACCTCGGGCCAGCCCTAGGCAGCTGGGCAGCCAACATCCTATGCCTGCCTGCACCTCAGGCCAGCCCTAGATGGTTAGGGGACTGAGGGCAGGTCTAGTCACACCATGAGCCTGCCACCACCCCTTCCCCCCCAGCTGGGCTGAAAGGACTAGGTGACTCTGATAGAGTTGAGGGGACTGGGCATCACCATCTTGGGGCTATGGGTACACCATCTTTATGATGGTATGGTCAATTTGCATATTCCCTCTTTATTAGATAGGATTATATATAATAGGATATTGTAAAAAGTAAGTTAGAAAACCTTTATTAAAACATTTCTTACATACTGTTATATTGGCTGGGCCACAAAAATATTCATTGTGGCCTATGGGCCGTGAGTTTGACATGCTTGCTCTACACTTACTGTTTCCTCTCTCTGAAACTCTGCTTGTAGCTATCTGTCACATGGCTCAACCCACACCTCCTTAAGGTCTCAGATCAAGTGTCATACCAAAGAGACTTCCTGAGACAGATTATGAAAGACCGACTCCCTCTTTAACTTTCCACCCTCATCCCTGACCTGGTTTTACTGTTGTCCATGTAGCACGAAGTAACACCTGCCAAGTTACATATTTACGTGGGCATTATTTACTGTCTATATCCTTTCACCTCAGGCTAAAATACAGCTCCACAATGACAAGAAGTGTCTCTGTTTGGTTTACTGAAATATTCTAGGTGCAGGGAACAGCGCTCAGCATGCAGAAGGCACTTAATAAGTTTGTGTTGAGTGAATAAGTAAATGTATGAATGAAGGAATGACTCTACTTCTTCACTTATTTTTATATCACCTTGTATTATATATATTTTTATAATCCACCTAACTAGGTATAAATTGGAGTATAAATTAGTAAAATAATTATTGAAAGGGGAAAGGAATCAGAAGAGATTGCTTTTCCTACCATTAACTAGCTGTCACATCAACTAATAACCAAAAATATCCAAGGTTTGAAACCAGAAACCAGCCAAAAACAGCTGTGGATGACAACCATTTTGCCTGGCACATATTTTTTGAAATAATGATCAAGAGACTCTACCCTGCTCTGCCTTTCCTTTGGCCCAACCTCAATACTAAGAACCCACTCCTACCCCAGTAAAAAAAAGAGGGTGTAGGCTTAGACCTTTTCATGTTTCTTGACCCTGATTGGTTTTTAAAGCTCTTTTTGAATAAGCCTACATCTAATTCCAAATCTTCAATTTGAGAGATACAGTCCTAGTCTCCCAAAATACAGCTGCTATCTTAGAATTTTCATGAAATAAAGGGAGGACACAATACCCCAACCAGGTCCCCCACCCCAAGGAACTGTCCTCTGAAATAATAACTAAAATAATTCATCAGAGAATTTAAATGGGCATTACCCAAGGTCAAATCAATAAAACACTGCTGAGATATCAACACAGCCAATGGGTTGATAAAACAAATAGATATATAGCTGAAACCGGTTTGGCTCAGTGGATAGAGCATCTGGCTCAGCTTATGGACTGAAGGGTCTCAGGTTCGATTCCGGTCAAGGGCTTGTATACTGGTTGTGGGCACATCCCCAGTAGGAGTCGTGCAGGAGGCTGCTGATTAATGTCTCTCTCTTATCGATGTTTTTAATTCTCTATCCCTTTCCCTTCCTCTCTGTAAAAAATCAATAGAATATATTTAAAAAAAAATAGATATACAGAAAAAGATAAATCCACATACCCAATACACCTATGTCATTAAGTTCTCAAAGGAATTTTTTTCCCTCTTCGGTTAAAAACAATTTCACCTGTATACTCAGAACCATAAAAAAAAAAAAATTAAAGCCCAGCCAGTGGTTAAGTATTGACCTATGAATCAAGGAGGTCATGGTTCCATTCTCTGTCAGGGCACATACCTGGGCTGTAAGCTAGATCCCCAGTCGGGGACATGGAGGAGGCAGCCAATCAATGATTCTCTCTCATCACTAATGTTTCTCTCTCGCGCTCCTTGTCCCTTCCTCTCTGAAATCAATAAAAAATTATTTTTAATTAATTAATTAATTAATTTTTTTAAAAGGTGAGCATAAATCTTAGTCCTACAATTAAAATTAACCATGTTTATCAATGTAAACAATCACCTCATGCATTATTCAAGACCTCCTGCTACGAAAAAAAACAGCAAAAGAGAGAATCAATCACAACACATTTGCAAAAGCTCAACAGGTAAAAAGAAGAAAAAAAAACCTTAATTAATATTTGTTTCCAAAGAGAAGTCAAGGTAAACCAGAGAAGGAAGTTCCTGCTGATTTTTTTCCAAGTTCCCCTTTCAAAAAAAAAACACAGCATTATGTCACACACTCCTCCCAAAATGTACACACCCTTTTTTTCACATACATAGAAAAGGCAGAGAAACTAATTATGGCAGCATAGGTGAACACCTCAACTGCTGCCTCACACAATAATTTCAAAATTACAACTAAAAGACAAGATGGACACCATCTAAAACCACAGGAAAGCTGGCTGAGTAAAAATTCTACAACTAGAAGTACAGAAAGGGACTCACGAAGACCCAGAGGAGCTATAAAAAGCTGAGGTATGGAGACACATCCATAGAGAGGATGGGCGGAGGAGGGTCTGGCTGGCTTCCTCTAGCAGGAGTGAGACGGAAAATCCCAACAGCACTGAACCCCACTTCTGACTGCACTGAACCCCAGCTCCAGGCGAGACTCATATAGGGGAGTCTGGACTATTGTGAAAAGGAAGGAGTGCACGGAAATTTAGGGGAGCCGTGAAAGACAGAGGTCTGGGGCACGCGAAAGTGTGTGCGAAAGTGCGCAAACAGAGTGCTGACTGCTGATTATGCCGCTGGCTTTCTCTAGCAGGAGGAAAACAGAACCTCCCAACAACACTGAAATCCAGGTCCAACGGCAATGAACCCATTTTCAGGCGAGATTCTGGGGACCCAGACTTATATGGGTCCCTACTGCACATGGAAACTCAGAGAACTGGAAAAGCAGAGGTCTGGAGGCAATCGCATATGCGCAGACCCAGCTGATCCTCACAACCAATTGGCTTGGAGGTCAATTCCCCCCCAGGGATACCAACAACAATCAAGACTTAACTATAACAAGGTTGTACACACAGTTCACAAAGGGGTGCACCAAGAAAGTCCACCTCAGATAACTGGGGAGGCAGAGCTACAGGGCCACATAGGACACCTAGCACACAAAGCTACTCTACCAACTCAGGGAAGCAGTGAAACATGCGGAGACAAAAGATCAGATCACAAACGAAAAAAATGGAGAAAAACAAATAACTGAATATAGAGTTCAAAACCATGGTTATAAGGTTTTTTAAGAATTTCCTAAAAAAAAAAATGGATAAATTTAGCGAGACCCAAGAGGAGATGAAAAAGGACCAACTAGAAATTAAACATACACTGACTGAAATAAAAAAATATTATGTAGAGACCTAACAGCAGACTAGAGGAATGCAAGAATCAAGTCAAAGATTTGAAATACAAAGAAGCAAAACACACTCCACTGGAGGGGAAAAAAAAAAAAGAATAAAAGAATGTGAAGATAGTGTAAGGAGCCTCTGGGACAACTTTAAGCATACCAACATCAGAATTGTGGGGGTGCCAGAAGAATAGAAAGAGCAAGATACTGAAAACCTATTTGAAGAAATAATGACTGAAAACTTCTCCCACCTGGTGAAAGAAATAGACTTACAAGTCCAGGAAGTACACAGAACCCCAAACAAAAGGAATCCAAAGAGGACCACACCAAGACACGTCATAATTAAAATACCAAGAGCAAAAGACAAAGAGAGAATATTAAAAGCAGCAAGAGAAAAACAGTTAATTACCTACAAGGAAGCACCCATACGATTGTCAGCTGATTTCTCAACAGAAACTGTGCAGGCCAGATGGGAGTGGCAAGAAATATTCCAAGAGATGAATAGCAAGAACCTACAACCAAGATTACTCTACCCAGCAAAGCTATCATTCAGAATTGAAGGTCAGATAAAGAGCTTCACAGATAAGAAAAAGCTAAAGGAGTTCATCAACACCAAACCAGTATTATATGAAATGCTGAAAGGTA